>QEPC01001081.1:1452651-1473067 GCA_003113815.1 Sphenodon punctatus | reverse complement strand
ACACACACACACACAGCACCAGCAGTCAGTGTCAGCGTGACCGTTCACAGTCACACAGACACGTCACACACCAGCACAGCACAGGGGTGCAGCACCCTACCTAGTCATATTATTAGCTAGCTATAGCAGCAACTCCACTCCCTTCCACAGAACCGCGAAAGACGCTCATCATGACCTGTTGTCTCTCATATATATGAAATTGGCAGAACGCTGTAAAAGGCCGCTGATTAACAATCAGCAAATCGGTAAAACACATACATGCTGCAGATGCAGTTTCTTGTGCCAGAATGATCGCAGAATCGTGGGATACCACGTGGAATTATGCGAGGCGCAACATGGGATGCCGAGGTTGAGGAATGGAATCGCGGTGTGGTAACAGCTGCTGCCGCAACAGCCCTACACCACAGAGCTTGAATGAGGTGTACCATGATTGTTCTGCACCAGGATTGGACCAGGATGGTAAATAACAATGTCCGCACATGGCGCCACGTCAGCTGGGGTGCTGAGTGCCATGATTCTGAGTTCTGAGATTTTCTGAGTTCAGTGGTTCCGAGTTCCAATTTCTGAGTCTTCGGAAACAGTTCTGAGTCATGGGCAAAAATTCGGTCTCAGCACTCAAAACCTCTGAAACACTTGTGAGGTTTTTTTTAATATTTGGTGCATCCCGACTCCCCACCCATTACCCACCAATCACCCACCTATCATGTATGTTGCAGGGTCACATTGGCATCCTATGCAGCCCTACAACATGGATGATGAGTGGATAATGGGTGAGGAGGTGCTTGACTTAAAACACCCTAATTGTCTGCAAGAGTCATAGAGGCTATTTAAAAATACCATCTTAGAAGCCCGGAATAAATGTATTCCACAAGTTAAAAAAGGTAGTGTGAGGACCAAACATCTGACTGTTTGGCTAAATGGTGAGATGAAGGAAGCTATTAGAGCCAAAAAGGCATCATTTAAAAAATGGAAAGCTATTGAGGACAATAGTAAAGAGCATAAGCATTGCCAAATGAGAAGTAAAACGATAATAAGGCCAGCTAGACCAGGGGGGTGAAAGGGGTTCAGGGAGGATAAGGTGATTGCAGAGAAGCTGAATTAATTCTTTGCTTTCATTGTCACTGCAGAGGATGTTGGAGAGAGAGCAACACTGGAAATCTTTGTAGGTGATGAATCAGAAGAACTGTCACAAATCAGCGTGACTCTGGAAGAGGTTCTAGAGCAAATTGCCAATCTAAATAGTAACAAATCATCAGGACCAGATGGTATTCTCTCCCAGAGTACTGAAGGAACTCAAATATGAAAATGCAGGCCTACTACTGGTAATTTGTAACCTATTGCTAAATTTTCCACTTTACCTGAGGATTGGAGGGTAGCAAATGTAATGCTAATATTTTAAAAAGGCTCCAGAAGCAATCCTGGAAACTGAAGACTGGTGACAAGCCTGACGACAGTGCTAGGAAATCTGGTGGAAATGGTAGTTAAGAACACAATTACTGAGCATATTGATGAACACGACATAATGAGGAAGATGCAACATGGATTTAGCAAAGGGCAGTTGTGCCTCACTAACCTATTGGAATTTCTCAAGGGTGTAAATAAGCATGTAGATAAAGGTGAGCCACTTGATATAGTAAATTTAGATTTTTTAGAAAACATTTTATAAGGTCCCCCACAAGAGACGCTTGAGGAAACAATAGCCATAGACTAGACAGCATTGTCCTATTTTGGATTGGTAACTGGTTAAAGGATAGGAAACAAAGAGTAGAACTAAACTATCAGATTTTGCAATAGAGATAAGTAAATAGTAGAGTGCCCCAGGGATCTATGCTGGGGCCAGTGTTGTTTAATATATTCATTAATGACCTGGAAAAGGGAGTAAAGACTGAGGTGATCAGATTTGCAGATGACACAAAGTTATTCAAAGTCGTTAAAACCCCAACCAATTGTGAGGAATTGTAGGAGGATCTTGCGAGACTGGGTGACTGGGCAACTAAATAGCAGATGAAATTTAATGTAGACAAGTGCAAAGTGATGCACATAGGGAAAAATAATCCAAACTATATGTACACAGTGCTGGGTTCTAAATTAGGTGATACCACTCAGGAAAAGGATCTTGGATGGGGCTGAAAAAAGATTTCAACAAAACAGGAAATCTTATCAAAATCCCAGTTCCCAATACAATTTCAGTCAAATCAAGAACCTCTCGGTACTCGGTAATGTCTTGACTACATATTTATTTATCAATTGACCGACTTTCCACTTACATCCTGGTTATCACTTTGCTGTTTACCACTTTGCCATCCATTTCAAATCCCAGGAGGTAATACTGGCACAATACCGCATTTCTTGCACTTGTAATTCCTTGTCACTCCTCGGCTGGTACACAGATTCTAGGGGAGTGCATTGAGTTTGTTTTCTGATTAACTCAAACAAAGTTTTGTAATTTCATTTAAGGTAAACATTCAGAAAACATAAAAAGAATAAAAACCAATGCAATTTTGTTTAAATTTTGCTTATGTTTTTCATGACAGTGCCTTCAGTGAGACTGTGTTAGGCAAAATCAACAGTGTATCAGTTCAAGCCAGGTGGAAGGAGGAAGAAAGGGAATGGGGGGAGCATTTTTGGCAACTCTGTTGACCAATTGGAATTACTAAGACATCACGCAGCATTTCACACACACACACACACACACACACACACAGAGAATTCCTGTGAAAGGGCTTTGTGAGGCTTTGTCAGGCAAAATAAACAGTGTATAAATTAAAGCCAGGGGTTGTGGGGAATGCGGAGAGCATGATTGGCATCTCTATTGGTCAATTGGGATTGTTAAAACATCATGCAGCACTTGACACACAGAAAAAATTCCCATGATAGGGCTTCATTTGGTGATGCCAGAACTTTGAGTAGCCATCAGGGGAGGCTGGCTGGCTGGCTGCAACTGATTGTCTGCTGCTAGCTTTGCATTTTGGAGAACCTTCGTTTGCATATCATTTAAATTTCCTGTCTTTGTAATGTAATGTTTAGTTTATTAGCTTGACCATAGGCCATTGCATAGAACTAGCAAAAGAAAAACAATATCACAGAAAAGGAAAAAAGTAATACAATAATACAATACAACACAATATTCAAAGTCAACAAAGCAAAATAGGTACAAATAATCAACCCCAGTGCCATAATTCAGATATAAAAATTAATTAATTATCCAAAGGAACCTTCAATTCCAGAAATAACTGGCGTAAATTAAAAGCATGGGTCAGAAACTTAGCTACCTTCTCAGTGATTTCTAGAGATAAAACGGACAAAAGAATTTCAAGCAGACAAGTGTCTGACCTGCTAGGATAATTCGCCAGATATGGAATCAAATATTTGCTTCTCAGATGATCGTAAAGATGGCAATGTAACAAAATGTGTTCAGCAGATTCTGTGCCCAGCTGGTCAAAAGGGCATAAGCAGTTCCCATAAGGTACCCCACTGTAGCGCCCCTTCAATACTGTGGAAGGGAGAGCATTCAGAGGGGTGCACATGAAAAGATATCACTCACGATTTGGGATAGAGAGCATATAGCTAGCCATCTCAGTATTACCTAAAGATCACCAATTATACCTTTGAAAATGAGGAGAATTATTAACTGATGATATTTCATTCTGCCTTCCGATGTCTCTAAGTCTAGAAAGAACCTCTGCCTTAACTACGTGGAGGTCTTTATCCAGAAATTAAAGCTGAGAAAATCTCAACTTATTCAGGTAAATTTCCAGAGCACTACACCATGAACTTTTAAAGGTATCCTCAAATAGAAAATTGGCAAAGGCCCGAGTTGGAAAAACTTTGGAGCCTGGTCCAGAACTTGAGTGTATTACCCCAAGAAATCTGGCTCCAGCTAATCTGACCAGTCTCCAACCTAATTGCAGCCAAAGGAGTACCCTTGGGAACCTTAAGAAGCCTCTTTAAAAAATATGATTGCATAGTCAATGTTAGTAGGGATAAGAGGAGCCCAGAGTTCAGCCCCATATAGAATCTGGGCCCTAACCTTGCTATTAAAAACTTTTATTGCCATCTCAGGCCTACACCTGCCAGAGCTGGAAAGAAATCTCAAAATTGCAAACGATTTACCCTTAGAAGCTAAGATAGCCCACTTATAGTGTTCAGACCAGCTTCCTAAAGAATGAAAATTGAGACCCAAATATTTAAACGTTTTAACTTGTTGCAAAGCATGTCCATTAATGGCCCAATTAAAAATACGTCTATCCTTTGCAAAAAACATAATTTTAGACTTGGCGTAGTTGATAGTTAACCTATTATGGTCACAATATGCTGCAAAAGCCTTTAGTTGCCGATTAAGGCCCACCCTAGTCTGGGCTATCAGGGCCAAATCGTCGGCATAAAGAAGGTATCCATATGGTTGAGAAGCCAATTTCAGGGGGGAAATTCATGTTTAGTCACAGACAGAATAACATCATTAATGAATAAGTTGATCAAGGAGGGGGACAAAATGCACCCCTGCCTTACCCCCAATGTAGACTGTATTTGTTCTGTAATACAACCACCCTTGTTTACCTTAACTACCAAGCATGAATGGCCATGGACTGTTTGCAAAAGAAACAGAAGTCTTTTCTCTCTAGAGGTTTTACTTAATTTGTCCCACAAAAGTTCCCTATTGACTGAATCAAAGATGGATTTAAGATCAAAAAAAGCCACAAAAATCTTCCCATTCAATGTCCTATATTTTTCTATAAGATGGAAAAGAATAAAGCACTGCTCTATAGTATCCCTACCTCTTTGAAATCCCACCTGCTCTGGGTAGATAATTTTGCTTTGCTCCAGGCATATCGTTAGTTTGTTAGAAAGAAGTTTGGTATAGATCTTACTAACCACACTTAATAAACTTATAGGACTATAACTGGAGGGGTCCATACATGTCCCTTTCTTGTAAATAGGTATAACGATGGCCTTATCCCAACCAGCCAGAATAATTCCAGAAGAGTTAATTGCCGTGAATAAGGCTGTCAAAACGGGAACCCACCAATCCATATGGGATTTGATGAATTCGATTTGGATGAGATCGAAGTCTGGGGCTTTGCAATTCCTAAAAGAATCAATAAGGGAGACAACCTCTTTTTCAGTAACAGGGGGACAGATGGGAAGAGTATCAGTTCCCAAGTTAATATGAGTAACTAAAGATACATCAGAGAAAGGTCTACTAAAGAATTCCTCCCAAGTGCCAGAGGGGATTGGACAAGGCCAAAAGCTGCATGGCCTACTGATTGAGCCCATTAATAAGGCACCAAACTTTGTCCGAATCCATAACCTCACTTTCAACCAATACATCAGACCATCTTTTATGCACATATTGCTGCTTTTTTAATCTAATAAGAGTCCTATAATATTTTTTTTAAAGTAAAGTATTGAGCAGGAAGTACTAAACTATAACCTGCTCTATACTCAGCATAGAGGGCTGTATATTTCTTCCTAGCAGCCCTACAATCCGCATCATACCAGATTTGGTTATTGGAAGGATACCGTCAATTAGAAGAAAAAGCGGCAATATGTTGTTGTAAGTACAAAGAAATCTGATTAAAGGTGTCTATTACTGGGGAAACGACCACAGATTCCCAAATGGCCTTCTTGAAGTTAGCAAAAGTCTCATTCTTAAGTAAAATAGCCAATGATGTAGCCAAAGCTAGGTTCTGTTTAATGGGACAATGCTTCTCTAGATGTTCCAAATTCCCCAAAGACCTCACTGGGAGAAAAGGAGGTATCATAACACACTCCAACAAAAGAATAAGAGGCAGGTGATCACTTACCACACATGAACTGACTGCAAAGTCCTTAATGAAATGGTAGGTAACAGACTACAATAAAAACCACCACACTAGAGCCCTGAGGGCCCACAAAGGTGAATTCACCTAAAGGATCATTGAATCCTGACTCATTAAGAATATGTAAATGGTGAGCGCTAACCAAATTAGCAAACCTCAAACCAGAGGAGTTAATTTTCTGTTCCTTAGAGGACTTAGGGTTTGGAGTATCGAAAAAAAATTAGTAGAAGAAATTTCACCATGGGCCTCAAGGGATTCGTCATCTGGTCCCACCCTTGCATTGAAGTCCCCTGTCATAAAAAATAGACTGGAAGGATATTGAACTAACAAAGCCTCTACAATATTTTCCAATGAAGACCACACATTAACATTAAAACAATCAGAATTAAAAAGAGGGATATACACTGTTAACAGTATAATCAGTTGAGAACTCAACTTGACTACCAAACCCATAGCCAAGGGGGGGAATCTGAACTCAGAGATCACAGAAGAAGTAAGATTAACTGTAACTAAGCTGACCAAGGCCACCACTAAGGCATCCCCTGTAGTGGTACTCGCGTGTACAGCAGGGACAAAATAGGCTTTATAATGGTCAAATTTAAGTGGTTCCCTTGCCTAGTTTTCTTGGAGTAGGATAATATGAAACTGTATAATAAAAGTAATAGAATTGTTATTCTGTAAATAAGAGTGTCAACCAGAAGAATTCCAAGAACAAATATTCAAAAAACCTGACTCATGACACTGGATAGATCATGTACCACCAGGAATATTCACATTATTACATGGAATAGTTGACAATAGGGGAGAGCATTTTGGTAAGGCATCAACAAGGACCACCGCCCCACTTTCACTTCCCTTAACTTTAGGGGGAGTTGATGAATCATCTATAAGAATGGGTGAAAGTATAGAGTTAGCCAGATCAGGTACTGCAAGGTCCATCATATCAATACTAGGAATGACCGGATACTGGGTTTCATGGCAGGCAGCTACTTTAGATGGATTAAGAGTAGCAGGACCAAGAGAAGCACCAGTATCCATTGCAAGACTCAACAACCTGGAGTTAATAGGAACTGTACTAGAGACTTTCCTTCTCACATCAAGGCATTAGTGTAGATCTTTAGGCGATCGAATATTTAAATAATGTCTTAAGGTTATCTTTGTCAGTGGTCAGAGGTAGCAGGCAGCAGCTCTCCTGACATCCCTGACGTTTGGCGCCGCTCTCCCACACCGCTCCTCTCTAACAATTCCCCTGTCTTTGTATGTTCTTCCTAAATCAGTTTTAAGTGATCCCCATCAGTTAGAGACGTGACTGGCGGGGATAAGAGTGAGGGACAATGAATGTGGCAGGCAGCGAGTGGGCAGAAGTGAAGCTGCACTTTTCCTGCCCTTCCAGTACTTCTCTGCTCCCCTCTGTGGGCATTAGATCACACTGCATTCTCCCATTCTCCAACAAACCCATGCAAGTAAATGCCCATTGAAATGAATGGAAAACAAAAATTTAAATATTAACAAAACAAAAAATGAAACAGAAAAAGATCACATAACATAAATGACATGAAAACCAAAACCAAAATGTTCCCTCGTGCACATCCCTAAATTCCTTTACTAATCTGCAATCCAGTTGCAGAATGACCAAAGCAAAGAGAACAACATTCTGATTGGATACACTGGAATGGAGGTTAGTGGGCACTGGGGGAGGGTTAGTGGACACTGGGGGAGGTTAAGGCTATGCACACAGTGATTGGCTCAGAAATGCAGAAATAACAAACCCAGAAGTAAAACAGTATGCTTGGCAATGCAGTAAGTGGTAAATGAATAGTGCCTGCTACTCTTAATTCATCTAAAGTAGCTACCTGCCATGAAACCCAGTATCCAGTCATTCCTAGTATTGATATGATGGACCTTGCAGTACCTGATCTGGCTAACTCTATACTTTGACCCATTCTTATAGATGATTCATCAACTTCCCCTAAAGTTAAGGGAAGTGAAAGTGGGGCGGTGGTCCTTGTTGATGCCTTACCAAAATGTCCTCCCCTATTGTCAACTATTCCACGGTAAAAAAGTAAACAGAAATTTGGTAAATCAGGATGGTATCTTGCAATATTTCAAGAACTGAGAAATTACATCAGTATTGATAAATGTTCAGGAAATTGATCCCAGGACTTGATATGTTGAAATTTCTCGTAAGCAGCAATTTAGCTGCTCATTTCAGCCGTAAACACAGAAACATTGTGGACAATACGTTGAAACTGTCAGCTCAATGTGAAAAAAGTAAACAGAACGTTAGGAATAATTAAGAAAGGAATAGAGAATAGAAATGAAAATATAATGCCTCTATATTATAGATTGCCAGGAGTGGCTCTATAGTTAAGGCGAGTTGCACTCACCATTATAATCATAAAAATTCTACTTGTTATAAAATTGAGATGATTAATCCTATCATTGTGAAGTTTGGCAGGGAGGATCACTTCAGCGAGGGGTAGATAGGGATGGGCGAACACGGTTTGTAAGTTTAGAGTTCGGACTGAACTCGACCAGTTCGGTTGACTGAACCGAACTTCCGAACCAAACTTGATTTTTGAACCGAACCGAATTTCTGAACTTGGTTCTGTTCGCCCATCTCTATAAGATAATATTCAATTTAGTTCAATGGAGTTTGAATTTCCGAACTCTGTTTGGAAGTTCGGAGTACAGATCGAACTCAAATAGTTCGGTCGACTGAACCGAACTTCCGAACCGAACTCGATTTTCGAACCGAACCGAATTTCCAAACTCGGTTCTGTTTGCCCATCCCTAGGGGTAGATGCTGTCCAAACATCGAGCAAATCAGATAAAAAACAAGAACGTTACAGATATTTGAATTCTGGAGGCAGAAATGGGTTTTTTTTTTGATGGGGTCAACCTCCTTTTGGTTTCAGGGGAAAGTGTGTTTAAAGTAGGGCTAAAACTCAATCTTAATTTTTTTCTCAATTTTCACAGAGAATCATGGTTATTGACAGATTTTTAGCAAGAATCAAAACTTGAGAATACCCCTGGTTCTGGACACTTTCTTGGTTGAGAACTTTTCTCTATTGGTCATGATTTATTCTGTACTGTTTACTATTTACCGTGATTTATGGTGTGCCATATACTAATTTATCATGTACCACTTACTAGGGATGGGCGAACAGATCATGGTTCGGGTTCGTCCGTTCGGTTCAGCTGTGTTCGTTTCATCCGTTCGGTTTGCCCGTTTGGTTTGGTTGGTCGGTTCGAATGTTTGGCCGTTAGGTGGTTTGGCTCGAATGTTGACTTCGGGTTCGGTATTCGGTTCAGTCGAGATCAGTTTGGTCTTTAGTTTGGTGCAATCGGGAACTGAAAATGACATTTACTTTTTGAAATAAAAGGAAAAAACTAAAGAACATATTTCTGGCTATAACATTTGTGTTTCTTATTACTTTTTGATTAAATTTAGGAAGATTATACCCACAATGGGGGGCACTAAGTGTACCCAAATTTGGAACGATTAGCTAAAGGAAACCGATTTCAGAAGCAATTGAATGTTGTGATTTTAATAAAAGCTCCATACACATTCATGACTACATCTTCTTTATCTTGCATCCAATGTTCATGAAACTTGTGCATATTACATCCCTCCATATGCTTAATATTTCTGCCAATTTTAGGAAAGAGTGGATAAAGGGTCCCAAGGGTATAAGAAATTAACCTGAAAATACATTTCCAGCTGTTACATTTTGATATTCCATTCTGTTTACAGGATATTTGACAGGAATGTATCAAATACCTTTCCTGCCATTTCAGCAAATGTACAGGAGATTTTGATAAAGGGACCCAATTATATCCACTTCCTATTTCCAAGCACTAAAAGACTGAGCTCAGGGAAAGGGAGCAGAGATGAGGGCATGTAAACAAGGATAGGGGCCTAATCCATGGCACAAATGTGGGCCTGGTTCAAATGCTGCCTGGGTAGGAACTGGGTGGGAAATGTGTATGAGCCAGGCCCACAGTCCGAGCCTGGCTCCACCCCGAGGCAGAGAAGATGAGCAAGGTGGGAATGTGTGTTCCCAGCCTGGCCCCTACTGGCATCGAGGAGGTTGTCATAGGGGTGAGCAATGGCTGCCTGTAAGAGACAGCCCTGGTTGTCCACCATGGCGGGGGGGGGGGCGGAGTGATGTCAGGAACGCAGCCAAGTGACTGCATGTCGCTCCCTGCCCTCCCTCCCCAGTTGTGGGAGGCCGCAGGAATGTTTGTTGACACCCATATACCCCCTTAATTGCCTCTTCTCTAAGTTAAATAGCCCTAACCTGTTTAGCCTCTTATAGGAAAGTCAATACATCCCTTCTATCAGGCAGCACTCGGCAGGCGGCACGAGACTCACTGCAGGGGAGGGGCCAGCAAGCTCTATGTTGGTGGTTCTCCACAGCCTTGGCATGGCTACCAAGAACGCCCTCTAAAATTTTGCGACCCAAGATACCTTCAATATTACTGTAGCAAGTGGGGTTTGCTGGGTGCAAATGTTTCAGGATTAGGGCCCAATTAGTCAATCTCTCAGGGGCAATTAGCTCACCAATGGGTATTTTCATTCATGACAGAGTTTGGGTTCTGCCACACACTTACTGGGTATGGAGATGGGCCACCACTGTGGCCAGGACCCGGCCAGGACCCCAAACTAACATGATGGGGGCCAGGCCACTGGGGAGGGCAGGGAGATGCATGGACATGCGTCCAACACACCCCACCCCGTGCTGTGTCCACCAGCCTGCTTGCCACCACCCCAATGGGCCTCCATGGTGGCCAGTGATGGCCGCCATGGCACTCAGAACCAGTGGAGACTCTGGATCAGGTCCAGTATAGTGGGCTTTCAAAAATGATAGCTCATTTTACTCCCAGTTGGGCAGTCGGATCCCATCTGTGGTGGAAGCTAGCCCAGACTGTGAGTCAGAGATCAAACTTTCCCAAGTCACAGCCCAGGCTAGCCACCACCATGGTGAAAATCTATCCTGGACGAACATCTGGCTCCCCAGGAACTGCTGTGATGGTGGCCTGTGGGTTAAAACGTGGTAAAGTGTGGTAAATCAGGCCACTGTCACATCTGAAAACACCCGTTGTCTCTTTTTTCTCATTGTCTCCAACTTTAGTCTCTGTACACATACAACATCCTGCTCACAGTGGTCCCAGACTTCAGTGCTTATACCTCTCAGTATAAGTTCCCAAAGTCCAGAAACCCCCCAGTAGCCTAACAGAGTCCTTTGCTCTCTGGGTAAAGCCCTCTTTGAGCTTATCCCTCACTCCAGCTGTTCCCTGCAGCTCCTTCAGTCTCTGAGGCCCCAAAGTCTCTGAGCTAGGCTCTCCAGCTCTGGCTATCCCAAAGTACTGCCATTTTCCCTCTGGCAAGTCCTTCTCAGCAGGAGTTCACAAACTGACTCCTACTCCCATGACAGCCTCCTTCCTACTGAGCTGCCACGCAAGTTTGTCTTCCTTAGGAATGGCCAGCTCCATGCCCCAACACAGGTGTGTAGCAATTAGGTACTGTCCTGCATCTAGTTCAGCACCTGCAGCATTGCTCATACCTTCCTTAACCCAGTTCTAGATGTCTTAACGTTCTAGCATTTCAAGATGGCTCTAGCCTGCCACATCTCTTCCCCCTGGAGAAGAGAGAGGGTCTTTTTTCATGGATGGAGGTGAGTTCTGGGATGGGTGTTTGGCTGCGGTGGGTGTAGGTGAGTGTGTGTCCATTTACATGGACACACACACCTACACCCATGGATTCTCCTCTGGTTTTCTGTAGGGCTCCGTGGGTGGAGATGGGTGTGCGATGGGATGAGGTGGGTGTTGCATGGGAGCATGCATGCACCCCCACCCATGCTGCTCAGTGTTCACAAGGAAGGGAACACCAAGTGGACACCCATCCCCACACCCCATCCCAGCACTCACCGCCGGCCATTTACATGGATGCCCTCTCCCCCCTCCCCCCCTCACACCCACCAGGACACTGGGGGAGGGGTGTCTATGTAAAAACATCCAGGGACTAACTTCCTTAGCCCTGTCTACCTTGAGATTCAGGAAGGCAGTCTGCTTTACTCCCTTTCACAGTTCCATCCGCATGTCCCATACTCATAAATATACGTATAAACCAACATCTTCGCACTGCAAAATCCCACACCTTCTCAGTCCATAATACAAAATCTTTCAATATTTCACACTAGGGCTGTGCACCAAGCCACCATGTCATTTTTGTCTTTCGTTATCGTTGTCGTTATTTTAAATGTTATTTTCATCATCGTTATTAATGACAATGTCCTTTTCATTATCATTGTCGTTATTGGTATCATTTCAAATGAAGGTTTTATTTTTGGTATAGGTATCGGTATCGGTATCGATTCCGATAACATTTTTTATATATAATAAAACAGACTAGCCTAAATACCTATATAATATCTAATCTCTCTATATATGGCCACAAATAATATCTATCTAAATCTAAGGGAGACAAGGGAAGGGAAAAGAAAAACTATCTATTATCTAATCAATTATCTATATAACTATTATCTATATGTCTATAATATATATATCTAATCTATATTACCTATCTATATTTAATGTACAGGGGGGTGAAGGGCAGGGAAAGGGAGAAGGTAAAATGTAGGGTATGAGGAAGGAAAGGTATTGGTGGTAATACAATGAGGGCTAGGGAAGTTTTTTGTGTGCAAGCACCACAGTTCTGTAAACGCAACCTAACATGCAGAGCTCTCACAGAACAGAGAGAAAAAGCCTGGCCCTCCGATTAGAAAGGGTTGCACTGCCCTCCACCCATAACCCTCCTTATTGGTTGTGGCAAGCAGCAGTTGTTCAGCAATCACAGAGTGCCATGAGACTGCTGGGGCCTGCTTGCATTGCTCATTGGCCAGCGATACATCCATCAGATACTGCTGAGCTGCTCGCCCAGCACAGGCACAGTTCAAGAGTTCAGCCCTGTTTAGGGCTCTGAGATGTCTGCTCCCTTCTCCCTTGTCCACATTTCCCCTCCAAAACTCAACTGCCACAGCACTAATAATAAAGAAAATGATAATGACACTGCACTGGCCTCCCTTCACTCCTTATAGGCAGTCTGTCCCACTTGATTTTTCACTCTTTACACTGGTGTTGGCCCCAGGGGGCAGTTCCTTTGTTCCTTTGTTTGTCCCTACTGGGCTTAACTTAGACTCTTTGTTGAAGCCCCACTGAACTGTTCACTCACTTATTTAGTCCCACTGGGCTGTATTCTCTTTTGTCTCACTCATTCTCCACTTGGAGTGGGGTGTGGGTCCTCCCAGACTTTCCCCTCTCCCTCCCCTGGACCCTTCTGACTTTGTGTCAGTTTTCACAGTCTTCTGTCTCTTTTTTTCTCTTTCTCAGGGGTGTATTCCTACTGGGCATTACCCATTCTTGTAGCCCTTATGGGCGTAACATACTCTTTTCTTATCCCATACCTTTCTCTTCTCTTTGCCATTCTTTGACACTATTCTTGAGATCAAGAGCGCTCTCTCTTTGAGCCTCCAAGATTTCCTCATTCTCACCAATATCTTCTGCAATTAAGAGAGTCCCCACTCTTTGTCAGTCTTCCCCAAACTCCAGGAGGGTCCTGTTTCCCCCTCCTTCTTTAATATTAGAGAAGGTATATATTGGAGTCCCTTTAAGTCTGGTCCGTTGCAGTCTCTATCAGTCTTCTGTGTCTCAGACCCTTTGGCTATTAGACTTTCTAGGGGTTCTTCTTTCTCTAGGGATCCATTTTCCTTTGTGGTCTCTAGAATTAGATTTCCTCTCTTCCTCGAGACCTTTGATCACCTTTAGCCTTACCACCTTTTTGTCTGCCTTACACTGCCGCTCTAGCAGCTTCTTTTCATGCTCCTCCTTCTCTGCTAATATCCACTAAGGTCTTTCTGACATCTCTCAGCCAGTGAACATCCCCCTCTAGGCAGGCCCTGGTTGGGCATTTTTTCCTCACATGTCCTTCCTGTCCACACTCCCAACATTTTCATTTGGGGCCTGGATCTTTAACTCTCTTTGGTGGGTTTTATTCAGGCACACACTTACCAGGTGCCATTCATCCCCACATACCCAGCACCTCTTTTCCTTCTTGGGGACTCTACTCCCATCCAGGGTCCCTTGTGTGCCCTTTCTCCATGCCTTCCTGCTCCCTCTAGGGTAACCTTTCTATATAAATCCAGTTCCCTGACACTTCCCACAATAAGTCCAACCCTTGTTAGGATATATGTTTTTCACTTCCCCAGTGGACCTACATGTCCAGCACTCATTGGACTCACTACTCCTTTGGCCCCTGGATCCAGGCCTTCCCCATCTCTGGCAACCGAGAGTCCAAGTCCTTTTGTTTTTTGCAGAACTGGTCTGTGGCTGTGGGAGTGTATGGAAGTGCCTGTGTGGCCCCTGGGAGCCGCTTGTTAGAATCCTTCTCCACCCACTCCACCTGAGTGGCTGCTCTGCAGGTGTACCACTCAGCAGCCATGGACACTCCCTCACCCCCGCAAGACTTTCTTGTTTAAAAACACACAAAGGCTACACACAGAGGCTGAATCCCCCTCCCCGCATGTTTGCTCCTCAACTGATTGTAGTAGCTACACGTTTTTTCCTCTTAAAAAGGTCCCAATTCTGAGACACAAACTGCAAAAAGACCACAAAACTTAGCACTGTGAAAATGGAATAGAAATCAGAAATTAAAAAATTGTCCCCCTTGCACATCTCTACTTTAAGTCACCTGTTTGGTGGGGAACAGAAGTCCTCTTTCACTCTGCTACAAGCCTCAGTCTGGGATTTGCACTGCTTGATGGGAGAGGAAGCAGAATTTATTTTTTATTGTCTACAGCAGAAAAGCATTTAGAGCCAGGTGTGAAAGCCCAGAATTGATTTGTCTGTCTGCTCCCTGCCAGGGCTCTGTCATCTTCATTTCAGGCTAAATAAACCAATCACTGATGGCAGATAGGGGCCATGTGGCACTCTGTCAGGGCTGCTAATTTTAAGTGTACACACAAGGCTTTTGTGTTTGTCACTTAAGGAGCCTCCTGATAAACAGGACCTCTGATGAGCACTGACATAAATAGATGAGGCTGCTTGTGCCCACAGCCAGTGCCAACATGCCAGGCAATGCATGCCATCTGCAGCTGGATATTATTAAAGAAATTAATAGGCTGGAATTTTTGTAAATAAATTTATTTTAAAGGAACTTATTTTTCAATCAGTCACAATTGGCAAGAAAAATGGTGGCAATCAAAACCATCCCATCCATTCATCACCTAGGCCATTTGTGCCAGCAAGTTTCCTCTCCCCCACCCCATTCCAGTGGCCATGTGGACAGGCTGAGATATCTCATTGCATTTGTTTGCTGGCAGAGCAGTGATACCCCATCTCCCTTCACAAAAGGAACAGGACTATTTCTGTTGTGTGGCCAAAGTGAAGTGGGCATGTGTAGTTAGCAATGGCTGATCAGATTGCCTCCTAGTCTGGTCTCTTTATTCTTTTTGTATGTCTTGCTTGCATAAATCCCTATCGTGCAATGTAAAGCACCCCCTGCATACACTGGAGCTCTACAGTGCAGTGACTTGTCCTGGCAAGGCTCACAGTCTGAGGGTGTTTTTAAATATGATACTACCCTACACAGCCACACAGGAACCCCCCTGGGGCTGCACATCCCACTGCCCACTTGAAGGCAGATTGGCGTGGATGCATACTCCTGCAAGCCTTGGAGCACCCACTCATGGACACTCACAGAGCACTGCCGGGAAATCCGGAGTGCTCTGTGTGGGGCCAGCCAAATGTAAGGTGGCCACCTTGGAGCCACCCATTTGAAGCACTTCCCACTCACTCCCAGAGTGGGTGCTCCTCAGCAGTGCCACTCCGCATTCACATACACACACCCATCACCTTGCTTGCTTAAAAACACCCTGAGGGTGTTTTTAAATAAGACGATACCATGCATGGCCACCCAGGAACCACTCATCTGACCACCCGTCTGAAGGTGGTGCAGGTGGATACACATTCCTGTGAGCTACTCAGCACCTCCTGATGGCCACTCACGGTGCACTGCCAAGAAATCCAGAGTGCGCCCTGAGCGGCAAGACAAAAAAGTGTCTGGCAACAGGCAACCACACATCTCCTGCTCATATCAACTGGAGTGGCCAGCCACACCAGCAGACAGGTTCTATCCCTCATAGGCACTGTGAGTAGGGGACATGACCTTTGTAAGTTACAAGAACTGGCCACAAGCACTGCGGAGCCTGAGTTCCCCAGTGCTCATGTCAGGCCATGTCAATTTCAAAGACTAGCCTGGCGTGCTTCCCCCTCCCTCATTGTCCATGGCAGGGGGAATGCAAGGTAGTTGCCATGGTAGCTGCTCGTTAGAACCCCTCAATACACACTGCACATGATTGGGTGCTCTGCAGCTGTGTCATTCAACACCCACAGATCCCCCCCCTTACCCCACCTTGCTCATTTAAGAATACCTTGACTGATTGTAGTCGAGTAAGGGAGGGTGGAACAGGTCCCCTCATTAGCCCATGCCTGACCCTAGAGCTGCTATTGCGAAGTACAGCATTATTCTGTTCCCTTTCACCAGTATTTGAATTTGCCAGGTATATGGGGGAAATTGTGGTGGCTGTTTCCACTCCCCCAACTACTGGGAAATTCAAATGGCAGGATCAGGGGGCCACTGTTCTAGGGTGTTTAAAAACATATACAGCCAGGGGCATGAATGGAAGGGGATTGGTTAGAAAGTGTGGGGCACATGGGTCAGATTTATCCTTTGTTTTGGTCCCTAATGCCCCCTGGATCAGTGGACATTTGCTGCAATGCTGAAGAATCACAAGGGGCCAAAATTAAAGAGAAACCTGTCCCACGTCCCAAATACATGGAACAGCGTGTCCCTGACCATGGCTGGAATCATAGAATCATAGAAACATAAACAGCTCCTTCAACCTTTCCTCATAGGACTTGGTTTCCAGACCCCTGACCATCTTTGTCGCCCTCCTCTGAGCCTGTTCCAATTTATCAATGTCCTTCTTAAAGCGTGTTGCCCAGAATTAGACATAGTACTCTAAGATGAGGTCTGACCAGCACAGAATAGAGTGGAAATATTACTTCTCATGACTTGAGAACAATGTTTCTGTTAATGCAGCCTACAATTACATTAGCCTTGCTTGTGGTTGGATCACACTGATAACTCATGTTCAGTTTGTGATCAACTACAACCCCTAGATCTTTTTCATATTTATTGCTGCCAAACCAGGTCTTCCCCATCCTGCATTTGTACATTTGATTTTTCTTACCTAAATGCAGAACTTTACATTTATCTCTGTTGAACTTCATTTTGTTTGTTTCAGCCCATTTTTCCAATTTATCAAGATCACTTTGAAGTTTATTTCTGTCTTCTAAGGTGTTAACTATCCCTCCCAGTTTTGTGTCCTCTGTAGATTTAATAAGACTTCCCTCTACTCCCTCATCCAAGTCATTAATAAAGTTATTGAACAGTACTGGGCCCAGGACAGAGCCCTGCAGCACCCGACCCCACTCAACACATCCATCCAGATTGATGAGGAGCCATTGATGAGCACTATTTGAGTACGGTTCTTTAACCGGTTGTAAATCCACCTAATGGTACTATCATCTAACCTGCATTCTACTAGCTTGTCAGCAAGGATATCATTGGGGACTTTGTCAAATGCTTTGCTGAAATCAAGATATATTACATCCATGGTATTCCCATGACCCACTAAACTAGTAACTTGATTAAAAAAATAATAAAAAAGATTAGTCTGGCATAACTTACTCTTGACAAATCCATGCTGGCTTCTAGTAATCACTGCATTGTTTTCTAGATACTTACAGATTGACTGCTTTATAATCTGTTCTAGTATCTTTCCAGGTATCAGTCAGACTGACTGGTCTATAGTTTCCCAGATCCTCCCCCCCCCCCCCATTTTGAAGGTATGGACAACATTTGCCCACCTCCAGTTTTCCAGCACCTCACCAGTTCTCCAAGAGTTCTCCAAGATGATAGACAATGGCTCTGAGAGTATTTCAGAGAATTCCTCAGTACCATAAGATGCAATTCATTCAACCCTGAAGACTTGAACTCATTTAGAGTAGCTAAGTATTATCTGACCATCTATTTATCTGTCCTGAACTGCATTCCTTTCCCCTCATCATTCATGCCACCTCTGCCAGGTTGGACACAGTTCCCCTTAGACAGAAGCAAAACAAGAGATGAGTAGGTCACCCTTCCCTTTGTCACCTGTTAACATTTCACCATCTTCACTGAGAAGCAGACCTACCACTTCCTTCCCCCACCCCTACTTCTAACATACCTAGAAACCCCTTTTTGTTGTTCTTAGCATCCCTCACTTGCCTCAGCTCATTCTGAGCTTTTGCCTTCCTATCACCATCCCTACACGTCTGGGCTACTTCTATACATATGTACTTTGTGTCTTGTCCCATCTTCCATTTGTTATACATGTCCTTTTCAATTTTCGGCTCATCAAAAAGCTTCTTGTGGTGCCACACTGGTTTCTTTAGATGTTTCCTACTTTTCTTTCTTATTGGAATGGTTTGTGATTGTGCCTTCATGATGTGGGCATGTTTTTCAGACACTCTGACCCATCTTGGCCTCCTTTTCCCTTTAGTTTACCTAGCCATGGGATCCTGCCTAACAATTCTCTCTGTTTATGAAAATCAGCTTTCCCAAAGTTCAAGGTACAAGTTTGACTATGCTTACTTACCTTTACTTTTTCTTAAGATCATGAATTCTAACATTTCATGATAATTTCCCCCAAAGTTCCCACTACTTTCACCTCATCAACCAAGTCTTCACTGCTGCTTAAGATCAAGTCTAGAATTTGGAGATTTTTGGGGTGCAATAGCAGAAAGAGAAAAGAGAAAAACAAATATTACTCTGTTCCAGTAACCTGTCTGATTTCATGGAGGTACAGTGTCTTCATCCAGCCCATAAGAAGTTCTAATCTGAGCATCTTGCAAGCCCAGATACCGTTGGGAGGGCTACAGTGCAGTGCAATTCATTGCAAAGTAGTCTATAACCAACCTTCAAGATACCATAAATTAGAGAAGAGCCACACTGACCCCTAGAATAATGCAGAATCCGAGGAGCACTAAAACATACCACCATGCATTCCAAGTGCCTAAAGAGGGACAGAAACCATGTCGCTTGGCCCTCTGAGTCCATGTCTTCTGGTTCAATTAATTCTGGTTCAATTAATGATCTCAAATTGAGATAACGCAAAATACTCTTACAATATAAAAATGTCCCCCTTCCCCCACCACCACACACACTTCAGTTAATGCAAAAATGCTCCCCCCCAATAATGTGAGCAATAAATTCTCCCCAAATTTGCATGATTTATATGTACTAATTTGTGTGACTTTATGAATTAATGTAAAACTCACAGCTTACATCTGAGACAGTGCATTATAAAAATTTCAGCCAACTTAAAGAAAAAAATTGCACCCCCTTTTAAGTAAATCACTAGAAAAGAACTTTCACTAGTTGAGTTATTTGTAGGACAGTTGTAGCAGCGATACAGCTATGTTAATAGTCCTGAGTTCAGTTCCATCAACATTGGGTATTTTCAGATGTTACGGGTGGCCGGTTCACCACAGTGAACCCCCAGGGGGGGTGAACAGCGCAACCACGGCCGGGGGTGGGAAAACGACCCCAACAGACGTGCTGGGAACGGGACCACGGGCCGGAACCGGGCAGCACCATCGCGGGCCGCAGCAGCACAACAGACATGCAGACGAACCACCGCCAGGCACTAAACCCCCACAAGGAAACGGGCAGGGGCGGGACACAGACATGGCTGCCTGAGGGCAAACGAAGCCACAAGGCACAAAAGGGAATGCCCACAAAAGGGAAATGGGAAGGGAGGGGGGAAGAGCGAGAACAGGCTGACAGCCGGCACACACATAGGACCCGCAGTGGGGCACAATGCACGACCACACGCCCGGGCACACACACACACACACAAGGGAAAGGGCGGGAAGGGGGAGCAGGGGCACTCGGAGCATCCCACCAGGAACAACGGGAGGGACAAGGGGGGGCACCTCCAAGGGGCAAGGCACAGGCAGCAGCAACCCCCACCCCCACACCACCCCAGTCCAGTCCAAGGAGGCGCCCCCACAGGAACAGAGGCAGTCTCGGAGGGGGGGGCGGACCCCCGGAACAAGGCACATTGGGGGCCCCCAAAGCACAGCGAGCCCGGCGGAGAGGGTCCAGGAGGAGGAGGAAGGGGGCTCCACAGGCAAAGGGGGGCACATGCAGGGCAGCCGGGTCCGGTGGAGCCCCTCTGCAGGTCCAGCGACGCTCAGGCAGCTCCCACCCGGGCAAGGGTAACGGACCGGGCTGGTCTGGTCCGGGGGGGGCCATCCCCCAGGTCCCTCAAGCACCCGGGGGTGGGGGGTGCAGTCGGTGCCAGAGCCGGCGGGTGAGGGCCGCCAGCAGCACACAGGTGGGTCGGGAGGCCACACTGAGCGCCCCACCCAGCCACGGGGATGGAGGGGGCCCAGGACCATGGGCAGGGGCAGCAGCGAGCAGCGTG
>QEPC01001081.1:1425483-1452551 GCA_003113815.1 Sphenodon punctatus | reverse complement strand
TGTTCCCGGGCCGCCTCCCTGGTCGGGTGCTCCCGTGTGCCCCCTTCCTGCGCCTGTGCCCCCTCCGCCTGCATCGCTGGGCCTGCCTGCACCTCCTCCGCCTCCTGGCCCGCCGCTGTCGCTGTCTCTGCCTCCGCTCTCTTCTGCTTTCCTCCTCGCTCCATCCCGCCACACTTGCTTGCTGCTGCTCTCGCTTTAACTCTCCCTCCGGTGGTTGTGTTGTTGCTGGTTGCCTGGCAGCGACGCTGCATGCCTCGTCCCCGGCTGGGGCTCGTTTCGTTTGGTTCTGCCCGGGGATTGGCGTCCAGACGTTACTTTTCCTTGGTTCCTGGTGGGGGTTCATTTGACCACACTTCCCGGGACCTTCCCCCGGCTAGCCCGGGAAGCGTGGTTGAAGCCGACCCCATGTGGGTATTGAGCGTGATGAACATCTGGCACACGCCGTTCAGACGTTCAGGGCCCTTTGGCCCCACGGGGAGGTTGAGCGTGGTTCAGTGTGGTTGAGCGTGGTCTCGTAACGTCTGAAATCACCCATTAAGACACCATATGTACTTAATTTATTACCATACCATATTTACTGTACATGCTTACTCTTTTAACTATTTGCCACTAACTAATCTACAACATTATGGAGTAATCTAATGCCCGTTGTGACATTTTTATTAACTACTTTGCAGACAAAATCACTTGTATTCACCACGACTTGGGTGCTACCATTTTACCTGCAGAGTCAGAGTTCGAGGTTACGGAAGCCAGGTCTTGTCCTCTTTATTTGGATATATCACCCACCAATGCGGGGGAAGGTGCTTGGGATAGTGAGGACAACTAGTTGTGAACTAGATCCTTGCCCGACCTGGCTGGCGAAAGCCAACCAGAAGACACTCGGGCTATTGTTGGCTGGGGTTGTCAACGCCTCTCTTTGGGAGGGGAGGGTGTTGGATGTTCTTAAAACTGAAGTTCTCTGGCCCCTGCTTAAGAAGCCATCTTTGGATGCTGACTCTATGTCCAGCTATCGGCCTGTCTCTAACTGTCTCTTTTTAGGAAAGGTTATTGAATGTTGCCTGACAGTTCCTGGCAGTGGCTCATCTCGATGCTATCAGATTCCTGGACCCGTTTCAGTTGTGCTTCCGTCCTGGGTATGGTATGGAGACTGCATCTGTGGCCTTGGTCAATGACCTGCAACTGGAAATTGACAAGGGGAATTACCCTGTTGATCCTGTTAGATCTTTTGGTGGCCTTTGATATAGGGTGTTTTCAGACGTGACGGGGCGTCTTCGCCCCGTCCCGAAAACAACTCAGAGATTCCCCACCGGGATCACCCAGGGATGGCAAACAGACGTGCCGGGGATACCGGTGAGGAATCAGGGAGGAAGCACAACGTGCGGCTGCACGGCCCGGCCCCCTCCACGCTCCCTCACCGCCTGCCCTCTGGGGAGATGGGCAGGCAGCAAGGCCAATGCCGCCACAGCATCTGGCCAAGTTTACCACGGCCCGGAATCCCACCGGGGATTCCGGGCTGTGATAGCCGACCAGACGTTACTTTTTATTGATGCCCACCTGGAATCACTTTCACCACGCTTCAGCGGATTCTTGCACTGGGAGCCCGGAAAGCGTGGTTGAAATTGACCCCATGTGGGTATTCAGTGTGGCGAACATCTGGGGGCCGCCGAACAGACGTGCAGGGCACAGTGACCACAGGTGGGTATTCATTGTAGTTCACATCTGAAAATACCCATAGTTAACCACAAGGTGTTGACCCAACTGCAGGACCTGGCAGGGGTGTGTAGGACCATGCTTGAGTTGTTCTGCTCCTTCCTGTCAGAGGTCCCAGAGAGTGGTGATGGGCAATTGATCATCATCCTCTTGGGACCTTCCCTGTGGAGTGCCACAGGGTTCTATTCTGTCCCACCACTTGTTTGAGGCCACTGGGTGAGGTTGTTTGGAGGTTTGGAGTGAAATGGCATCAGTACACTGAAGACNTGGAGGTTTGGAGTGAAATGGCATCAGTACACTGAAGACACTAAGCTCTACCTCTCTTTTTAATCTGAACCAGGCCCTTCAGTCCCAGTGCTTACCCAATGTCTGGCTGATGTTGGGAACTAGATGAGGATGAACTGATTGTAGATGAATCCAGACAAGACTGGGGTGATGATGGTTGGCTGGCCTTGTGACCTCATGGGGATTAGGACTCCTGTTATTGACTAAGTCCGGCTTCCTCTGGTTAGTCAGGTTTTAAGCCTCTGGCTGCTTTTCGAACCCCTTGTTGTGCCTGGATTGTCATGTTGCAGTGGTGGTCAGGAGCATTTTTCACCAACTCCATCTGGTGAGAAGGCTTTCTTTCTGATTCGGACATGACCACTGTCATCCACGCTTTTATCACCTTGAGGCTAGACTAGTGCAATGCACTTTATGTGGGGCTGCCCTTGAAGACTGTTCAGAAGCTGCAGCTGGTGCAGAATGCAGTGGCTCACCTCCTTTTGGGGGCAAGGCACTGGGAGCACATTCCACCAGTGCTCCAAAGTCTGCATGGGCTTCCTATAGATTTTCAGGTACAATTCAGGATGCTGGTTTTGACCTTTTGAAGTCCTAAATGGTCTAAGCCCCATAAATCTGAAAGACTGCCTATCCTTCCATGCCCCATTGCGGCCCCGGAGATCGTCCGGGGTTATCTCCCTGTGGGTGCCACCTGTAAGTCTTGTGCATATGGTGAGGACTTGCAGTGGACGTTCTCAGTGGCTGCCCCAGAGCTATGGAACTCCCTTCCCCCAGAGGTTTGTTTAAGCCTAAGCCTGGATGTCTTCCTTTTTGTTAAGGCATTTGGCAAGCAGGGATAGGGAATGGGGTTTTGGTGGGTGTTTTGGTGGGTGTTTGAGGTGGGTGTTTGAGGTTGAAGTATGAGGGGGTGGTTGAAGATGTTTTTTGTGGGGTTTATGGTTAGGTTGAGGAGGTGTGAGGGAGGGAAAAGGTAACGGGTTTGTGTTTTTATGCTGTTTGATATGTATTTTTATTTGTTTTTTTAAGCCACCCTGAGCCATCTGGAAAGGGTGGGGTAGAAGTTTAAATAAATAAATAAATAAATAAATAAAATACACACACACACACACTCCCCCCCCCCCCCCCCCCCACACACACACACTCACTCACTCCTCACTCCCTATATATTGTGGTTGTGGTTGTGGCAGCACAGCAATTCCTTGGAGGTGGGAGTGTGTATGTGTGGGGGGGGGAGTGGGGAGTTAGTGAGTGTGTGCATGTGTGTGTATATATGTATGCGTGACATGACAAATCTGGATAAAGAAGTAGAAGAGAAGGTATATCATTCAACTTGTGTGATTCCACATGGCTACTGCATATGTGCAAATGTCATGGCTTCCACGCATCCTCCACTGCCCAGACCTGGGAGGCTGGCACAGGGTTGAGCTCCTGCCTGAACCTGTCAGCTGCTAGGGCTCTGGGCTTGCTTTACACAGGGGCTCTCAGAGACAGCTGCCCACCCTGAGATCTGGAGTTGTAAACATCAGGGCAGTGTAGGGCCAGGATCTCCAGTGACACATACTCATGGGACACTTGCTACCTTAGACTGGGGCCCAGTGAAGACCCTTTTCTCTTTCTATTGAATTGTCTCCCCTCTCTCTGGGTGGCACCTCCCTTGCTAGGCAAGTCCCTGGGAGTGAATTCACATGGATGATGGACCCTTTGGAAAGCAGGCACTCATTGTGAGAGATCACCCCTTTCCTGGGAATAAACCCCCTGGAGCTGTAACTCAGACTAAACTGAGGTCAACTTAAACAAACACACTTTACTAAGGGAAGGGAGTGCCAGAGGACAGTCTAGGTACAGGGAAACACAAGGCAGGTCACACTACAAAACTTACTGTTCTCGGTCTCTGATTGGGTGGCTCCAAATTCTTCCTCAGTGTTCTCAGCTCACCCGGCAAAGACTCTATTCCCAGGACAAGTCAGCACCTCCAAGCTGCACTCCAGCCCTCTCTTCCAGTGTGAGACCCCAGTTGCATCACGTTAGCTGATCCTTCTTCAACTGCCCAGAAGTTCTACCCACCCAGATCATTCTAAACCCATTGAACCAGTTTCATTGACACCTAAAGGCAAATTTCCCTTCTCCAGACAAAAGGGACATTAACAACCCAGATTCACTGGCTCCTGGGTGGGCTTTGCCCAGCTGTGTGAGGAGACACCCAACCATCATAGTAAAAAACTAATTTTGAAACATTAATAACTCTCCTTAGAGTTACCTAAACATCATCAGCCCACAACAGCACTTGCTGAGTATCTCAGGCTACATGCCTGAAAATTTAGGGGGCTCAACTCACAAAGGCAAGGAAGATAAGAACTAGGGGGGGAAACAAAGGCTTGGACACTCCCAAGATTTACAACTAGCAATTAACTTTTATTATAACTTTTGATCTCCATAATGGAACTTCTTCAAATATTGCATATATGACCTTCCCACCAAAAACAACACATGATTAAATTTTCAAAAATAAAGCTCAAACAAATTTTTTTTTTTAAACTGGGGGAGGGTCTTGTTTTTGCTGTTTATAATGGAAAGTGGTCCTGCCTTTAACTTTCTAGTTGCTAACATGGCTAGAAAATTCCTTTTCTGAAGCTTGTTGATTTTATTTTTATCATATTTTAGCACAAACCCTTTTCATGTTAAATTAAGTAACTGCAGCAGAAGGGCTGTGGGGGCTTTTTCATTGATGCATTTTCTTTAGAGAGGTTTTGATGTTTCCAGTATATATACTGGGGCCAATCCCACACACAATGTGTGCATGCACATACACACATGACTCATGTCCACTCTGCCACTGTAGGGACTATGGCATGCGCACAAAGCATGCACGCACAAACTGTGCACGGGGGTTTGGGATTGGCCCCATTGTGAAAAGCAGTGATGAATTATACGATACACTGAAATTAAAATGCAATTCCAAATTATAATGCAGTCAGGGCTTGATGTGGACTGAGTGATAATAAATAAAGGTTAAAAGGACACTGGCAAGTCTTTTTTCATGGTATTCAAAAAAATTCTTCTCTGTTGTTTGGGGGGAAAAAAACCTCTTAAAAGATTAAAAAGAATATTTCTTTCCCTATTGATTTTTTCTTTTCCATATTGGGAAGAAGAATTTATTTTCTGTGTTTCTAATGGAGCTGATAGCAATGAGGCTGTGTTTGCTCTTGGCCATTTTCACACAAGACACTCTCCACTCACCCACCATGCACCCACTATACCTGCTACAGGGCACCCATAGGGCAACACTGCAGTCCTGCAACTGGTATAGGGGGTAGAGAGTGTCTTGTGTTTAAATGCCCCTTGGCTTTGGCCTTTTTCACACGAGACTCTCCCATTCATGAACATGCAGAAATCTGTGTGTTCATGATGAGCGAGAGAGGTCCATGTGAAGGACGCAGTATGGGTGCATGCAGTGAGTGAAAGTATTTGCACACTCCCACCTAACATGCATCCCCATGCATGGAGCAACTGGGAAAAACAGTGGTTGCTCCGTGCATGGAGATGAGTGGGGATTATATGGGGATGCATATGCATCCATATGCATGCCCTGCCCACCCACTGTGCATGCACCAGTGCGCCTACAGCCCCACCACTCTGCAGGGGCCGTGTAAAAAGGGCCTTTGTGCAGCAGTAGCAGCAGTATTGAGTCCACCATCAGCAGTACTCTGAGAAAAATACTTACAATTAGCTGCATCTCTAGACTCCAGAGGTGTCAGAGCAAGCTGCATGAACTCAACACCTCAGGCAAGCAGGTGCCTTTACAAGAACATTTGATGTAGTTTTGCGATGTTTTTAGACAAACACCTCCCCATCCACTCCCCACCCAGCAATCATGCATGGGTGTTTTCAGACAAAACAACCCCACCCACCCATTATTTATTTATTTATTTATTTATTTAAAATTTATATCCCACCCCTCCTGCCCACAGGGCAGCCTGGGGTGGCAAACAGCACTCAATAAAACAATATAAACATTTTTTAAAAATTTAAAAATACAATATGTGGGGCTGCATGGTGCAGGGCTGCAGTGTTGCCCTATGGGTGACCTGTAACCCATCCAAATATAGTGGATGCATGGTGCGTAGTTGGCAGGGAGTATCTTGTCTTGTCTGAAAAGGCCCCATGGTGCAGGGCCGTGTTGGTGCCCTATGCAGCCCTGCAACATGCATGATGGGTGGGTGATGGGTTGGGAGGTGCTTGTTTAAAAACATGTTTAGATTCCTCCATTCTGATAACCAAGCCAAAAGAACAGGGATTTTTATACAGCTGCTAATTAATAATTTCTAGTTGTACAAACAACTGCCACTTAAGGGATACTAGTAGGCTGTAGAATTGAAATGAAAAATCTTGGTGAGTGCTGCTTCTGTCAGAAGCAGGACATTTGCCGAGATTCACGCAATGCAGAAACTTACCGGCTTTCCCACTATTTTAGCCATTCCCAATATCTTTTGCATGTTGAACCATGGGCCAGTCCCAAGCCCTTGGGAAGTACTGAAAATTGCCAAAAGTGCTGTAAAACTGCCATAAAACTGTCATAAAATTCCCAGAAACTTTTTTTTTAAAAAAGTCCTAGAAACTGACGAAAGCGATGGAAAATCTGAGAAAGTGGCAAAAGTGATTAAGTGTCCTGGGAAATTATGAAAGTGGCAAAAGTGATGAAAAAGTCCCAGAAAGTTGTTGTTGTTTATTATTCATATAGTGCCAGGAGTGTGCCTGGCACTGTACAATGAGTGGTTACAGACAGGTCCCGATCCCAAAGGGCTTATAATCTAAGAGACAAGGGAGGGGGAGATAAGGGAGAGGTGAACATCATGAGAGACAAGTATACATTCATGAGATTGAGAAGATGCAGGTGCGTGTGCTTAACTTAGTTACAGGGAAGAGATTCTGAGGGAAAGAGGAGGATGCAATTTCACTCATGACAAACCAGGGAAAGCTTGACAGAAAAGGTAAGTTTTCAGGAGGGATTTGAAAGTTGGGAGACAGGGAGCAGAATGAATGTATCCATGGAGGGAGTTCCAGGTCTGGGAGGCTGCAAGAGAGAAGTGGTGAAGATGTTTAGAGAAGCAGGGGAGTCTCAAGCAGGCATGGGTGGGGGCAGAGGAGGAGTGAAGCTCCTGGGCAGGAATGTGGCAAAATACAAGAATGGAGAGATATGGGGCCATGAAGAGTCTTGCAGGTGAAGATAAGGAGCTTGTTCTGAATGTGTTCCCATAGAGAGAGCCAGTGTAAAGCAGAGATGAGGGGTTGAACATGGTCAAATTGACAGACAAGGTAGATTACTTTGGCAGCAAAGCATTGAACAGACATGAGGAGGGTGAGATCAGAGTAGGGGAGGCCAGTAAGGAGCAAGTTACAGAAAGATGACTAGAGCATGGACTTGAGTTTTTTTGCAGTGACTGGCAACAGTAAGGCAGGGCAGGATTTTAGCAATATTATACAGGGCAAAGCGGCAGGATTTGGCAACAGCCTGGATCTGAGGCATAAAATGAATCCCAGGTTATGCACCTGAGGGACAGGCTGGATGGTGACACCCTCAATGGAAACCAAGAGGGAACTAGGAGGGGAACGTTTGGGGGGAAGATAAGGAGCTCGGTCTTGTCCATATTAAGCTTGAGTTGGTGGTGAGACATCCAAGCAGAGATGTCAGAGAGACAGTTAGCAATACGAGACTGGATGGAGGAGAGCACAGAAGTGGAGAGAGAGAGTTGTGTGTCATCAGCATACAGGTGGTACTGGAAGCCATGCAATTCAATGAGTTTACCCAGAGAAAGAATGTAAAGGGAGAAGAGAAGAGAAGAGAAGAGGGCCCAGGACAGAGCCTTGGGGAACTTCCACGGAGAGGGGGAGTGACCTAGAGGAGTACCGGCAAGAGAAACATTGAAGGAGCGGTTTGAGAGGTACGAAGAGAACCAGTCGAGAACAGAGTCCATAGGAACCAAGGGAACATAGCAAATCCAGGAGGAGGCCATGTTTGACAGTGTCAAAGGTGGAAGAGAGATTGAGAAGGACAAGAATGGAGTAGAGGCCCTTAGATTTAGCTAAGAGAAGGTCATCAGTATTTTGGTGAGGGCGGTCTCAGTCGAGTGGAGAGGGAGGAAGCCCGAATGAAGCGGGTGAAGGGAGAAATTAGCGGGGGGGGGGGGGGAGACAAAAATTACTAAAAAAATTGGCGGAAATGAGAAATCACTGGAAACTAAGTACCAATGGACACTTGCAAGCATTCCTGAAATGACAGTATTTCCCTCTGGAATGGGAACACTTGCTTTTGTCTTAGCTCTACTAGGCTGCAGTAACACAGCTGTAGCACTAAGGGGGAATATCGGTGACATTTGCTGAGGTGTGTGTGTGTGTGTGTGTGAGAGAGAGAGAGAGATGTTAATGCTCCTTGGTTTTCCCATTGGGTCTTGTGAAAAGATGGCCCAGAAGGCAACTCCACTGGCTGGTTCTCATCAGGAGTCTTCAATACCAAGAGAACAACCAACAAGAGGATGCCAGAACAGAGCCTCAGTGTTGCAGAGAGGAAGAGGAGAATTTGCTCTATATTGTTTGTGTATGTAAATTGTGTGTAAAAACTGTGTCACTGGACTTCATACCAAGGACTATGTCATTGAAAACATAACCCCTCCTTCCTAAGATTACTGATATTATGGAGGTTAATGACGTCTACATCATCCAGTGGTGCTGTAAGGTGCTGCTGACATCTCTTGATACTCCAAAAATCTTTGAGTTAGAAAGGTGGCTACTGTGCCTCCACCTAGATGCTACCAGGCTTTCTCTGGCTAGTGCTACTACTACTATGACTAATCATTTCTATAGTGCTACTAGGAGTACACAGCACTTTACAGTCACAGATGTTGGCGACAGGTCCCTGCTCAGTGGACTTACAATCTAAGGTGGAATTAGGTGAGGGGAACACAGGGAGACATATGCACGCATTCCCATTTTACAGCGGCCACCCAATAAGTTCATGGTTAGGTCAGGATTTGAAAACTGGCTTCTTAGGACCAAGTGCTTCTAGTGCCTCTAGGAAAATTCTAGTGTACTATTGCCAAGCAGTAGGAATGGTGGCCTATACTCATCTGCCAATCTCTTGTCTTGTAACAATGGTTCTGGCCAGGCGGGGCCAAGTACTGGGTGGGACTGCCTTCTGTCTGCATGAGAGGGTAGAGCACAGCCTAGCAGGAGGCTAAATGCTGGAATTCTGGTGGCAGGAGGCTGCAAAGACAGATAGACAGACAGACAGACAGACTTCCTTCTGGGAACCCCTGGGGTGCTGAACCTGGAGGGCTCAGTGGGACCTGCCCAGAGGAGCTGACAGCTGGTCCCAACCATTTCTCTCAACTTGTACATTTGTAAATAAATAGACCCTTATACCACACTGTAAGTCTCCAGTTTCTCTCTCCCACCAAAGGGACACTGAAGACTGCCATGTAACTTACCACTGGTGAAGGATGTGGGGCAATACTAGTTTATCTGAAGTTAGCAATCCATCACTAGGTGGCAATGTGCAGGGGAAACAGTGAGGTAGCTGTCAACATAATATTTGCATTGATCAGAGGTGGGGAAATGGTGGCTCAAGAGCAGACATTTGTGCTGAGGCTCTTGCCAGAAGCTGCTGCATTGGGGTGTGTCCATGAATCTCCCTCAGGAGCAAGAGAAACTGAGTCACTGTTTCCATCATTGCTTTTGCTGGAGGATTCTGGGGAATGTGGGAGAAGGGGCAGCATTCCAGACTGCTTCTTCACAAACCCACCAAACTGTTCGGGAACTAGATATTTGATATGAAGGTGGGGGGGGGGGGGGGGAAGTTTCTAGGAAGCTACATTTCCCTGTCTCCAAGATCAGGGAAAGCTGTTGATCATGTAAAGTATCTTGTGATCTCAGCAATATGAACATGTTGGTATGAGGTTCTTTATCTTGGAAAATCTGTTCACCCTTGGCATAAATGTTACAGTTTCCAGTGTCCCTTGACTCTTCAACCCCTTGTGGCTGAACTTCCCCCTTTACTGGTGCTGTTGTGGCAGGCAGTAGCCTGGCGGGGCTCCTGCACCTGAGAATGCCAACCTGAAGGCTGGGTACCGGTGTGGCTGAACCACCCCTGTGCAGAGTACATCAGCCTGAGGGATGGGTATGGGCTTGGTGGAGCCAGCAAAGAAGAATGGGGTATGCCTGAACTGAATACTAGGCTGAATGCAAAATAAAGCATGGGAAAGGGTTCTAGACCTTTAAGAGTCAGGGACTGGAGGGCTAGACCTGCCCACTCTGGGCATATAAAGAGAAGCCCAAGCCATAAGAGGGACAGTATGGGTCTATTTTCAGACCAGAGAGGGACTCTGCAGAGAAAGAGGGTAGCCTCACTGTAACAGAATGTGGTTATCCAGGGGTAAGTCCCAACAGAATCAGATTCCTAAGTCCTTCTCATTAGGAATGTGGAGTTTTCAAAGTCTCTCAATTTTTAGGGAATAATCTGTATCAGTTTATTCAAAGTACAATAAAGTCTTCAGTTTAGATTTGAGCTGAAGTCCCAATCCACATTTAAAGTGGGGCTTGAATTCCCGTAGCCTCCCTCACTCATAAAACTAATCTGGAGCTCTTATACATGTTCCAGGGTCCTTAAGACATTGTATTTAATCAGCTGTACATTTGAGTCCACCCTTATGCTGAGCAGGAGCTTTATCCAGGATCCTGAACAGTCTGTGCTGGACTGCAGACCAAGAAGGAACTCTGGCTGAGAGTTTACTTCCTGAGGAGCCCAGTCCAGGTTGCTGAACCCAGGCTGAGCAGTTTGGAGAAAACTGGGCTTTGGGATAGCTTGGACTTGGGCTTGGAAAGGATGTGGCACTCAATGCTAGTCAGACTCCTTAACAAGGTGTGTGGTGAGACTCAAGAAGGCTCAGAGAACTCACTTGGACTTTATATATGCAGAAAAGCCCTAGAAGCTGCAGGCTCAAAAGAAACTGTGTTTGGCCCAAGGGTGATGAGCCTGTGATTAGAAGCTGGATGATGGTGGCCTAACCGGTAATTGGGATGGGGTTTTCAGAGGGCTTTTCCCAAGCATTAGTGGCAGGTTGTGGGGAACTGAGTGTTAACCTGCCACAATACTATATAATTGAGAAGTGTGTATGCCCAAGCAGGGTGCAAGGTAGATGAACTTACCTGGGGCATAGAATGGTGGAGAACTGTATATGGGATTGTGAATAATTCCTTAAAGAGACTGGGCGTAGTCCTGTAGCTGGTGTAAGGTAACTGCAGGCTCAGTGCTTGGCAAGACAATGGGTGCTCGGGTGCGCATGCGTGTTCTGCACTCAACAAGCCACATGGGGCAAAGGTGCAATCCATGCCCATGTTACTCTCCAAGCCCACACACCCTGCGGCCTGGGGGATGGAACTGGCACGACTTCTGCTCCATCCCCCGGGCTGCGGTGTATGAGGGCTTGAGCTTTGCATCAGCACAGGTCGCACCCTTGCCCCGTGCAGCTTGCTGTGGACACAACACATGTGCACACCTGAGTGTGGGTGTTTTGGCTGTGCACCCCGCATATGTGCAGTTTATGAGGGCCATAAGATTTCACCCAGTGTGCATAGAGAATAAAAGATGGAAGCTAATTCCCGATTCCAAAAGACTGATTGCTAATTCCCTAAAGACAGTGGCCTGGGGTCTGATCCTGCAGGGACTTACCCCAGTGAGCCCACACCCTGTTACAGTCATAGTGAATATTTTTGCTTTTTCCAAAGCAAGATCTTTTAGACCGAGACCCACCTACCCTGTATAACAGTACCAGGATCTTTGGGGTTACTTACAACTATCCTGAGGAAGCATAGGGAAATTCCACATCTCCTCACAGGGTTGGTGTTCAGACCCATGCTAGATGGTTGCGGACACTTATCATCCCCGCAAGCCCCCTGCACAGTCAGGTAATTTGAACAGAATATCTCACCAGTACAAGTCCTGATATGAGCTCAGTTACCTTACAGAGTACTCCTTAACCATGTCAACTGGTGGATCATTTGGAACAGAGGCTAAATGCAAATTTTTACCTTGGATCCCAAAAGATGGAGTCTCTCTCTCCTCTCTCTCATTTCCCTTCTTAAAATAGCCACTCACTTACTGCATTCTAGGAGTTGTAGTTCTGGGAGTGCATATTCCTGAACTGTTTTGGGGGGTAATTGTAGTCCAAGAGACCTAACAAAAACATTCCTCCAAGCATCTTCAAACCTCCAGCAAAAAAATAAAAGGAAAAATACCCCCCTCCCCCCCAAAAAAGAAGGGGGAAAAAAAGAGGGTCCTACCTAAAGATCTCACTGAGCCAAGTGACACATGGTAAAAATCCTCATACTGTGGTCTGTCTAAGATAGTGCCAATTTCAGACAGGCTGTCTCAAAGCATTGGATAAAATCAGGATTTTGACCTGAGTTCAAACATTTAATCCCAGATGGAAGCTACCAGTTGTCTCAGCTGGGAAAAGAATCTGTGGAGTCTGGTCCTCCAGCCACAGGAGAGTGTCTTGGTTCATCCAAGGAATTATAGCTGGCAACCAGAGAGGGAGGGATTTCCTGCCTTGGCTCTGATTGGTTGGATTGGTTGGGTTTTGGCTCCAGAAGAACCCTCATCAGGTGGAGAGTGGAGAGAGCAGACAGATCAGACAGGCTCTAAAAGAAAGAGAACTGGGAGCAGCTAGAGCAAGGGACTGTGAACAAGCAGTACTGAAGACGCTGTGAAAGAGAGGGAGATGGGAAGCAGTCAAAGTCAGGGTGTAAGAGCAGGGACCTGTGCTTACTGCACTACCATGAATCTCATTGCTTTTTGAGATATCAGCTGAGTTCCATGGTGATAAAATGATTGGGCTGAATTGCTTTTTAAAGACTCCTTTGCTTTTCAAACAGCTGTGATGTCATAAGGTGATTAGCTTTAACTGCTTTTTAAATGGTAACTGAAACAATTTCTTTGTTTTTGCCATGGAGGGAAAAGCTGAATGCTGCTCAGAAACAATGGGTTAAAACTAGGGATGGGACTTTTGGTTTCAGAAAGAACTGAAAGTACCCAATACTGGCATTTCAGATCAATCTGAAATTTTGGCTCTTCTTCAGTATCAGTTGTATTGTATCTTTTGTACTGATTCTTCTATTGGATTTTTAACATTGCAGTTTGTCCCCATTGACTTAAATGGGAAAACTGCAATGTTAAAAATCTGATACAAAAATCAGTGCAAAAGATCCAATAGAACCGATACTGATATGAGAACCAAAATACATGAGAACCATAACGAAAACCAAAGTTTTTCCCAGAGTCCCACCCTTAGTGAAAACAGACAGTACACTGGCCCAGCTAGACCTGTTTTGTCCTGTTTGGGCCTGCGTGCTGCCTCAGTGTTTGTTCCAGGTCCGCCAGATGTGGGCCTGCTACCTCAGAGTTGTTCTGGTTCCACCAGATGTGAGCCTGCTGCCTCAACATTTGTTCTGGGCCCACCAGATGTGGACCCAGTCCAAATGCCACCTGGGTAGGAGCTGGGTGGGAAATGTGAGCCCGGCAGGAGCCGGATCCACAGTACATTCCTGGCTCCCTCCTGACTGGGACATAGCGGGTGAGCTGGGTGAGAACGTGTGTTGGCACCCAGGGAGTGCATCAGGGAGGTTGCTATGGCGGTGAGCCATGGCTGCCTGTAATAGGCAGCTATGGCTGTCCATCATGGCGGAGGGGCAGAGTGATGTCAAGAATGCAGCTGAGCAACCACGCATCACTCCCTGCCCCCAGTCCCACCTCCTCGGCTGGAGTGTACCCAGTCAGGGGATGCCCTTCCCTCCCAAGGGTGGGACAAACATCACATGGTCCATTAACATCCAGTGACTTTCCTTGCTCTCCGAGGTAGCTCCTGGGAGGTCTGCATCTTGGCTCCATTTCTTTGTGCTGGTGCAGTGGGGTTGAGAAGTAGGGGAGCCTCTGTTTCTGTGTGTGTGGTGGGGAGAGGGGATTTTCTGGGGCTTGTAAGGGGGCATCTTGTGTGTAGTGAGCAGGGGATGTTGCTGGGGCACATGGGTAGAGGGAAGTCTATATGTGGGGTGAGGAAGGGGTGTTGCTGGGGCATCTGTTTTTATGCTGGGGATGTGTGCTTTGGGTGTCATTTATTGCCTGGTTTTGCAGATTAGCTATATGTGGATTTTTTTCTGTGTTTTCGTGCAGTAGTATAGGGTTAGGGCAAATGGAGTATATATTTATTGCTGGGGGAATACATCCTAATGTAATTTACATAAATAAACATTACATAATTATAACTATGAAAAAATTATGCACATGTTTATGCTCATGATGAACTTGAAGAATTTGGCTTCCCAGGCTGCAGAATTAAGGATTTTTTTGGTGTAGTGAACATGGGTCCCTGGCTGAGAGAAAGCAGTGCTGCAGAGGATCTGAGAGAGGGAGAGAGAGCTGGGGAGCAGTCAGGGGCTGGGAGCAATAGTGCTGCAAAGGCTTTGGGAGAGAGAGAGCTGGGAGCAGCCAGAGCCGCATGCTGGGAGCAAGCAGTGCTGCAGAGCCTCTGGCAGAGAGAGATCTGGGGAGCACACATGGACTGGAAGAAAGCAGTGCTGGAGAGGTTCTGGGGGAGAGAGAACTGGGAAGCAGCCAGAGTCAGGAGCTGAGAGCAAGCAGCATAGACTATTTTGTATTTTCTGCATTTTTGGTACTTTCTTTCAGATCTAATTCCATAAACAGGACAGTCACAATAGTTCTTGCACACCATTCCCAGTGCACAGGATAGATCAGAAATGTCCTTTCCTGGTAATGGCACACAGCCTAAGTGTATTACTAGGGCAGTACCAAATATTTAAAAAAATATTCATGAGTATTTCCAAGACTCCGAGGACCTTCGGATAATACTCACAAATTCCAAGGGCAGGAGGTGAGGAGGGGGCCAGAGGGAGCCTGTGGAGGACGGAATGGGCCAGCACTGTCTTGGAAAGGTCTGAGCATGTTTTGGCTTCCGGATTCTCTCCCAGAGGCAAGGTGTGCATGGACTGGCCCACTGCTGAAGGTGTGAATGTGGTCTAAGAGAAGCCTGCTGTTTGATTCTTTTCCACAGAAGTAGTGTCTTTCTAAGTACTTCAAAGAGAGAGTCAGCAAAAAATTATTTTCAGGTAATGTTTCCTAAAACAGTGAACTGTTCTAACATAAGTGAAGCACACAGGAGAGGGACAGAGGTCAGAGGAAACCCGTGGTGAGGAAGAGAATGGACCAGCGCCATCTTGGAAAGGTCTGAGCATGTTCAGAAGGGGCCATTCGACCCTTCTGAGCATGCCCAGCTTTTTGTTGTTGTTGTTGTTGTTTTTAAACTTACCTGGCCCCGGAGGAAGTCATACACCGCCAGAGCCCCTCCGGAGAGTGAGTACTCTACCCCTCAGCCCCCACTAGGCCCCCACTCCCTTAAGAACCTCACCCCTGAGCCTCTGCTAGGCCACCACTTCCCCTTCCCTGGCCCCCGCTAGCCTATTCTCTCCCTGGCAATGCTATGGCTTTGCTATTGCCCAGATGCACATTGTAATTACTGTAAGTGTGTGCTGGGGTATCACAGGCCTCTGCTATGGAGAAACGTCCTGCTTCCAAACGTAAGTACATTTAGGAGGCCAGATTTTGACAGTGACCAGTAGTTATGCACACAGGGAAGAATAATCCAAACTATATGTACACAATTTTGGGTTCTAAATTAGTGTGAAATTTTAATGCTGATCCCTTCTCTGCTGGCTGTGCCCCCTTCTGGCCCCACCCACCACCCCACAAACCTAAAAGTCCACCAGCTACCACTGGTTACCACTCAGGAAAAGGATCTTAGAGTCACTGTGGACAATACATTAAAATCCTCATCTCAATGTGTGTCAGTGGACAAAAAGGCAAACAAAATGAGAGGAATTATTCAGAAAGGAATAGAAAATAAAACAGAAAAAATCATAATACCTCTATATAAATCTATGGTGTGACTGCCCTTTATATATTGTGTGCATTACTGGTCACCCCATCCCAAAAGGATATACTAAAAAAGGTAGAGAGAAGGACAACAAAAATGATAAAGGATATGGAGTGGCTTCCATACAAGGATAAGTTAAGGTTCTTCACCTTGGAAAAGAAACAACTGAGATAGAAGTTTATAAAATCATGAGTCATGCAGAATGAGTAAATAGGAAGCGGTTATTTACCCTCTCAAATAATACTAGAACTCCATTAAATTACCTGCCAGTAGATTTAAAACAAATAAAATAAAGTATTTTTTCACTCAATACATAATTAACTTGTGAAATTTGTTGGCACAGGGTGTAGTCAAGGCCAGTAGTATAGCTGGGTTCAAAAAAAGGACTTGAAAACTTCTTGGAGGGTATGTCCATTAACAGATATTAGCTAAGTAGGTCGAGGGACATAATGACTGTTGGAAACTGGGTGTGAACAACAGGGAATTGATAACCCCGTGGGTACTTCTTCTAAGCGACCGATATTGGCCACTGTTGAACGAAGGATGCTAGGCTTGATGGACCATTGGTCTTAACCACTATGACACTTCTTACGTTGCTATTTTGCAAAAGAGGAGTCTGTGATTTTGAAGAAAAAGACTTGAGTTTATAAGAGAAGCTTAGAACTTACAACAGAGATGGCCAATGAGACCTGGGTTCCTCAACTTTACTTTAAAATTTAATTCCATAAATAGGACAATCAACCAGGGAGCTCCGTTCATGGGCAGAAGAAATAAGTAGAATTTAATCATGACAACCTAACTCCTCCTCAAAAGTCGTCTTAGCTCTTGGGTCAAAAAGCCAGATACTTGAAATTCCCTAAATACGCTTGTTAAATGATGCTTCTGGGAGAGAAATGTGAATCAAACTAAGGTACTTTGGTTCTAGAAGTACAAGCCTCTCCTGTCCTATTGTCTTAAGGCTATAGCAATGGTAAAGCCATTTGGAGTCAAACCACTGCACAATGTGACTTACACATCCAGGAGGTCACAGATCATCATATCAGATCATAGTGTACGCTAGTTGCAAATGTTACACACATTACCAAGATAGGCACCTTCAAAATGTCAACCATGGGTGAAAACTGACGTGAACATGGCCTGCATTAGCTCAGGAGTCACCGGCACGTTTGTTCCATCGCTGCCAGATGTTCATCCACACCTGACCTAGGTCAGGCAGCTGGCTGCTATGAGACACATCGTCCAGAGAAGCTCAATGACACAGCCCAGGCTGAGGCTCATCCACCTGGGTTAATCCAGGCTAATGCGTGCCAGCAAGTCTGTTACGCCCCACCCAGCTCTGCCACGGAGCGAGGTCTGCCAAGGCCACAGAGCTGTAGGTAAAAAGCCCAGAACAGTCAACAGAGCGGCTATGCCCCAACACCCCTCCCCATGAGATGGGCCCAGCACCCTTAAAGGGAACTGGCAGAAAAGGCAACACTGCATTGGGCATCCCCAGTCTGTTCAGCACTTTGTGCCCAACATCCATCCCACAATGGACAATAGGGATGGGCGAACAGAACGCGGTTTGGATGTTCAGATGTTCGGTTGTTGGGTCAAAACCCGACTTCGGGTTCGATGGTTCGGTTCAGCCGAGTATGGTTTGGCCGAATTTGGCCAAACATTCAAATATAGCGAAACCGAAACTAAAACAAAATCAAATCCGAAACCTAATTTTCGGCCCTGGAAAGACGTTTTTCCTGCCTCCGAACTCGTCCGAACACGACCAAACTGTTCGGTCGTTCGAAAGTTCGGTTCACACGTTCGGTTTGGACATCCGAACAGACCGAGTTTGGTCCGAATTCCAAACATCCGAATCGCATTCGTCCATCCCTAATGGACAACATCATTATGGAGCAGGAGGGCAGATAGGCCAGATCAGTAAGTTGGCTCACCTAGCGGGACGGGGCACATCAACCGGCTCATGGTAGTCACAAGTAAGATTTGGTGTGTCTATCACTGTGTTCACAGGCATCCACCAGCACTGCTGCCCCTTGGACAGCATTGGAGGAACCGCAGAACACCGCCATGCTGGGAGAAGGCTCCCAAGTGACCTGACAGAAGAGGGTCCTGTGCAGTGAGGAAAAGATTAGGGCCTTCTTAAGCCTCTGGGGGGGATACATAGACCAGAATGAGTGAGTGTTCCCGCAGCTCACAAACCTGGTGTCAGGAGTACCAGTTGGGGCACAGAGAGTTAGTGCAGGATTGGTGCTTGGGTGCATTGTTCAGGATCAGGTCCAAAGGGTCCAGGGAATCCAGGGTTCAAGGCAGACTCGGGGATAACTCATGAACCCCCAGGGATGTAGAATATACAGAGACAAGGTGGGTAATGAATCAGGCAGTCAAAACCAAACAGGACTTCAGAAGAACTGGAACACTATCCCCTCCACCTCAACTTGTTCCAGGAGCATGTGCTGGCTCTCTGGCTGAAGGGGGTAACTACCAAGTTAATTGATTTAATCTGAAAAACAAAGGCTTGGGGCAACAGGACATTGAGTGTAATTAATGTTCTTCATTAAGTCAATAATGACTCAGCTCCCATTGACTTCAGTGAAGGATTGCCCTCAGAATCTTTATTGTTCTTGGGAATCAATTGCACGGTTGAGAGTATAACCCTGTACCGGAGAAAAGTTTTGAGTCTGAGATTCAGCTCAGATCTATCAACTCACCAACAGTGGGAGAGGTTTCTGCAGGGTGTTACCCACTCTGGCTTAAACACTCTTACACTCTCTTTTACCTCTGGCTGCTGCTGAAACTGCAAATGAGCCTTTGGATAGCTCTCTTCAGTCGTGGGCATTTTGGGGGCTCCAGAGCCCACTTGCAGTGGATGCTTATGAATGGGGTGGCTACAACCCCTTCTGTCCCCCTCTGAATCTGTCACTGGGACAATAGGAATTTTTTTCCTGGGGTAATAAGGGTCTCTGACAACAACAAAGTCCTGGAACTAGATGCAAATTTGTTTGCATGCAAGTTAGAGCTGTATTAAGCATAAATCTGATCCATGCATGTAAATTAATGGTACAGATGCATGCTGGGGGATAACTAGGGAAGAAAGGGGACAATTTTCAGCCCCCCTGATACAATAGGGAATTTAATTTCTTTCCCTGGGGTAACACTGGTCCCTGACCACAACAAAGCACTGAGATTGGGTTATTGAATTTGGGTCACTCACCATAGCCTGAAAAGCTGTTGGGAGTGGTGACCCACAGCCTACTAATACTGCTATTGTAAATTGTTCTTTTGATTATTAACTGAGATAGAGAATGGGAAAAGTTCAGTTGTATTTTTCTTGAATGTGAGTTTAATCCCCAAGAGTATTTCTCAGAGGTACTGGGGCTGATGCAAAAAACTAGTGAGGTTTTCTATTCCCTGTCTATCAGGTGAGTGGAGGGAACACTCCAAGGGTGTTTGCTTATTACCTGTTAGGCTTGGGAAGAAGCCAGCCCTTAAAATTTAAAAACACTGGCCATGCTTTTAAATTTAAATAGATTGAGAAAGTGCTGATGCTTAGGTTGAGATCTTGCAAGAATGACTGATTCTCATGAGTTTCTTGACCGTGTGTTTTTACTGGAAATGACCTTTCTTGATGAGATTCTTGTTTGTGGTGAGATCTCATTTCAGCCCTAAGAAGGGGAGGGGAAGAGGATGAAATTGATTGTCCATAATGTAGGTCATGCTTTTTGCCATTTCAAGCCCCCAAATCGCTTTGTGAGTGTTTGCCATTTCAAGCCCCCTCCAAAATGACACAAGTCACATCCCTTATCCATGTGCACATTTTAAATACTTCTTATGTAGAAGTCCATTTATTATAGGTACAAAATATCTTTTCAAGTTCGAAACATGGGAAAATAATTGAGAAAAGAATATAAAGAAATGGCTGTGAAAATACAATATGGTCGATACTCTCCTCTTCTCGATCTATACCTCATCCTTAGGTAAACTCATTGCCTCCCATGGCTTCCAATACCACCTCTATGCTGATGACACTCAACTCTATCTCTCCACTCCTTCTCTCTCTCCCTCTGTTCAAGCTCGTCTCATCAACTGTCTCTCTGACATCTCTACCTGGATGTCTCAACGTCAACTCAAACTCAACATGGCTAAAACTGAACTCCTTATCTTCCCCCCTCATCCTTCCTCTCCTTCCTCACTGTCAATAACTATTGATGGAGTCACCATCCTGCCTGTCCCCCAAGCCCGTAGCCTAGGCTTCATCTTTGACTCAGCCCTTTCTTTTAAACCCTACATTGACTCTGTTGCTAAATCCTGTCGCTTCTCCCTCCATAACATTGCTAAGATTCGCCCTTTTCTCTCTGTCTCGTCTGCCAAAACTCTTGTTCATGCTCTGGTCATCTCTCGCCTCGATTACTGTAACCTCCTTCTCACTGGCCTTCCCCGGTCTCACCTTTCTCCCCTCATCTCTGTCCAAAACTCTGCTGCCAGGGTCATCTACCTCGCCAGTCGCTTCGACCATGTGCAGCCCCTCCTCTCTTCGCTTCACTGGCTTCCCCTTCCTGAACGAATCCTGCACAAGCTCCTAGTCTTCACCTATAAAGCTCTTCACAACCTTGCTCCCCCCTACCTCTCTGCACTTATCGCCCTCCATACTCCAGCCCGTGCACTTCGCTCCTCCTCTGTCCCTTCTCTCACCCTTCCACGCCTTCCCTGCTCCCCTAAGCGCCTTCGTCCCTTCTCACTTGCTGCCCCCCATGCCTGGAACTCCCTCCCTGTCCACATCCGCCTTGCCCCCTCCCTTCATACCTTCAAATCTCTCCTTAAAACTCACCTCTTTCGCTCTGCTCTGTCTGACTCTTTATCCTGCTGAGCCACTATTCCTATACCTACGATCGGTTTACCCTTATCCTTGCAACATGGACCTGTCTGCTGTCATTCTCATCGTAACCAAGCCAAGTACGTGCACTTGAGACCTCGCATCTTCATGAATGTTAGACCCCTTGTCTCTCCCTCTGTTCCCCTTCCTAAGTCTCTCCCCCAGCTCCTGTCTCTCAGATTGTAAGCCCTAGGGGCAGGGACCCTGTCTATTTTATTACTTTGTAAAGTGCCAGGTACACTGCTGGCGCTATATAAATGTTTGTTAATAATAATAATAATACTCCCTTCCCATTTGTCACACATGGTCAAACTTTGGTACCTCCCCCCTGCACCTTCTTGAGTGCAATTTGTTATCAACAGTCCCATGGGATTGGAGTGTAGGCAGCAGAGCCTAAGAGCAAGGTGGGAAAATCCCCACTAGAGTCTACAAAGAGGGCAGAGCCCCCTCCCCCCATTAAAATCAGGGTCCTGTGATGTAGCTGCAATCGCTGGCTGCTACTCAGGTCACTCTGATGCCCAGTTGGGACTCAGGCCATCCATCAGCCAGTCGCCACACCTATCTTCGCTGTGCTCTCTGTATCTTGGGACATGTAGTCCCTCCAGCATATTCCAGAGAACCAGGCCAGAGGCGGGTGGCATATTGGCACCACTTGTGCCACTTATTTATAGGCTATACATAACAGAAACTATCTGCTGTCACGTACGGGAACCTGCTTATCTGAACAACAGGAGTGCAAGAGACCCGGCCGACCCTACTCCATGGGGGCCTTTCTAGGGTGTGCAGATGCTCAAAGTTAGTGCTGTCTAGGACTGCATTCCATGCTGCAGCTGGGAGGAGTTGAGTTGTGCTCTGCTGCCACCAGGCTGCCAACCAGGGAAAGGAACTGTGTGGGTTCCAGACCCGTAGACCTCCACCTCCCCATTCCCCTTTCCTGCCCAGGCTTACCCCCACACCCTCAGCTGGGGAAACTCTTTTCCCTCCCAAGAGACGCACACTTCCTATCCAGGAGCAGCCTGTCCAGCGCTCTCCAGACTGCATAGTTCATTCCCCACCACCTCCACCTCTGCCTGTACTGACCAGTAGTGCCCCATCCCCCAAAAAATTTGTTGCTCCACCACCAATGGACTGGGGGAATGGAATGATGGGGTGGAGGAGGGAAGGAACCAAGGCAGTGAGAATGTGGGAGGGGATGGAAGAACATGCCGGGATTGGAAGATGGGCAGGGCTTGGAAGGATGGAGAGGGTGGGGGTTTCTAGGCTGGGGAAGGAGGCCTGAAGCACTGGAGTCTGGAAGGGTAATTGGGGTCCTTTTAGGGATGAATGGGTGGGGGGGGGGCTGGGAGACATTAAATTGGAGTTCCCAGGACAACTTTGTATTACCACCAATACCTTTCCTTCCTCATACTCTACATTTTACCTTCTCTCTTTCCGTGCCCTTCTCCCCCCTGTACATTATATGTAGATAGGTAGTATAGATTGGATATAGATATATATTATAGACATATAGATTAGATGAGAATAGTTATATAGATAATTGATTAGATAATAGATAGTTTTCCTTATCCCTTCCCCTGTCTCCCTTAGATTTAGATAGATATTAGTTGTGCATGTGAAACAATAACAATACCAATTAGAGATGTGTGAACGTGGTTCCGAGATTCGGAGTTTGGACCAAACTCAGTCTGTTCGGACAACCAAACCGAACTTCCAAACTGAACCCGAACCGGCCGAACTGAACCCGATACCGAACTCTGAAACGACCACACAGTTCATTCCATTTCAACCACATTCAGTTGAGTTCAGGCGGGAAAAAAATGACTGGAAGGCCCAGGGAGAGGGAGGCAGCTGAGGAGCAGACTTCCTGGTACTGGGGGTGGAGAGGGTTGGATTAGCAGCCATCCTGCCCAATCACCTTTCCTTTTCGACTAAGAACACTGGCTTCACAGTCTGCAATTGGCCAGGGTTAGGCTGCACAGAGCCAACTGGGCTTGCGGTAAGGCGGGAGCAGCAAGTAACAAAACTCTTTGCCCTGCTCCCCTATATAACCTTCTGAGCCAGCCACTGATCATTTCAGCAGTGTTTACAGAAGGCTCCCTGACTCCCAGCAGTTTGCTTCCCTCATCCATTCCCAATCCTCCTCCTATTTCACCCATCCAACAGATTTACCTCCCTGTTATCATTTAGTTAAATTATATTAGATAGATTTAGCTATTATTTTTATTTTTTACCCCTCTCTGTGTTCTATCTCCCTACCCTCCATTGAATCCATTCATTTTCCTCTCCCTCTTCCTCCATATTCCATCCCTCATTCCCTTCCCCTGGTTTTTGATTTATTAGAGTAGGATTAGATTGATTTAGGTTTTATTTCAGTTTCTGTACCCCTCCCGGTGTTGTTTTGAGCTGTTTGTGTTCCCCCCCATCCCTGTGTAATATTGTGTGTGTGTGTGTGTGTGTGTGTGTGTGTGTGTGTGTGTGTGTTACACACACACACACACACACACACACACACACAGATTATAGTAGTTGTTAGGTAGGATTATAGTTAGCTATTACAGTTAAATTAGCTTAGTTTATAGAGATACAGTGATCTAGTTTTAGAGTGTGTTTTTTATATTCCATTATTTAGTTCCATTGGTTTTATAATAGTTATTAGATAGTTATAATAGTTATTAGATAGTCCCCAGGCCTATATGCTGGCTGTGCCAAGGGTTCTGTACCCCGGCACCCCACTGTCTGCTGCTGACAATGGCCCCCAGGCCTAAATGCTGGCTGTGCCAAGGGTTCTGTACCCCGGCAACCCACTGTCTGCTGCTGAAAATGGCCCCCCGGCCTATATGCTGACTGTGCCAAGGGTTCTGTACCCTGGCAACCAATGTCTCATGATGCTGGTGCCAATGTACCCCGATGCTTATATGCTGTTTGTGCCAAGGGTTCTGTACCCTGGCAACCCACTCTCTGCTGCTGCCAATGGCCCCCGGGCATATATGCTGTTTTTACCAAGGGTTCTGTACCCCAGCAACCCACTGTCTGCTGCTGCCAATGACCCCCAGGCCTATATGCTGTGCGTGCCAAGGGTTGTGTACCCCGGCAACCCACTGTCTGCTTCTGCAAATGGCCCCCAGGCCTATATGCTTTCTCTGCCAAGGGTTCTGTACCCTGGCAACCCACTGTCTGCTGCTGACAATGGCCCCCAGGCCTATATGCCATCTGTGCCAAGGGTTCTGTACCCCAGCAACCCACTGTCTGCTGCTGACACTGGTCCCCGGGCCTATATGCTGTCTGTGCCAAGGGTTATGTACCCCAGAAACCCACTGTCTGCTGCTGACAATGGCCCCCAGGCCTATATGCTAGCTATGCCAAGGGTTCTGTACCCCGGCAACCCACTGTCTGCTGCTGAAAATGGCCCCCAGGCCTATATGCTGTCTGTGCCAAGGACTCTGTACCCTGGAAACCCACTGTCTGCTGCTGCCAATGGCCCCCAGGCCTATATGATGTCTATGCCAAGGGTTCTGTACCCTGGCAACCAATGTCTGGTGATGCTGGTGCCAAAGGCCCCCATGCCTATATGCTGTCTGTGCCAAGGATTCTGTACCCCAGGTTGCTGCCAAGCTCAAAGCCTGCCTCAGCCCACCTTCCTGCCTCTCATGCCAAGGTGCCTGTCTGCACGTCAAGGTTGCTGCTGAGAGAGAGAGAGAGAGAGAGAGAGAGTGTCTCCCAAATGCTAGAAGGAGAGACAGACATGATTCCACCTATGCTGTCACCTACACTATATGGCCAGAGAGAGAGGGAGAGAGAGAGAGGCTCCCCGCTAGAATGAGAGAGATGGGGTGGAGGGGAAGCCAGCTCAAGTTGTCACCTGCCAGAACCAGAATGAACTCCCATCTGTGCCTGATGCCCACATCCAGCATCAGCAAAAGCATACCAGAATGAGATGGAATATAACAAAACTTGGAACTTATTATGTGCCTGCCTCTGTGCGTGTCTATACATACCTATTGCATGATTGAATGAAGTGTGCCCAACCATGCACTACTTCTAGGGACATCATTCAGCTCCCATAGGCTGTACCTGAAGCAGTCATGCCCGCCTGTCCCAGGAACCATCAACGAGATTCTGGGACCATCATTCCAGTCATGGAGGGCTGTCATTCCATTCTGGGTGCTGCCACTGCTCGTGCCTGACTGACCAGCGGCCACCATCGCCCACCTGCAAGCCTTCCCCTCCCCCACCAGCCTACTCCTCCGCACCCACCCATGGATGCCCGCTGCCAAAAAAGCCTGTCTCTCTTTCTCTCTGGCACACCCACACAGACACAAGCTCTGCCCCTCCTGGGGGGCTGTCTGCAAGTTGAGACCCTGCTTCTGCCTGGCATGGCACATCTTTGGGTTAATACCTTAACTATGCTACATGTAGTACCAGGTGCTGCTGGTAGGGATTGACAAGCTGTATGAGATTCTGCCACCTGCCAGCCAGAATTTCAGCATGGAGAGATAAAAGATTGGACACGTCAAGCAAAGCTCGTAACAATAAATATAAGTTTTAAAAACATTTTAAACAACAGAAACACACAACTTTATAAAACCAAAACCAAAAATTTATATATATAAAAAATAAAGGAAACTTAACTTAGTTCTATGTGGGCCTGTCCCCTGGAACATGGGGGAAAGGCAAAATGGGTTCATGGGCCCTAGGGGCAGGCATGTCCTGTGGCATTTGGTAACTATTGTCTTTTGCAAATTCTACGGCCCCTGACACGGCCTCCTGCCCCTTTGTGACTGACTGCCGGTGGAGGTCCACACTTTCAATAGCTGTCTGGAGGTACTGGGAATATGCCTTCACCTGGTGTTCCCGTACCTCAAGCGCCTTAAAGTGTTCCACCAGTTGGTCTTCCATATGTTTATGCTGTCCATGTAGTCCCTGGTGGGCCTCTCAACTTGGGCCTTAAAAGCCCTTACTGAAGTAGACTCCCCCTCGATGGACTCCTCAGCGGAGCTGAAGGAGGGGGAAGGGGAAGGTCTTTGACGCCGTCTCATCTGGCATGGCTGATGTTCCACCTGAACAATGCCAGAGTCAGGTTGCCGCCTCACTCTCCTTCCATGCCGTTTCTCCACATGGACAATGAGCCCCAATGTGGTCCCCTCCTGCTTCAGCCTGAACTGTTTGTGGCAGGTCTAAAGAGCATAAAAAGATAGGAACATAAGAAGTGCCATACTGTGTCAGACCAATGGTGTCAGAACAATGGTCAGTCAAGCCCTGCCTGCATCCTGTCTCCACAAGTGGGTGGATTAGATGGCCAATCTCTATCTGCAGGGGACTTCTGTTCCTAAAAGGTCATAGGGCAATTGATTCCCTGTTGTTCCAGCCCCATGCCTTACCTTGCAGATGGCAATTCCATCACCCTTCTCATAAAACCTCCAGACATCGGACCTTGTCCACCGACTGTCTGGGGGTGGCACTGGCGTTCCCCGCCTGGGTGTCCTGTACAGTGTGGCAGCAGCGCCAGCATCCAATTCCTCTCTGAAACAGGAACACATAAACAACACAAAAGTAATATCATACATTTATGATTATGCCTCTATTCCTCCCTCCTTGGGGTGCTAGGGATGGCAACAGGAGATAGTGACCCTGGCTGGCACATGCAAATCCTGCCCTCCTTGGAGTGCTAGGGATGGCAACTAGAAAGACCCTTGCTGGCAGGTGCAAATCCTCCCCTCCTTGGGGTCTTATGGGATGCTAGGGATGGCAAATGGAGAGACCCTGGGTGGAACGTTCAAATCCTGCCCTCTTTGGGGTTCTAGGGATGGCAACTAGAAGGACCCTGTCTGGCACGTGCAAATCCTGCCCTCTTTGGGGTGCTAGGGGATGCTAGGGATGGCAAATGGAGAGACCCTGGCTGGTACATGCAAATCCTGCCCTCCTTGGGGCGCTAGGGGATGCTAGGGATTGCAAACAGAGAGACCCTGGCTGGCACGTGCAAATCCTGCCCTTCATTGGGTGCTAGGGATGCCATGACAATGGAGAGACCCTGACTGGCACATGCAAATCCTGCCCTTCTTTGGGTACTAGGGATGGCATGGCAATGAAGAGACCCTGGCTGGCAAGTGCAAATCCTGACCTCCTTGGGGTGCTGCTATGGAGGATAGCAATGGAGAGACCCTGGATGGCACATGCAAATCCTGTCCTTCTTTTGGTGCTAGGGATGGCAA
>QEPC01001081.1:1368594-1420409 GCA_003113815.1 Sphenodon punctatus | reverse complement strand
GTCCTGGGGCTAGAGTGGAAGCTTCCAGGTTTTGGCCACAGCCCTCCCTGCCAGTAACATGGCCCCAGAACCCTGACTCTGGGGCCAAGTTACAAGCAGGGAGGACTGTGGCCAATACCTAGAAGCTGTCACTCTAGCCCCAGGACCCACCATCATGAGACCATCATTCCTTGCACAAAGGTGATGTCATTTCACCACACCAAGAAACAGCCACCCCAGCCACTCCAGTCCTCCCAGGGGAAGGGAATCAGGGATGGAATAAGAGGGAGAGGGAAAGGATTCAATGGAGGGGGGAGGGAGGAAGGAAGGAAGATTGAACACAGGGAACACAGGGAGGGGTAAAAAAAAAATTAACACCTAAATATATCTAATCTATCTAATCTAAATGATAATATGGACATAAATGGGTTGGATGGGTGAAATAGGAGGAGGATGGCAATGGATTAGGAATAGGAAGGAACAAAAACCACTGGGAGATAGGGAGCCTTCTGAAACGCCTGCTGTTCAGGAACAGTGACTTAGCTCAGAAGGTGCTGGGAAAGGGGGAGGCAATCAGTTTTGTTTCTTGCTGTGCCCGCCTCACCATGAGCCCCATTGGCTCCGTGCAGCCTAGCTCGTGGCCAATCGTTGACTGCAAAGCCAATGGTCTGAGGAAAAATGTGATGGTGATTGGGAAGACTGGCTGCTACTCCAAGCCACTCCACCCCTGGTGCCTGGAATTCTGCTTCTCAGCTGACTCCCCCTCTCTGTCAGGTTTTGCCTTCCAGTGACACGTTTTTGCGACTCAAACTCAATCCAAACCGACCAAACTGTTTAGTCATTTCAACGTTCAGAATCTAGTTTGGTTCGGTCAGTTCGTGTTCGGATTCGGGTTCGGTCATCCAAACAGGCGGAGTTTGAGCCGAACTCCGAACTTCCGAACCGCGTTCGCCCATCCCTAATGGAGATACCCTGGCTGGCACGGGCAAATCTCGCACTCCTTGGGGAGCTAGGGGATGCTAGGGTTTGCACCTAGAGAGGCCCTGGCTGACTTGTGCAAATCCTGTCCTCCTTGGGGTGCTTGGGATGGCAACAGGAGATGTGACCCTTGCTGGCACGTGCAAATCCTGCCCTCCTTGGGGCACTATGGATGGCTACTGGAAGGACCCTGGTGGCTGGCACATGTAGATCTTGCCCTCCTTTTGGTTCTAGGGATTGCAACTAGAAAGGCCCTGGCTGGCACGTGCAAATCCTGCCCTCCTTGGGGTGCTAGGGATGGCAACTGGAAAGACCCTGGTGGCTGGCATGTGCAAATCCTGCCCTTATTTGCGGGTGAGTAGGGAATGGGATGGCAACTGGAGAGTGGAGACCCTTGCTAGCCTGGCACATGTTTGGGTGGGGGTGCTGCTGTGGGGGTGCTGCTCGTGCTCGTGCTCGTGCTCGTGCTCGTGCTCGTGCTCGTGCCTGACTGCTGGAAGAGCCCCACACACTCTCTCTCTGTGGCAGACATACGCTGACCCAGTGAGCTCATGCTAACGGATAGAGCCTTTCTTGTCCTCAAAGTAAAAAAAAAGTTTACAAACCTGGCAGCACCTCCTGAGCCCACCGCTTGCTCCTCATTAGAGGAACCAGCCATCACCACCAAAGGTCCAGGCATTTCCTCCTTCTCTGAGAGCACCACGTTGGCCCCCAGCCATTGAATTAAGACAGAAGTCTTCTTCATTTTTTTTTAACCAGGAGCCAAACAAAACACAGTCACTCCACACACCAACACTCACACCAACCAGTCAAAACAGCACAGCCAAACCAAACACAAACAGCCAAAACATACGAACCAAACAGTCAGCCAGCCAAACACACACTCTCTCACTCGAAATTCCAGTTTCCAACGCGATCACAGGATCTTGTGATGCCTTTTTCTGAACACCCGAACCAAACCGAACACGGCCGAACTGAATGGCCAAACCCGAACTCAGCAAATGCCCCAAACACCTGAACCAAACGCCCAAACCGAATTGTGCTGAACTGAAGGGCCGAACCCGAACCACAATCTGTTTGCACATCCCTAATACCAATACCAAAAATAAAATCTTTGTTTGAAATGGTACCGATATCGATAACGATACTTATCATGATATCGGTAATGATAATGAATATCACTACCGATAACAATAACAAATAACAAAAACAATAACAAAAATGATAACGATAATGAAAACAAAAACAACATTGTTGTTAATTTTTTATTTACAAAAAAGAAAATGACATGGGGCCTGGTGCACACCCCTAATAGAGAGTGCAGGGATGGTGAAAACAAGGAGGAATGAGGCTGATGCCCCAATGATGGGTGCCCCAATGATTGATGCCCCAATGATGGGTGAATGTCTTTCCGGGTATGGTATGGAGGTAAAGTATCTAGATGCCATAAATGAATGCTGCTTGAAGAATTTGGTTCTAGAACTGATGAGAGGAGGAGCTACTTTAGATCTAGTATACTAAGTGAAGCGCAGGACCTGGTACAAGGGGTAACTGTGGTGGAACCACTTGGCAATAGGATCATAATATAATAAAATTTGACCAAATTACTGGAGGAAGAATGGTAAATAAAATTACCACAGTAGCTTTAAAAAGGGAGATTATACTAAAATGAAACTAGTTAGAAGGAAAGTAAAAGGAGCAGTGGCAAGGATTAAATGTCTGCAAGAGGCATGGAGACTATTTAAAAACACCATATTGGAAGCACAGATTAAATGTATTCCACTGGTTAAAAAAGGTAGCAAGGGGGCCAAACATCTGTCAGCATGGCTAAATGATGAGGTGAAGCCTTAGGTGAAGATTAGAGCCAAAGAGGCATCTTTTAAAAAATGGAGAGCCAGTTCTAATGAGGAAACTAAGAAAGAGCATAAGCGCTGGCAAATTAGATGTAAAACGTTAATAAGGCAAGCCAAGAAAGAATTTGAAGAGAGACTTGCTTAAGAGGCAAAAACTAACAATAATATTTTAAAGTACATCATAAGCAAGAAGCCTGCTAGAGAGTCAGTTGGGTCATTAGATGACATGGGGGAAAGGGGGCACTCAGGGGGCATGAGGCCATTGCAGAGAAGCTGAATGAATTTTTTGATTTGGTCTTCACTGCACAGGATGTTGGGGGAGAATCCCCCGCCAGAACTGTTCTTTGTAGGTGATGAATTTGAAGAACTGTCACAAATCAATGTGACTCTGGAAGATGTTCTAGAGCAAATTGACAATCTAAATAGTAACAAATCACTGGGATCATCTGGTATTCACCCCAGTGTTCTGAAGGAACTTAAATATGAAATTGCAGACCTGCTACTGGTAATTTGAAACCTATTGCTAAAATCAGCCACTGTACCTGAGGACTGGAGGGTAGAAAATATAACACCAATATTTAAAAAGGGCTCCTGAGGTGACCCTGGAAACTACAGACTGGTGAGCCTGATGTCTGTGCTGGGAAAAATTGTCGAGACGATTATTAAGAATAGAATTACGGAGCATATTGATCAACATGGTTTAACGGGGAAGAGTCAACATCAATCTGTTTTTGAGGGTGTGATGTGGATAAGGATGGCATGTGAATAAGAATGAGATGGTCGATATAATTGTATCTGGACTTTCAGAAGGCATTTGCTAAGGTCCCTCATGACTTTTGAACAAATTAAAGAGTCATGGGACAGGAGGCAGTGTCCTATTGTGGATTGGTAACTGGCTAAAGGATAGGAAGTGAGTAGGACTAAATAGTCATTTTTCACAAAGGAGAGAAGTACATTGTTGAGTGTCCTAGTTATCTGTACTGGGACAGGTGTTGTTTAATGTATTCATTAGTGATCTGGAAAGGGGAGTAAGGAGTGAGGTGATCAAATCTGCAGACAAAACCAAGTTATTCAAGGTAGTTTGAAACACGAGCTGTCTGTGAAGAATTGCAGAAGGATCTTGCGAGACTGGGTGACTGGGAATCTAAATGGCAGATAAAATTTAATGTGGATAAGTGCAAAGTAATGCACATAGGGAAAAATAACCCAAACTATATGTACAAAATGCCGGGTTCTAAATTAGAAGTTACCACTCATGAAAAGGATCTTGGAGTCATTGTGGACAATACATTGAAATCCACAGTTCAGTGTGCAACATCCATCAAAAAAGTAAACAGAACGTTAGGCATTATTTGGAAAAGGATAGAGAATAAAACTGAAAATTTCATAATGCCACTATATAAATCTATGATGCAACCACACCTGGACTTCTGGGTGTATGGGCGTCCCATCTCAAAAAAGACATTGTAAAACTAGAAAATGTACAGAGAAGGACAACAAAAATTAGGGATGGGCGAACAGAACCGAGTTCAGAGATTCGGTTCAGTTTAGTTCGAAAATCGAGTTCGGTTTGGAAGTTCGGTTCAATCGACCGAACTATTTGAGTTTCGTCCGAACTCCGAACTTCCGAACAGAGTTCAGAAATTCAAACCCCATTGAACTAAATGGAATATTATCTTTTAGGGATGGACGAACAAAACTGTGTTCGGAAATTCGATTCGGTTTGAAAATCGAGTTTGGTTCGGAAGTTCGGTTCGGTCGACCGAACAGGTAGAGTTCGGTCTAAACTCCGAACTTCCAAACTGCGTTTGCCCATTCCTAACAAAAATGAATAAGGGTATGGAACGGCTCTCATACAAAGAGATGCTTGATAGGTTAGGGTTCTTCAACTTGGAGAAGAGATGACTGAGAGGATATGACAGCAGTTTACAAAATTCTGAGTGGTGTGGAACACGTAAAAAAAGAGCGGTTATTTACCTTCTCTAACAGTACTAGAACAATTAAATTAACTGTCAATAGATTTAAAACAAATAAGAGAAAGTATTTTTTTCACTTAGCACACAATTAACTTGTGGGATTTACTGTGAGAGGAAGTGGTCAAGGCCAGTACGTAGCTAGTTTTAAAAAGAGATTGGATAAGTTCTTGGAGGATTGGTCCCTTACTGGCTATTAGTTAAGTAGGTTTTGGGGACATAACCTCTTACTGTTGAGGGCTGGAACAAAAGGGAATGGATTGCCCATTGTGACCTGTCAGGTACTTCTCCCAAGAGAAAGAGATTAGCCACTGTGGGAGACAAGATGCTGGGCTTGATGGACCATTGGTCTGATCCAGTATGGAACTACTTATGTTCTCATCATCTTAAGTCATAGAGTGGCATTGTAGTATTGCCAATATTATTTTCTATGCCATTCTTTAATGCATCCTAACTAGAGCTGAAAGCGAGTACCCTCAAAATCGGGTAACTCATTGAATTTCCATTACCCCATGTGACCTGGTAATGTTCTGGTACCATGTAGTACCCAATTACAACATGATTGGGTAACCGATGTCCCAAAATGTCAACTTCAGCTCCCAGAATGTCGACTTCCAGTTCTGATTTTTTTGGACATTTTTATTGATATACCAACTCCCTCCTGACATCTACTTATCGGATTTCCATCAATTTCCAACAATTTTTTGACAACTTCCAGTTTCGGAATACTACTTCCAGATTCAATTTTTCTTCATCACCCCAATTTTTCTTCTTAAAGAAAATGAACTTTCCTGTCCCAAAAAGTCTACTTTCAGTCTCAAGAAACTACTTCTGGTCACTTTTAAAAAAAATATGTCATGCCATTTTTTGTTTAGTTTTCCAACTTGCTATACCGATTGGTATACTGATTGTGACAGCTGGGCCTTGAACCCCTGGCCTCAGGGGTTGTCTGGGGAGCATGCTGCCCCTTGTGTCACAGGTGGGTGACTGCAGAGAGTGGCTTTCCCCACTGCCTTGTTATCTGCCCTCCTCCTTCCAGCTCTGTGTCCTGATCACACCTTGGAGGGGGAGTGGACCCACCTACCACAGCCTGATTGGCCCTTGGGAGTATTTAGGACTGCTGAGGACTGTGGCAGGTGCGGAGCTTCAGTCATTCCTCCTTGACCCGTGCTTGGCTCATGCCCCTCATCCGTCTCTCCTCCTGCGTGTGCTCTGTTTATACTCCTGTTGGTGTTAGTAAGTCCTAGTGTGTTGTGTTCTTAGTGTGTTATACCCTTCCCCCTCCCTTTGTGTTGATACCTGTCTTGTTTGTAATGCCCTCTGTCTGACTACACAGGGTGTTGGTTGAGTGGTTCCTATTTACACCCTGCCCGGTCTTTATGTAAAGTTGCTCCCCTTATGCCTTGGAATCCCCATAGTCTGTCATGCCCTTTGTTTGTCTGTCTGTTGGTTTGTCGGCAAGAGAGGACCCATCTCTCTTTGTAACCATGTTGCTTGTCTCTTGCCCCTTTGTGTTACTTCACTGTTTGTTTATTGTCTCCCTTTGTAACCGGGCTGTTATTTCCACTCTGGCCCTGATTTCAAGAGGGCTTTTCCCTGGCAAGCCACCTTATTTTGCTGGTTTCCTAGCCCCTTAACTGCTCTTGGGATATTCCCCGCCCCCCCCCCNCCCGCTCCAGTACCCTGCTTCCTATCTCTGATTCCCTGTTCCTCACCTTGGGCTCTTGGCCCTCTGCTCCTAGTCCCTCGCTCCCCCCCTCTGCCATTGGTTCCCTTGCTCCTCCCCTTCCATTGGTTCTCTTGCTCCCCCCCCCTTGCCTCTGGTTCCCCATTCCTTGTCTTTGTCCCCCAATTCCTGGCCTTTAGTTCCCTGTTGCTTCCCCAGTCTTGGTTCCCCATTCCTTGCCTCTGGTTCCCTGTTCCTTACCCTTGGTCCCTATCTCTGGTCACCTATTGCTCCCCCCTTCCCTCTCCCTAGTTACCTATCCCTCGACCTTGATGATGAGCCATATGCTTTCTTAGGCCAGCCTGGCTGGTACGTATGCTGAGCACTTGTTCTCCTTGGTGTCAGAGAGCAGCTGAGAGGTTCCCTTGCTAACCCTGTGTTACCCCTTTGCCTCCTCCTTGGCCTCCTTTCCCCCACCTCCCTACCTTCCCCACTTTCCTCTCCCTAGGCTCCGACCCTGGAGCCTGACACCGATATACTGACTGGGAATCAGTAAACCAAAAAAATCAGTACTGAAGTACCTGATTTGGGGGGTATTTGGATACACAATCATTGCCCGGATAACCCCTCAGGACTGGATACCTGATGTGGTACCCAAAAAAGTGGGTATTACCCTCAGATACTAAATTTAGTGCCCCTTCCAGTTTTATTCCTAAGATTTGATTTGCCTTTGACTGTGACTGCGTGTTGAGTAAAGGTCTTTGTGGAGCTGTTTGACAGTGATGCCCAGGTCTTTTCCCTGATTTGATGTAGTTAATTAAGAATTCAAGTGCAAACCATTCTCTCTCCAGGTATTTATCATGAGTGTTGCTAATGACAGTACAGGCGATTAGTACTACAGCTTGAACAGAAAATAATGGCTTTTGAATTATCTGTCCTCATATCCTCCAAGGCAAAGAATTTTTGAAAAATCTGTAGGTCTCAATTCTCTTACACAAAATATTATTGAACATATATGGACAAACAAAACAAAAAACATCAAATGTTCAAACCTTTTCACAGCTAATTCCCATACCCCAATGGCCTGACGCAGCTGGAGGTTCATGTTATTGGTGTGAGGGATGCTATTGGGGTGTGGTGTACCCTTTATATTGGCACAAATCTCACTGAAATGAATGGGACTCACACCTGTTCTAAGCTCTAGCACTGGTGCTAAACAGCCAGAAGACTGTCTTGCCCAAACAGTAGCTAAATAACTTATTAAAGTTTGTGCACTCAGCTCTGGTCCAGAGTTAAACAGCCTATACATCTCTGTACTGTGTCAAAGTGGATAATTCAAAATAAATAATTTATTTGGTAAATTTAGCTCCTCTCAAAAACTACCTCTTCTGCATCCAAAGTTAGGAAGCCACTCAAGCTCGTCGTTTTCTTTTACTTCAGCATTTGAGCCTGCAAATGCCTTTGGATCTGCCCCTTTGTAGTTAACAACCTTCACACGCACCCACACCACATCCATTTTTAAGTGTGCAGCATTTATTTGGTCTGTGAAGTGCTGCACACACCAATGCCACTGTGTAAACAGCAAGAACATTTGAGCAGAATTTTCTGCTGCTCTTTTAGGTTTGCTTAATCACTGGGATTGAAGTTTCAAACACAGGTGTTTTGGAGTTCTTCCTCCAAAAATAAAATCGAGGACAGAAGATTGCTTGAAATGACAATTTATATATATATACATTTTCTTCAATTTCTAAAGAGCTGAAAGGATTTTGGTTCAAAAATACCTCCAGGATCAGCCCACACTTCAGACTGAGGAAGAGATGCTTTGGAACATTATAAAGACATAACCAGAAGGATGAGAATGGAAGCTGTTTGGTAACTTTAGCTAGTAGCCAGTAGACTAACAATAAAACAGTTCAAGTGGGGAAGAAAGGGGAAGCTTCTCCACATGAAGAAACCCCTGACCCCCAAAATGGCAGCTGTCAGAAAACTCCAATTACAGTGGGATGTAGGGTGGTGCCATGGTGCTGCAGGTGGGATCACAGGGAGCTGACATTAAGGAGGGGAGAGTCCCCAGTCATTCAAGCTGAGGTTAACTTAGGTGTCGCCCCTCTGTCCCCATGCTATTATCCCTGATCTACAGGCCCATTGTGGCCATTTGGTCCACTGGTAATTGGGAGGAATTCTTCCTATATCATTCTGTCAATTGTTACTATGTAATTCTGTCAATTATCTGAGAACTCTAGGAAAACAGATGAGGTTCCAGAAGCATGGTGATGGGCAAATGTTGTTCCTATCTTTAAAAAAAGGGAAGAAGGAGGATCTGGGCAATTAGACCAACCAGCCTAACTTCAATACCAGGAAAGATACTGGAAGAGATGATAAAACAGTTAATCTGTAAGCACCTTTATGACAATGCAGTGATTGCTTGAAGACAGCATGGATTTGTCACATGCCAGACTGATTTTGTCTCCTTTTTGATAGAATAACTAGTTTAGTGGTTGAGAGGTTTGCCATAGACATAATATATCTTGATTTCAACAAAGCATTTGACAAAGTTTCACAAGAAATCCTCATTGACAAAATTGTAGAGTGTGGATGGGAAGACATTATGACAAGGTGGATTCACGGCTTTTTGAAGAACCATATTCAAAGAGTGACCATCAATCGTTCATCATCATACTGGAGGGAGGAATCAGTTGGGGTCCTGCAAAGCTCTGTCCTGAGTCTGGTCCTGTTCAACATCTTTATTAATGACTTGGATGAAGGGTTGGAAGAACTTATCAAGTTTGCAGATTACACAAAACTGGAAGGGGTAGCTAACACCTTGGAAGATAAAATTAGAATTTTAAAAAACCCTACCTTGATAGGTTGGAAATCTGGGATGAAATTAACAAAGTGAAATTCAACTGAGATAAATGCAAAGTTTTGCATTTGGGAAAGAAAAACCAAACACACAAGTATAACAAGGGAAATACTTGACTTGGCAGCAGCACATATAAAAATGAATTAAAGATTGTGGTTGTTCACCAGCTGAACAACAGCAATCGGGCGTGACTGCAAAAAAGGCTAATGTAATTTTAGGCTTCGTTAACAGAAGTATTGTCTCCAACTTGTCAGAAGTAATAATTACAACTCATTTGGCACTGGACAGAATTCCCCTGGAGTACTGTGTTCAGTTTCAGTTGCCTCATTTTAAGAAGAACGTTGACAAATTGGAGCAGGTTCAGAGGAAGGGAACAAAGTTGGTAAAGGGTTTGGAAAACAAGTGTTATGAGGAAAGATTGAAGGAAGTGAGTATGTTTTTGTCTAGAAGAAAAAGAAGACCAAGGGAGACATGGTAACAGTCTTCAAATATCAAAAGGACTGCCGTATGGCTAGCTCCCCTACTGACTAGCGACTCCACCTTTGGAGTTGAGGGATCCTATCACTATCTACTTACCCAAACCCAGGAGGAGGCAGTAAAGGCTTTGGCCTCCTTTACTCTCTTAGCATCTAAGAGAGGTCTACAGGCATCTTAGAGGCAACTCCTGGCTAACTGTAGACCACTTAAATGGTATCATATTATATCAATAGGTAGTCATCAGGGGATAAGCCTTTCCATAGTAACCCCTGCGGAAGAGCAAGGTTTTTGGCCCAGATTTTCCCTTGGCCTCCCTAATTGCTTAGTATTCAAGAGGGAGCCAATATTAATTTCAGGACAGCTTTAGTTAGCTTTGGGACATATGTATGGTGTATTTATTATTACTATTTAGTTCTTTTAATCTACTACATTTGTATCCCCTTTTGGGTACAGGTTGCAATATTTACGTTTATGTTTTATTGTACATGTTTATTTTTTGTTGACCATGGCGAAAGCTAGCGTCTTAATAAAATGAATTTAATTGAAAAGGACTGCCACCAAGAGGATGGCAGGAAACTATTCTGCATTGCTACAGGATGAAGAGTTGCAGTCATATTTAATTGGACATTTTGTACTGACCATGGTCCATTCTGTTATTTGTGTTTTAATGCTGTGTAACATCTGATTGATATATTGAGTTGTAATTTTTAAAACTAAGGGTGTAAACAAAGGAGATAATAGCTCTCTGGATTTCATGTTCGCTTTGTGAAGCCCCCACTCACATGTTTAGCACGTACAGTCTAAGAAACGGAAAGCACCTGTGTGCATGCAGGCAGTAGAGGTGTGCACCAGGGCCCCATGTCATTTTCATTTTAGTTTTTTGTTTTCGTTATTTAAATCTGTCATATTTGTTATCATAAATATCATTTTGGTTTTTGCGTTCATTTTTGTTTTCCATTGGTTTCAATGGAAAACACATGTTTGGCTGTAAAAATTTTGTTTTTCATTATATTTGACTTAAACATGGAGGGATTGTACCTCCAATGGAAGGCATTAATCGTACCAAATAGATTGGATAAAGGAATCCAATTTTATAAGCAGGTGAATTATATTATTTTGCAAACATCTTGATATACATTCTTAGCTGTAACTTCTTTGCCTCACATTTACTGTAGATGAAACTTGGCAAGTTTACATCCATTCCCAAATTTAATATCTCTGCCAACTTTCAGAAGTATTGAATAAAGGGTCCTGGTGGTATAAGCAATTAACTTATAAATGCATGTCTGACTGTAGAAGCTTTGTAGTCCAACCAGTGTACATGATTTTTGGCAGGAGTGTATATCACACTTTCACAATAATCTCTGCCAAATATCAGATAGATGTGATAATGGGTCCCAATTTTATATTCCTGCACAGCATATGCAGAGAAGGAACCTAGACCAGGGATTCTCTTATGTGTCACTGTGGTATAAGATCGGTTTATGATGCCAATTGGCCAGCAGAAATGGCAACCAAATATCCTCATTATGTGCTGTGAGCATCCTAATATCTCTCCCCGACTTGTTTCTGTTTAGGAAAGAGCCAATAGAGATTATCTTATGTCCTCTGTCACCATGCTGCAGGATGTGATTGTGATAATAATTGGCCACCCTGGATGTGTAAACTATGGGTGATTTCAGACGTTACAGGTGGGCGGTTCACCCCAGCGGATCCCCAGTGGGGGTGAACAAAACAACCACTCCCCAGGGTAAATAAAAGCCCCAAACAGACGTGACGGGACCGGGACCATGACTGGGAATTGGGCCGACACATCATGGACCGGGGCAGTGCAACAGACGTGACGCCGATCCCCAGCTGTGGTCAAAACTCCCAGAAGACACCGGGCAGGGGCGGGACACACACATGGCCGCCCGAGGGCAAATGAAGCCAAAAGGCACAAAAGGCAATGCCCACACAAGGGAAACGGGAAGGGAGGGGGGAAGAGGGAGAAGAGCCCGACAGGTACCACACACAGCACGCACACACACAGTGGACCCACAGCGGAACACACAGCAGGACCACATGCCCAGGCACACACACACACACACACATGCGCGCACACACACACGCGCGCACACACAAGTGAAAGGTTGGGAAGGGGGGCAGGGGTGCCCGGACGACAACACAAGGAACAACAGGAGCAGGGGGTGGGGGAGAGGGAAGAGGGGGGTCACCGCAAAGGGGCAGGGCAGGTCACAGGCTGTAGCGACCCCCACCCCCACAGCACCACAGTCCACATAAGCGCCCCCACAGCAACATATCCAGTCTTGGAAAGGGGGGGCCCGGGACCAAGGCATGATGGGGGACCACAAGGCACAGCGAGTCCAGTGGAGAAGGTCCAGGAGGAGAAAGGGGGCCCCACAGTCACAGAGGGGCAGATGGAGGGCATCCAGGACAGGCAGAGCTGTGCTGCAGGTCCAACGACATGCACCCCCCCGGGGAAGCAACTTGGCCCAGTCAGGGGGCGCCCTAACCCCCAGGTCACACAAGCACCCAGGTTGGGGGGTGTGCAGCAGGTGGCTGTGTTGGCGGGTGCAGACAGGTTGCTGGACACAGGCAGGTCGAGAGGCCACACAGAGCACCGCACCCAGGCACTAGGACAGGAAACTGGGGTGGGAGGGCCCGGAGGGGGCCCAGGGCCACAGACAGGGGCACCAGCACCCCACAAAGCAGGCCGGAACACACCACAGCAGAGACATCAGGAGCAGGCAGCAGGGACCGGCCCTCCCGCACCGAGGCGGGAGCCCACATGGGGGTGGGACACCGGGGGGGTGCTGGGAGGAGCACTGGGAGTCACAGACTGCCACTGGGGGCCACTGCGGGCCAGGGCCCGGGTGCCCCACCCAGTGAACCAGGTGGGGCCAATGGAGCAAGCCCCGGTGGTACCCCTGCACGGACATGTGGTGCGCGATCAGGTAGTACGCCTCGAAGGGATCATGCCAGCTAGACGTCCACATGGGACCACACCCCCAACAGGGCCGACATCTCCACCACAGAAGGCTCCAGCACACAGCAGGCAGCAGAAGGGGGCCAAGGAAGATGTCCCAGCTCCAGCAGCCAGTGGTACACCACCCCATGGGTGAGCTGGTACCCACATGCCCCGTGGACACAGGAAAAGTAGGACACGGCCAGGGCAGGGCCACCCTCAGCAAGGCACAGTGTGTAGGTGCTCAAACCGCACACCACCAGCGCAGACACGGTCTCTGCCCTGGTCCAGGGCACATGAGAGCACCGCTTGTCCAGGATGCACCCCTCAGGGAAGCGAACCAGCCCCAGGGCCTCCGCATGCATCAGGAAATCACGAGCGCTCACCTCATAGCTGAAGTAATGGAGTCCGGAGCTCAGGCTCTCAAAGGCACCCGCAAGGCTGCCCGGGGCGCCCAGGAGCAGTTGCACGCCCAGGGTATGCCACAGGTCGCAAAGAGCATGGTCTCGCGGAACGTCCAGATATGGGGGGCCCCATGGGGCCTGGAGAGTGCGAGCCCCGTGGACGGGCAGCCAACCATGGTCTGGCACGACATGGAGACTAACACAGAGCCCTGGGGGCACACACACCCTCCAGGACCGGGAGGGGCTCTGAGGGGCCCTGAGTACAGGGAATGTGGCTGCAGACTGCAACATTGTAGCACAACAGAGCGAGGCATGGGGTGCGGACCCAGCACAGCTGCACAACACAACAGCGATCTCACTGTCTGGCTAATCGCACCTCCAAGGCCAGACTGTAGCAAACAGTGGGGGGAGGGGGGCCAGGGTGGCGGTGGAGATGCCTGATGGAATGCAGATGTCCTGGGAGTGCGCAGACCCGCGTGCCCATGCAGGGGCGAGGCCAGGTGCCCCGCCTGCCGGTGCACCCAATTGCACACACGCATGCCCCGGCCCCCCCTGGGGAGGGCCATGGCCACCCAGGGGCCCACCCCCAGAAAGCCCTGCCAGCAGAGGCCCTGTATAAGTGCTCCTGCCCCCCCTTGGACTCCCCCCACCATGGAGCGCAACAGGGCAGCTGGCTATTGGATGTTCCTCGCGCTCGCAGCCGAGGGGTTCTGTGACCACACCGAGCTGCTGCGCCTCCTGACCGCGGAGGTGCACCTGGCCGCCCAGTTGCGGTTTGCCCTGGCCCAGACGGCCACAAGGGGCCTCCAGGCCCACCACAGGCACAGGAGAGCCCATGCGTGGCTCAGGGCTCAGCGCATCTCCGGGGTGGATTGGCAGACTGCCAGTCGGAGCCTGACCCGGCCTGCACTGCTCCGTCGGGCTGCGAGGCACCTCCTCTGGGCAAGGGAGACCATGCGCCGGGATGCCCTGCTTGCTATGCCCATAGCCAGATGCCTATGGGTTGCAGAGCGCCCACAGGCATGGTGGGCTAGGGCCCTGGCCCACTGGGAAGAGCCCGAGTAGAGGGCCCACTTTAGGATGAGCAAGGGCACCCTGCTCCGCCTAGTGGAGCTCCTCACACCCTGGCTGGAACGGCAGTGCACCTCCATGCGTGACCCCATCCCCATGGTCCAGCGGGTGGCCATAGGGATCTGGGCCCTCGCTATGCCCGACTCTTGTCAGTCAGTGTCCCAGCACTTCAGGGTCGGGCTCAGCACTGTCGCCTGCATCCTGCGGGATGTGTGCGAGGCGGTGGAGGGCGTGTTCCTGGACAGAACGATCCAGCTAGTGGACCAGGGGGCCGTGATGGCGGGGTTCATGACCGGAGGCTTCCCCAACTGCATGGGAGCCATGGACAGCACCCACATTGAGATCCTCCGCCCGGCCGCCAGGGAGGCCCTGGAGTATGTGAACTGGCACGGTTACTACTCCCTGCACCTGCAGGGGGTGGTGGATCACCGGGGCCAGTTTATTGACATCTACACGGGCAACTCCAGCCGCAGTCATGACGCCAGGATCATGACCATCTCCCCCTTCTATGCCCGGATGTTCCGGGGGGACTTCGCGGACATGGGCATGAGGTGGATTGAGGGGGTCCCGATGCCCCCCTGTATTCTGGGGGACCCTGCCTACCCCCTCACCCACTAGCTGATGAAGGTCTACCCTGTACCGAAGACCCCTGTGGAGGTGTTATACAATACCCGCCTGTGTTGCTGCCGGACCATGGTGGAGCGTGCCTTTGGGGCCCTCAAGCAGCGCTGGAGGAGTGTAGCTGAGTGCCTGGATTACACCGTCTCGACCTCGGCCCTGGTGATCGGTGCCTGCTGCGTGCTCCACAATGTCTGCAAAACTGAGGGGGTGGCCCTGGAGTACCCCAAGCCCCACCGGCTCCCCGGTCCCATGCCCCTGTATGTGAACGCTGAGAACCCAAGGGAGCAACGTTATGCCAAACGGATCCGGAATGCCCTGGCGAGCCATATCACCCGGGGGTCCCAGTTGTGAGGGATTTCCCCTCCCGGGGGGCCCCACCTGAAGTTCTGTGGGCATGCCCCTGCACAGATGGGCCCCCACCCCGGTCACCCACAAACGGGAGCGTGAGCTGGACTGGTGACTGCAGCCTTTTTATTTCCCCTAAGTGCACACATTCACCCGGTCCCGCCACCCCTGTGGTGCCCTGTCCCCTACAGTGACCCCCACCATGTGGCCCTCCCCTCGCCCCTTCCCGCCCATCCCCCCTCACTTTCTTGGCCTTCCCCGTGAGCGCCCACTGGGGCCCATGGAGCTCTGAGAGCTCTCCTCCCCCCCCCCACTGTCCGTGTTCCCTTTAGTATCCTGTGCCTCCTCCCGGTCTGGCAGGGGGATGGGCAGTGGGGGGGAGAGGGTGGCCGGGGCACTGGCTGGCCCCTGGGGGGGCTGCACCCTCCAGAGCACTGGGGGCACCGGGAGGTGGATGAGCGGCCCCTGAGGGCGTGGGGGTGGCTGGGGCACCTGGCCGGGGGATGGGGGCACCAAGGGTCCCTGCATTGGGACCTGGGCAGGCAGGGTGCCTGAGGTTGCACCTGCCATCACATAGGCACACATTGTGCCGGCGTGCAGGAGCAGGGAGGTCCCAATGTCATGGGACCTGTCCATTTTGGCTGTGTGCTCCCGCACCATGCCTGTGATGGCTTGCTCCAGCCTCCCAAGTGCCTCCACCTGCCTGCTGTGTTCCCGGCGCTCCCGCCTCTGCTCCAGGTGCACCTCGGCTTGGAGCCTCTGGTCCCTAGCCTCGGCCCGCTCCAGGGACCGCTCGATGGCCGTCTCCATGCGCGCCACGGCCTTGATCATCCTCTCCCCCTGTTCCACCGCATTCTGCCCGATGTCCTGTGCCTGTTCCTCCTGCCGCCTGCGGACCCGTGCCCAGTACTCCCGCATGCATTGCACTGGGGCCACGGGCCCTGGGGACGCCGGCTGCTGGGGTTGCCCTGTGGGAACGAGAGGGTGAGTCCGAGCCTACCCCTGCCCCCTGCCCGGGATGGGGCAGGGGCCCCTGAGGCCCCGGGCATCTCTCCTGGGCCCTCCCCACCCCCTGACCCTGGCCCCTCCCATCCCCTCTGCCCACCCAGGGACCCCCTCCCTGCACCCCTGAGTTCCCTCCCTCCCGCCCCACCTGCCTCACCTGCTTCCTGCACCTGCTGGCTTGCCTCCTTGGCAGCTGCCGCCTCCGTCTCCTGGGTCCGTTCCCGGGGTGTTCCGTGTCCTGCAGGTGAGGGAGGGGGCTGTGGGTGTTGGGGTGGGCTTTTGGAGGACCTGGGAATGGGCCCCCTCCCACCTTGCCGGTGGGGGCAGAAGCGCGGGCTGTGGCAGGCCCTGCCCCCTCCCCACACACCCCTGGTCCTTGCCCCCCTGGTCATGGTCCCTCCCCTCTCCGGGTCAGGCACTTACCCTCTATGTATGTCTCGGAGGCTGGCCCCTCGATGTGGGAGTGCTCCCCCAGGGACCACTGGCTGAGGGTGGTGATGGTGCCGGCCTCGAACTCTGCTGGGCCAGCCCAGGGTTGGGTGCTCTCGGGGCTGCTGCCGGGGTGGGCCCTGCAGGTGCCGGAGGTTGCTGGGTGCTCTTCCTGGGGGTCCGGGGCCCCGGAGCTTGTGTCTACCAGGCGGGCAGCAAGGGGAGGGGGTACCTCAGCCTGTACCCTGCCCTGGACCACTGCGCTGCCCACAAGCTGCGGGGCGACTATGGACCCCTTCATATGTAGGATGCGGTCAAGGGCATCGTAGAAGGGGGTGGTCTGGGCCCCGTGTCCGGACCGCCTATTGTTGTCCCGGATGGTCTTGTACCCCCTCTTGAGTTCCTTGTCCTTGGAGCGGCACTGTGCCTGTTTACGCTGATGCCCCGCTGCCTCCATGTCCTGCACTATGTCCTGGTAGACATGTTCATTGCGCTGGTTGAGGGCGAGCTCCAGCTGGTACTCCAGGGTCCCCCATATGCGGATGAAGTCCCTGGTCTCCTGGAGGCCCCACTGGCCCCCCCGGTGGTACGCCTTCCTCCGCCATCCCCACAGCGGGTCATCCTCCTCCTCATCTGATGGCTCCGCCTCCACCCGAGCAGGGATGGTGTCCTCCGGGGGCTCGTCCGCCTGGTCCGTTTTCCGTGTCTGTGGGGACAGTAGGTGGGGAGTGTTTGGTTGGTTGCAGGTGGGGCCCCCTCGCGGATCTCCCATGCCCCCCGGCCCTTCCCGGTCTCCCGGGCGTGCCCCGCCCCCCCGGGGAGCCACTGTGCCCCCTGTTCCCCTCCCCTTCACTGCCCTTACCCGTTTCCTGGGTGCCTCCTCCATCCCCGTTCCGCCTGCTGTCCCCGGGGCGTCTCGTCCCGCCTGCTTCTGCGGGTGTTGTGCCTGGCCCACCTGCATGGTCAGCACGGCCCCCGTGTCCCCCTCCTCCGCCTGTGCTCCCTCCACCTCCATCGCTGCCCCTGCCTCCTCCTCCACCACCTCCTCCACCGTTGCTCTGTCGCCCGCCGCTCTCTTCTGCCTCCCTCCTCGCTCCATCCCGCCACGCTTCCCTGCTGCTTCTTTCCCTTTAAATCTCCCTCCGGTGGATGTGTTGTTGCTGGTTGCCCGGCAGCGACACTGCATGCATTGTCCACGGCTGGGACTTGTTTCCTTTGATTCCGCCCAGGGATTGGCGTCCAGACGTTACTTTTTGTTGTTTCCCGGTGGGGATCTCTTTGACCACGCTTCCCGGGATATTCCCCTGGGTAGCCCGGGAAGCGTGGTTGAAATTGACCCCATGTGGGTATTGAGCGTGGTGAACATCTGGCGAGCGCCGAACAGACGTTCAGGGCTCTTTGGCCCCGCCGCGGAATTGAGCGTGGTTCACTGTGGTTGAGCGTGATCTCGTAACGTCTGAAAACACCCTATGTCTCCTGATTGCTGGGATTCTATCTCCAAAGTCTCAGTTATGTCCCTTCTATGCCCGCCTGAGGGCCACCCCCTATGCCCGCTTCGAAGCCTCTACTGATTTGTCCTGTAAAGCTGGAAACATGCAGTAATTGGCCAGTAAATGTGTCTGTCAGTCTTTTGGGTTGCTCCACATCCTCCTTCCTACAACCTCCCTCCCCCTTCCATGCAAGGTGCCTGCCTCTGATTAGCACTGCATGTGCTGCTATTTATCTGAATAATGGTCTTCAAGGGGACAACTTCAATTGCTTATAAAATTGGGACCCTTTATAAAATTGTCCTGTGGGTTGACAGAGATGACATGGAAGGTATGTGATACATTCCTTCCAAATGTCCTGTAAACAGCCTGGAATATAAAAATGTTACACCTGGAAATATATTTCCAAGTCAATGTCTTATACCATCAGGACCCTTTATCCAATCTTTTTGAAAATTGGTAGAAGTGTTAAGCTTGTGGAGGAACATAATATTCACAGGTGCCATGCATATTGGATGGAAGACAAAGAAGTTGTAGCCCTAAATGTGTATGGAGCTTTTCTTTAAAGCACAACATTCAATTGCATCTAAAATCAGTTTCCTTTATCTAATCATTTCAAAAATTGGTGCACATAGTGCCCTGAGTTGGGGGAACAATCATCCAAAGTTACATCTGAATTGAATAAGAAACAAAAAAAGATATATCCAGAAATACAATGTTGTTTTTGTTTCTATTTTCATTATTATTATTATTTGCCATTTTTGTTATTGCAATAACAATAATTAAAATGACAATTTTCATTATTGTTATTGTAAAAACAAAAACAACATGCACACCCCTAGCAGTCAGCCCCCACTTACCTTCCACTCACAGGTTTAGCCCGACCACCACACTCCACCCACCAACCCCATCTTCTCAGTATCCCATCACTTGTCATGACTCCCAGCAATGCCGAACCATGGGAAGAATCTGTCACACCAGCTGTTTGTTTCTTCCAGGATATCCCTCCTGGAGGCATTACCATCAGGCTGCAGTCTCCGTGGAGGTCACTGCTGCTGCTAAACTCTGCCAGGCTTCGCTGATGCACTCTGCCAGGCTTTGCTGTTTTGCCTCCCCGGGATCCCCACTGATCATCTGCAAGGGAAAGAACTTCAGTTACTTGGGGGTGGGGAGCAAGGGAACCGGCACACTGAGCCGGCTTGCCCCTTGACCCCTGACCTGGGAGCTGTCATGGGAGGGGCATTAAAAGGGTGTTTCCAGTGGATGCACTGAAGGCCACAAGCTGCAGGCCCACAGGGGTTCCAGCGGGGGTGTGTGTGTCAATATTTAGTTCGCCGCTAGTTGGGATTTTTATGGGGGGTGGAGGAGGGTATTTGTTAAGTAGGGAGGAGGGAGGTGTCCCGGCTCTGGCCCCTGGTGGCAGCAGGAGAAGGATGAGGGAGGGGTATCACCTGGTGACAGCAGGTGGGGGTCCCATGCCTGACTCCTGGTGGCAGGGGGTGGTCACTTGGTGAAGGGGGGGATATTTTGTTGAGTGTCGGCTCCTGGTGGCAGCAGGATGACTGGCCTGATGGGGGGATGGGAGAGGGGGGAATAAGGGGGTGGGGGGATGTTGGGGTGTCTTTGGGTGAACAGCCGGAGGTCAGAGGTCAGGCAGGAGTGGACGGGGGGAGGAGCAGCTATTGAGGTGGTTCTGGGACGGGGACGGTATGGCCCAAGGGGGCAGAGGACTCATACCCCCAGAGGACCTAGGTCCCTGATGGCACTGGAGGTTAAGAGAGTCACTCCCCCACTGAGGGTGAGGGAGGAGTTGGATCCAAGGTCCGCTTGTAAAGACTGGTGCTGCTAAATGCAAGATCCATAATGAATAAGGCCCTGGTAATCCGAGATTTAATCTTATAGGGGCAGCAGACCTTGCATGTATTACAGAAACCTGACTGAACGAGGCGGCGGGACCAGCATTAGCGGACCTTGTTCCGGCCGGATATGCCATGAAGCACCAGCCCTGCACACGGGGCTGGGGAGGTGGTGTAGCTATTGTTTTTAGGAAGGAGTGGCCTATTAGGAGATCTCCAGTCCAGGAGATTCCAGGTATTGAGGCCCTCAATCTGGTGTTTGATTTGGCTAGTTGCAATCTCGGGGTGCTGCTGGTATACCAGGCCCCTTCCTACCCAGCAGCATCCCTTGCTGCTCTAGCAGAGCTGGCCTCAGAGGTGGCACTGAACTCCTCCAGGACTGTGGTGCTGGGGGATTTTAATGCTCATTCCAATGCCAGTCTTGTAGGAGCGGAGCAAGAGTTCATGGTCTCCATGGCAACCATGGACTTGTCCCAAGTGGTTACCTGCCTGACCCATATGGGGGGCATATCCTTAACCTGGTCTTCTTTTTTGACCTTGAAGCGGGTGGTCCCTTAGTGGGGGATGTGAGGATCATGCTCTTGTCATGGACGGATCATTATCTCCTACAGGCCAGTCTCTCGGCGCACCACATCTAGAAGGGGGTTGGACCAGTTAGGTTGGTCTGCCTCAGAGGCTGATGGAACCTCAGTGGTTCCAGGAGGCTCTGGGGGAGTTAACCTTGGATCTAAATGGTCACTCTGTCAATGAGCTGGTCCGGCATTGGAACACCTTGCTGGGGGAGGCCATTGACAGGGTGGCTCTGAGATGTCGCCTGCCTCCGTCTTGTCACTGCAGGGCCCCTTGGTTTACCAAGGGGCTGTGATGTAGGAAGCAGACAGGTAGGAGACTGGAGCGACGCTGGTGGAGAACTTGCTCTGAATTCGATTGACTTCTCCATAGGGCCCATTTGTGGTCCTATGTTGATGCTGTGAGGACAGCAAAGAAAGAGTTCTTTGCTGCCCTCCTAGTGTCTGCAAAGTCACGTCCAGCGGAGCTGCTCTGGGTGGTGCGGGGGCTAGTCAGTCTGGCCTCCCTCCGCCTGGATGGGAATTTGTCCCAGGCCTGCTGTGAGGAGTTTGCCACCTACGTTGCAGACAAGTTCGCTTGGATCCAGAGTGACTTCAGCACTGGATTGGGGGCAGTAGGGGAGGAGCATTTGGGGATGAGTTTCGGGAAGTGATGCCAGCTGATGCGGTGGGTGTCCTGGGGTCTGTGAGAACCACCAGTTGCGAATTAGATCAATGCCAATCCTGGTTGGTGAAAGCCTCCAGGGAGACCTTGGGGACGGTGCTGGTGAGGGTGGTCAATGCGTCCCTCCAGCAGGGGAGATTATTGCCCAGCCTCAAGGAGGCTGTGGTGCGCCCCCTGCTTAAGAAACCATCATTGGATGTGGATGCACTCACCAGCTACCGACCTGTCTCTAATTTTCCCTTTTTAGGGAAGATTATTGAATGGGCGGTGGAGACACAGCTCCAGGTGCATCTTAATAGCATCAGTTTCCTTGACCCTTTTCAGTCTGGGTTCCGCCCCGGCTATGATACTGAGGCAGCATTGGTTGCCTTGGTGGACGATCTCCATTGGGAAATGAATGCAGGATGTTCAACATTTCTCATCCTGCTAGACCTCTTGGACACATTTGATACTGTTGACCACGGACTGCTGTTGAGATGGCTGCGAGACCTGGGGGGTCTGGATGGGACTGTTTTGGAGTGGTTCCATTCATTCCTCTTGGGGAGGAGACAGCGGGTGGTGCTGGGGGCTGAAACATCATGCTCCAGGGCCTTGACCTGCGGCGTTTCGCAGGGTTCGATCCTGTTTCCATTATTATTTAATGTGTATATGAAGCCCTTGGGGGAGATCATGAGAGGGTTCGGGATGCGTTGTCACCAATATGATGATGATACTCAGTTGTACCTCTCTTTTTCGACCTATACAAGACCTGCCGTCTCGTTGCTTTCTCAGTGCTTGGAGGCTGTGGCGGATTGGATGTGGCAGAGCAGACAGAAGCTCAGTCCCGACAAGATGGAGGTGATGTTGGTGGGTAGGGCGAGGGAGGTGCTGGCCCCTCTGGTGGTGGGGGTGGGGGTTCACCCACCTGTGGCCCAACAGGTTCGGAGCCTGGGGGTGGTTTGGACTCAGGCCTCCATCTGGATCGGCAGGTGGAGCGGATGCCGGTATCAAAAGCCACCTTTCACCAGCTGTATCTGGTGCAGAGGCAGCATCTGTACATATCCAGACCCGACCTGTCCACCCTTATCCATGCCTTCATCACCTCGAGGCTCGACTACTGCAATGCACTCTATGTCGGGTTTCCCTTGATTCTGGTTCGGTGGCTGCAGCTTGTGCAGAATGCAGTGGCCCATCTCCTTAGGGGCCCGGCTGGTGGGAGCACATAACCCCTGTGCTCCAAACTCTGCACTGGCTGCCGATAGTGTACCGAGCCAGGTTTAAGGTTTTGGTATTGGCCTATAAAGCCCTACACAGACTGGGCTCCTCATACCTCAGGGACCACCTTGCCCTCCGCATCTCAGAGTGATCTCTTCGGTCTGCTGGGGGCACCTTCTTGGAGGTCCCCTGTGTTAGACGGAGGGCCACAATGGAGAGGGCTGTCTCGGTAGCCGGGCCGCAGCTCTGGAATTCCCTCCTGGAGGAAGCCCATCTGGCCCCAGGCCTGTTGGCATTTTGTTGGACCTGTAAAACCTGGCTGTTTGCCCAGGTCCTTGGGGCGGAGAGGGTGAAGGGGGCTAGAAGGGGGGTTGTGGCTTATTTACGTGTTTAGTTTGAATGGTTTTATGGTTGTGTTAGTTTTATGGGGGGAAGTTTTTATTGTGGGGAATTTTTATTGTACGCCATCCTGGGATGCCTTGGCATGAGGGGACGGCTAATAAATATTTATAATATATATATTACAGCCCCTGCTATTCCCGTCCTCCCATGGAGGTGCACAATAGGGGTGTGAAATTTGTTTTCATTTTTTAAATTACTAAAACAAAAGAAGCCCCCTTTTTTTTTTAGTAATTAAAATAATAAAATGGATGAATAAACATTTTAAATTAAGATTTACTAGAATCTTCCATAAAGTTATTAGGGAAGATTGTAGAATGGTACATAACATCTTGTAAAATAGCCTGGGAACTGTATGCATCATAAATAAGACATGTTGCTGTGATGTAGTTCCTGTAGGTACTTGCTGAGTGGATAACACCATGGAGGGGGAAACTAATGGGTGTACATACACCGTGTGTGCCGCCATGAGGCCCTATACTGAGGGGAGAGCAGGTGGAATGATGGGGAATGGGACTGCAGGGTGTGATGGGGATGATGGGGAATGGGAGTGGCTGGCTGGGTATGTGAGAGTTGTAATGACTGGGAAGAGGGCACAGCAAGCACTGGGAGTGAAGGGGGTAGCTTTGCTGACATGGAGGAGAGGGCCATTGTGAGTGGTGAGACCAAGGATGGGCTGGGTGCAATGAAAGGGAAGAGGGTGCTGGGCATGGCTTGAGGTCCAATGTGGACATTCCCGGTACAGTTGTAGGGACAGGGGATTGAGATGGGATCTCATGGAATAATGGACAAAGCTGCTGTGAGCTCTTGAAATGGAGTGGGAATGGGTGACACGCATGCAGTTCACTGGCAATTGAGCACCTCTGCTTGGCTCCTGTCCATTCCTTCCATTACAGCACCTTTTGGGGCCCCCTCAACACACACTGCCTCATGCTACTAGGAGCTGGTGCTGGTGCTAGCATCCCCATCGCTAGGCTGGTGCTGCAGCTACCTCCACTTGCTGCTTCCACTGTCTCTTTCCTCTTGCAATGCCTCTCCCCCACCAGCCAGTTCACCAGCCCCTCACTTCTGCTGCCTCTGGGAGGCAGAGTGTCCTGGCTGGAGCTGGGAGGATGGAAATCCTTCCTGATTCTTCCCTCCCCAGCAGAGATTTCCCACCAGGAGCCTCTTTCTCATGGCTGGAGAAGGGAGACAGTGACAAAGGAACTCCCTCCCAGGCTGCCTCCATTAATTGGCAGCAACTGCCCTTCTCCCATAGCTGTCAGGAGCTGGGGACTCTGCTATTGTGCCTGTCTTACTGAACCTACGCAGCAGGGGAGGGAGTTCCTTTGTTACTATGCCGGGGGGCGGGAGGTGATTAGCTGTCACCTCCAAGTACCCTTGTCCCTCTGATTGATGATGGGGTGCTGCTGCCCCTGCCTGTGGCCCTGGGCCCCCTCCGCCCCGCCCCCGGTTGCCCCTCCTAGTGCCTGGGTGGCCTCTCCAACCGCCCGTGTCCAGCTACCTGCCCGCACCCGCCGGCGCTGCCACCTGCTGGAGGCCCACCCACTCCTCGTGGGTGCGTGTGTGACCTGGGGGTAGGGCACCCCCGGACTGTGCCATGGTGCTTTCCCCAGGGGGGGGTGCATGGCGTTGGACCTGCAGCGCTGCTCCGCCTGTCCTGGCTGCCCTCCATCTGCCCCTGTGTGACTGTGGGCCACTGTTCTCCTCCTGGACCTTCTCTGCCGGGCTTGCTGTGCCTTGCGGGCTCCCATTGTGCCTTGGTCCCGGGGTCCTGGCCCCCCTTTTCCGAGACTGCCTGTGTTGCTGTGGGGGTGCCTTTGTGGACTGTGGTGTTGTGGGGGTGGGGGTTGCTGCTGCCAGTGTCCTGACCTGCCCCTTTGAGGTGCCCCCCCTCTTCCATGTCCCCCCCCCTGCTCCCGTTGTTCCTTGTGTTTTTTCCGGGCGCCCGTGCCCCCCTTCCCGACCTTTCCCTTGTGTGTGTGTGCGTGCGCGTGTGAGTGTGTGTGCCTGGGCGTGCAGTGGTGCTGTGTGTTCTGCTGTGGCTCCGCTGTGTGTGTGCGCGTGCTGTGTGTGGTACCTGTCAGCCTCTTGTCCCTCTTTCCCCCTCCCTTCCCGTTTCCCTTGTGTGGGCATTGTCTGTTGTGCCTTTCGGCTTCGTTTGCCCTCAGGCGGCCATGTCTGTGTCCCACCCCTGCACGGTGTCTTCTGGGAGTTTTGACCATGGCTGGGGATCGGCGTCACGTCTGTTGCGCTGCCCTGGTCCGTGATCTGTCGGCCTGCTTCCCGGTCGTGGTCCCGGTCCCGTCACGTCTGTTTGGGGCCTTTATTCACCCCGGGGCATGGTTTTTTTGTTTGCCCCCACTGGGGATTCACTGTGGTGAACCGCCTGCCCGTAACGTCTGAAATCACCCAGTGTGAGGACTCACCTGCGGCATCCCCATCTGGCATCCCCGAGGCTCCAGCATCACCCACAGTCATCAGACACTGGGACAGCATGACCACAATGGGGGAACTCCACGTCAATGGCCTGATGATGTCATCAGGCCATGCCACTCTCTCATTGGGGAGAGGACTCCCCAGACAGAAGGAGGCAGAGGCAGAGCCCAGGCAAGATATGAAAGTCTGATCTGGTGGTGATAGGGGTACGGCATTTCAGAGGAAAGAGCCACAATCCTGAAGCATTAAATTCATGCTTCATGCATGTGGCCAGGAAAATTACAAGACAGCCAGTGGCGCAGCACCCAGTCAAGATCTGCAACAGTGACATCTTCCCCAGAAACTTTGAGGAAGACTGCAACTATAGGCTGGGAGGAACCAACCTGTTTAGTTAGGCAATATATAGTTTATTTAAGCAATAAACTCCAAAGGGGAGGGAAACTGAGCTGCAAGCCATGAGACTGGACTGGTAGTGCCCAGTAGCCCTGCAGCAGCACTTCGATTGCCCTCCCAGAGCAAAGAACACCCAGGTCAGACAGCCAAGGACAAACCTATTAGGGGCTCCGGCCCCACAAGCTGTCACACACAGATTGCTTGACTTCCCCTCGGGACATTTCCTGTAAGGTGCCACAGGGTTTCATCTTGTCTCCCCTCTTGTTCAATGTGTTTCTGAGACTGCTGGGCAAGATCATTCAGAGGTTTGAAGTGAAGTGTCATCAGTATTCTGCTGACACTCAGCTCTAACTCTCTTTTTCATGCAACCCAAGCCTGCAGACTCGGTGCTTACCCAATGCCTGGCTGCTGATGGAGACAGGATGAGGGTGAGCCAATTGAATATGAATCCAGACAAGACTGAAATGATGATAGTTGGCAGACCCTGTGACTTGGAGGGGATTTGGACTCCTGTTATTGACAGGTGGGATCCACCCCCACCCCCCAGTTATTCAGATTTGCAGCCTTAGAGTGTTTCTGGACCCCTTGTTGCACCTGGAACATCAGGTTGTGGCATTGGCCTGGAGTGCTTTTCACCAACTTCATCTGGTGAGGAGATTGCTGCCCTTTCTTTCTGATTCAGATCTGACTACCATCATCCATGCCTTCATAACCTCAAGGCTATATTATTGCAATGCACTAGACATGGGACTGCCCTTGGTGACTGTTCAAAAGCTGCAGTTGATGTTGAATGCAGCAGCCTGGCTCTTTTGGGGGACAGGTCACTGTGAATACATTATACCTATGCTTTATAGTCTGCACTGGCTACCATTAGATTCCAGGAACAATTCAAGGTGTTGCTTTTGATCTTTAAAGCCCTGGATGCTGACTCCCCAACCAGCTATTGGCCTCTCTCTAACCTTCCCTTTTTAGGGAAGGTTATTGAATGGGTGGTTGCCTCACAGATCCAGGCTCATCTTGATGTTGTTGGAGTCTTGGACCCATTGCAATTGAGTTTTTGTCCTCGGTGTGGCATGCAGACTGCACTTCTGGCCTTGGTCATTGACCTGAGCCTGGAAATTGACAAAAGGAATTCTACCCTGTTGATCTCATTAGATCTTTCAGTGGCCTTTGATACCATTGATCATGAGATGTTGTTGACACAACTGTGGGACATGGTGTGGGTACACAGGACCGATCTTGAGTGGTTCTGCTTCTTCCTTTCAGGAAGGTACCAGAGAGTGGTGATGGGTGATTTCTCGTTGTCCTTTTGGGACCTCTCCTGTGGGGTTCCTCATAATTTTATTCTGTCTCCCCACTTGTTCAATTTGAATATGAGGCCACTGGGCGAGGTCATTTTGAGGTTTGTGGTGAAGTGCCATCAGTATGTTCAAGACACCCAGCTCTATCTCTCTTTTTCATCCAACTCAGGCCCTGCAGTCTTGGTGCTTACCCGATGCCTGGTTGCTGTCAGGGACTGGATGAGGGTATGTCGATTAAATCTGAATCCAGACGTGATGATGGTCGACCGGCCTTGTGACCTGGATGGGATTGGGACTCCTGTTATTGATGTGGTCTAGCCCCCTCTGGTCTATCAGGGTCACAGCCTTGCAGTTCTTCTGGATCCCCTGCTACACCTGGTGGCCACGGTAGTCAGGAGTGCTTTTCATCAACTTCATCTGGTGAGCATGCTGCAGTCTTTTCTTTCTGATTTGGATCTGGCTACAGTCATCCATTCTTTCATCACCTCAAGGCTAGATTGTTGCAATACACTCTATGTGGGGCTGCCCTTGATTACTTTTTGGAAGCTGCAGCTGGTACAGAATGCAGCGGCTCACCTTCTTTCAGGGACGAGGCCCCAGGAGAATGTTACACCAGTGCTCCAGAGTCTGCACTGGTTTTGTCTAGTTTTCCAGGCATAATACAAGGTGCTGGGTTTGACCTTTAAAACCCTAAATGATCTGGGCCCCACATATCTGAAAGACTGCCTATTTTCTCATGCCCCACTGTAGCCCCTGCCATCTGTCATAAATGTTTCCCTGTGGGTACCCTCTGTTACCTTTGTTCATATGACAAGGGCTCAGGATTCCCTTCCCCAGAGGTTTGTTTGAGCCCAAGCCTGGTGCACAACTTTTTTATTTGAAAAGGCATTTGGTGGATGGGAATGGGAGATTGGGATGGTTTGGGAAGGGGGGTTGGTACTGGGTGGGTTTGTGGAGGGTTGTTGTAGGATGGGGGGGATTTAAGGTTTTTTGTATTTTAATGTTTTTTATGATTTGTAACCTGCCCTGAGCCTCTGGGAAGGACCGCATATAAGTTTAAATGAACAAATGAATGAATGCATGAATGACCTAGATGTCACATATCTGAAGGACTGCCTTTCCTACCATGCTTTTCCATGATTCTTGCAGTCAGCTGGAAGTGTACTCTTGTGGGTTCCACCTGCCAATCTTGTTCATACAACAAGGGTCTGCAGAGAGACGTTCTCGGTTGCTGCCCCAATATTGTGGAACTGCCTTCTCCTGGAGGTCTATCAGAGCCCAATATTCTCAGATCGTTAACTCGTGGCAAATTTATCTTACTAGAAATTTAGTTTTTTGAATGTATTAAAAACCTACTTGACATATGCACATTATGCGAAGTGATTCCTTTGCCATGGGTGAATCTACTGTGATGATGTTTTTGTGTTTATATTTTAAGTGGTTGTCATTTCATATATGTAACATTTTTCATTTGGTTTGTTTGTTGGGTTCAGTGTTTTGAAGGTATAGTTTGGGTTGTTTTGTAGTTTCTCTAGCAATCATCTTTTCTTGTGCAGGGTGAGGGGTGTTTTTTTTTCTCTTAGGGTAGTTGTCTCATGGTATATGTTTGTTACTGTTTTGGGGGGTGATTTTGAGGGTTTTTTAGAAGTGGATGTAATTGGAGTGTGTCTTACTGGTATTTTTTTGTGGGTTTTTAATCTGTTTGGATTTTGTTGTTGACCTATATATTGTACATGTTGTTGTAATGTTAGTTCTGCACACTGTATTTTTTTATGGGCTTGGCTGTGTTGTTTTTTTCCATTTATCCTTTTTGTAGTTTTTAGGGTTAAGGTTGGATATTTTGACATGAGTGTGTATTGGTTGTAGTAGACGTTAGTATAAGTGATTGTCATGGTGGGATGCTTAAATGATTTTCTCCTTGGTTTGTGGCATTTGGTTTTTGCTTGTTTTATGTATATGTTACTTGGTATTTTATGTCAATGTTGTAGCTTAATAGTTTTGGAAACAGGTAGGTTTTTTATTTAGTTAATTTCCTGGGTTTGTGTTTTTGTTTGTTTTTGTATGTTTTCAAACTGCTCTTCTGTGTGGGAACTTGGAGAATATTTTATTTTTCACAGTCATTCACATTAACATTCATTATCATTATTTCTCTATTTTATGTGTTGTATAGGAACTCCTTTGGAATGTCAACTTCAGGCACAATTTGTCTTGGAAATCAAAGATATGACTGGGGGGATACCTGGGAGAGTGGGGAGACTCTGATAGGGGAGGCATGGTGTTGCATGGAGGAATGGGGAGACTGTGGCAGTGGGGGAACAGGGAAGCAGGGAGACTGAGGCAGTGGGGGAGTGGGCAGGGGACATGTATGAGTGGGGTGACTGTGGCAACAGGGGAATGGGGGTTGGCTGACAGGGAGAAAATGGGTGAGCTGGGAGATATTACTGCACAGGAGAAGCATGGGGCTTTCCACATCGGGGTGGGGGATGAGGAGGCTGGACAATGGGATTTCTTGGGGCACAATGGAAACAAGAATAGGGAGGACATGGAGGTGTTGGGGAATCATCAGGACCATTAGCAGTGTGGGAAAGAGGCAGAGCTATGATGGGGAGCTGATGAAGTAAGGAAGAGACAGGGAAATAGAGGGGATATTGATAGGAAGACAGTCACAAAAAGGTTGAAGTGAGGAGATGGGGAGAGTGCAAGGAGGGTCTGGAACAACAACCAGTAGTACAGAGAAAAGAGTGTCTATATTATTATGTGTTTTTGCATAATAGAGATCCTAACCCCAAAATACAGACTTTAAAGCATGTTGGCGGCCCCCAGTGAATTTGGATGGTGCCACCACCCTGTCTAAGACTAGCATGCTTTGGAAATATTCCAGATCGCTGATCTGCTTTGTGTCCATCCTTATCTTCACGGCACTTTGGGCCTGGGGAATACAGAACATGACTTCTCTTGAGCAAACTAGAAAGCGCTTCTCCATTGCCCGCCTGGCTCAGGAGCCACAAAATGCAATAAGAACAGAGGAAGTGTGGAGGGTGGGGGGATTGAGATTAAGGGACTATCTGGAGAACTGGAAGTGTATCTTCTCATCTTCTCTACCCTAGACCCCAGTAAAGGTTCAACATTTCTGATCCTGCTAGATCTCTCGGGCGCTTTTGACACCATGGACCATGGGCTGCTGTTGAGATGGTTGCAAGACCTGGGGGGTCTGGATGGGACTGTCCTTGAGTGGTTCCGCTCATTCCTCTTGGAGAGATGCCAGTGGGTGGTGCTGGAGGCTGAAACATCAAGCCCCCAGGTCTTATCCTGTGGCATTCCTCAAGGTTCAATCCTGTCTCCACTATTATTTAATGTGTATATGCAGCCCCTGGGGGAGATTGTGAGAGGGTTCGGTGTGCGATGTCACCAATATGCTGATGATACTCAGCTGTACCTCTCATTTTCAGCTGACCCAGGTCCTGTGGTCTCATTGCTTTCCCAGTGTTTGGAGGCCGTGGAGGATTGGATGAAGCAGAGCAGACTGAAGCTAAATCGTGATAATATGGAGGTGATGGTGGCGGAGAGGGCAGGGAAGGTTATGGACCCCCTTGTGGGGGGGGTACATCCTCCTATTGCCCAACAGGTTCAGAGTCTGGGGGTGGTGTTGGACTCGGGTCTCTGTCTGGATTGGCAGGTGGAGGTGGTGACGAAGATTACCTTCTGCAAGCTGTATCTGGTACGGAGGCTGTGCCCATACATTTCCAGGCCCGACCTGGCCACCCTTATCCATGCCTTCATCACCTCGAGGCTGGACTACTGCAATGCATTCTACATGGGGCTTCCCTTGTTTCTGGTTCGGAGGCTGCAGCTGGTGCAGAATGCGTCGGCCTGTATCCTTATGGGAACTGGGCGATGGGAGCACATAACACCAGTGCTCCATGCTCTGCACTGGCTGCCTATAGCGTACCAAGCCATATTCAAGGTGTTGGTATTGATCTATAAAGCCCTGAACAGTCTGGGCCCCTCATCCCTCGGGTACCACCTTGCCCCCCATGGATCAGAGTGATCCCTTCGATCCACTGTGGGTGCCTTCTTGGAGGCCCCCCAGGTGTGATGGGGGGCTACAATGGAGAGGGCATTCTCGGTGGCCAGGCCATGACTCTGGAACTCCCTCCTGGAGGAAGTCCACCAGGCCCCAGGTCTGTTGGCATTTTGTTGAGCCTGCAAAACCTGGCTGTTTGCCCAGGCCTTCAGAGGGGAGGAGGGGAGGGTTGGGTAGTTGGGGGGGGAGGGTTGGATATGGGATTGTCTATTTAAATGTGTGGATGAAGTTTTTTTAAAAATATTAGTTTTATGGAATTTTATTGTATTGTTGTAAGCTGCCCTGAGATGCCATAGGCATGAGGGGGCAGCTTAAAAATACTTATAAATAAATAAATAAATAAATAAATAACCATCCACTTAACTGATCAGTCCCTACATTTTCCAGATGCAACATAGGGACAATCAGATTTCTTTTTTCCATCTGGTCACTTTGGCTTCATCATCATAACATTTATAGTGGTCACACAAGGCATCATAAAAATGCATCACAAAGTACAACCAATAACATACAACAAAACCTAAAATCAGGCGAATTAAAAAGTTTAAAATAAATACATTTATGAGTTGGTCAGGGCCAACTGCCTCTCACGCATGATCAAAAAACAAAATTTGGCCACCTGGGCAACTATTACAGGGTCCAACTCCTCCAAAAAAATATCAACGGTTCGCCTTGGTTATACACTCCCAATTTAAATACCACCAGCTCCAAGATTTTGTGGCATAAATCCTTGTACTGGAGACAATCAAATAGGGCATGAGCTAATGATTCAACCCAGCACTGAGGACAACATCTACACAACCTCTGTGAATAGGGAGTGTGGTAAGTCTACCTTCCATTACCATCAAAGGCAGTAAGGAAAAATGGGCCAGAGTAAAGTCAATTCTACTCGACCAATTAGAAAGAGAAGCAAATTAGGCAGCTCTGTCAGAGTACACTGACAACCCTTTATAAACTTCAGAAATCTGGGCATGAATTTCAGCATTGCATGTCTGAAGCTCCTGATCATCAACTCTCTGCTTAATCAAAGAAAAAGCTTGAGTAAAGAGCAGATTGAACAGACATTCCTCAGAAAAGCCCAGTTCCCCCAGTATTATTAATTATTATTATTATTAAACATTTAGATAGCGCAAGCAATGTACCTGGCACTTTACAAAGTAATGGAATAGACACGATCCTTGCCTAAGGCTTACAATCTGAGAGATGGGTGGGAACAGATGAAGGAAGGGGAACAGAGGAAGAGGCAAGGAAAAGAGGGAGAGAGTATAGTTTCCACCCCAATTTTCCATGAGTCGCAACCCACCGAATTGAAGGCCGCATGCGCCAAGGGGCTCTGGGAATTATGGATCAACTGTAGCCAAAATTTAATAATCTTTAGTTCAGCCAGTGACTCCAGAGATAGAAGACCGAGCTCAGATCTCATCATAACAATGGGGCAATTTCTTGGCATGTGCAAGATTGTGCTCATAAATTGATTTTGTACTGCTTCCAATTTGGCTGGAAGAGAAAGGCCCCATACAGGAACACTGTACATAATTTAGGCCGGCACTGTAGCTTTATAGATTTTAAATACAGGGCCAACCAACTTTCCACCCTTTGAATAATAATAGCTAACAATGCCCTGGGCCAGTTTTCCTGATTGCAGCCTCGCAATTTTAAGATGATACTGCCAAGTCGTCAACTGGGAAAAGGTTACACTTAATATCTATATTCAGATACTTGATCAATTGGAGCTGAATTCATGGTCCACCTATGTTTTTGAGGGTTACCTATTACTAGCACCTTGGTCTTGGTGTAGTCGATTTTGAGAAGTTCCCTTGAGCAGCAGAGAGCACATCGGTGCATTAATAATCTCAGCCGCACCTGAGACTGGGCCAATAAAATTGTATCATCCGCATAAAGAAGTAGAGACACCGACAAATTCCCCAATAGAGCTTGGTGGAATACAGGATCTGATAAGAAAAGGCGAGCATAATTGATGTATAAATTAAAGAGAAGAGGGGTGAGTAGACAGGCTCTTTGCACCCCTTTCTCCACTGGCACATGGGCTGACAACTGACCTGCTGGCTAAGCCTAACCTGTAAGGATGTGCCTTGGATTATAATAACCTCTTTTGGGGCAAGGACTGTTTCTTATTATGCATTTGTGCCCTTCCCACAGCTATGGCTCTGGTTTTGTTTGGAGCCTGTAGGTACTACCATACTACTATGATGGCAAATATTAACAATAATAATAAATACAATTATAATAATTAGTTAATTTAAAAAACTTCAATGGAAGAAACTGAATTTGTAATGCTTAAAAGTTTAAGTTAAGCAGAGTCTGGTAGCTGAGTACCATACTGTATGGGAAGAAGAAGCTGCAAGTGAGATGAGCATATTTCTTAAATACACATGAAGAGTTCTGTAACCTCCATTTCATGATTCATCATTGGGGATATATACAATTTCAAGTCACAATAGGCAAGGTAGCATCCTATCTCATGGAACGGAAGTCAATTTTGATCTAAGGGAATTTTTAGACACACACTTTTTTTACCCAGACTGAAGAGTCTGGGTTCTGCAAACTTCCACACGGGGAGTTTAGATGCTCCTACTTCCCCACCCCGTCAAAAAGAAACCAGCCAGGGAGGAGGGCAAGAGACACTACATGGCTAGCCAACTCCACCCCTACACTGCAGCCAGCACCCTGCCATGACAGGCAGCCATGGCTGACAATAACATGCAGCCATGATTGGCTGCCATGGCAACCCCTCCCCCACCGGGATGAACCGGGGCTGCGAACACACATTCACACCCAGTACACCTGCTCTCACCCACGTGGGCCATGGCTGGGTGCAGACTGTGTGATCACTTTATTCCGGGCCCACATTTCCAGCCCAGCCACCTGCCTGGGTGGGGTATGTTCTGGGTCATATCTGGCAGGCCAGGAACAAATGTTCAGGCATCACTCTGGCCCACTCAGGCCAAAGTGGGGCAGCATGATATCCGTTAACATTCTCAGTGTGATCTGGTTACTGACTACTCAAGAGCTCCCAACAGGACAGGCACACAAGAAATGTGGACACAGCTTCCTCTGCTTGCTGGAAGGAAAAAGAAATAAATGAAACTTGAGAAATTTTGCTATTCACACTAGAAAATGAGCAACAAGTGTGTGCCTGGATTCCTCTAAACTGCAAAGTTTCATCCGAGAAGACTTTCTTATCGCCCTGCCTACAATGTATATGATACTTTATTAGCATCTTCCACAGTAATCCCAGAAAAACTGAAGAAAAAGATGTCAGATCAAAAGGGGGAGTTTGAAAGAAGGCGGTTAAGCAGGTTGCTGGTATTCTAATGATTGCTTCCTTCATTCTCTTAGTGTCACACACAACATCCCTAAGCTGAGCGCAGAGCATAAGCCACACAAATAGCCATATTTGTTAACATTCAGATGACTCTTTCGTCTGAGCTGTATTTCCTTGAGTATACCACAATGCGGAGTTTCTTTTAATAGGGATCAACGAGGAAAAACAACTGTGAGGGACTTCTCTCTCTCTCTCTCTCTCTCTCTCTCTCTCTTTTTCTCTCTCTCTCTCTCTCTCTCTCTAAACCTTTTACACTGCAGTTGAACAAGCCTCTGGATAAAGACTTTATCCAAAAAACCCCTCTTTAAAGTTATTTCAAATTTCTCTGCAAGGCTTTCAGAAATCTGTTTGTTTGAGGGCAGAATTAGATGTGACCGGCGTTTTATTGTGACATAAAACCATATTTCTTCCCTGGAAGATTAAAAAATAAAATCGGTTAATAAGAAAAGCTGTCAGCAACAGAAAATGGCTGACATAATCCGTTTATCCTCCGAGCAATAAAGATATTGGTCCTTGGGAGTCTATCCTCTCTCTCATGTTATTTCGCCCAAAACATTATCTTCCCAGCATTCTGATGGATTAAGAAGTCATATGGGAGATAGCAGGGAAATGACAGATACAAAAAAAAATAATATCCTTTCATTTCCCCTCCTCCCAGTACTCTCTTTCTCTCTCTCTCTCTCTCCAACCCCTCCTTCGCTTCACCTCTCTCTCTTTCTGTGTCCCCTTGGAAAAGTGGTGGATCTGTTTATTCCCAGAATTCCAAAGCTTTGTGATAATCCTAATAGGTTAACCCTGAATTGATGGTGCAAAGTGGTATAGAAGTTACTTTCTATGTACTATGTAGACACACACACACATATACGACTGCTAAGAACACAGCAATGACATAAAAGGCGGCATTGTTTATTATATATTTCTATATGTATCTTCTTACAAGTTTTAAAATAAAAATCCTGTGAACAGCATCTTTTTCCCTTAGTTCTCATTCGTTCCCAGCCCACAGGAACTATGGGTATTTTCAGATGTTACGAGATCACAGTCAACCACGCTCAATTCCGGGTGGTGGCTCTGATTTTGGCACGTCTGTTGGGGGAAATGGATGTTTCCCCCCAGATGTTACCATGGCATGGAATTACATTCACCACGCAAGCGGCTGAAGCAGAGGGACCGGCGGCCGCCGCGTGTTGAATGTAATTCCACGCTGGGGTGAACCCCGGCGTCTCGTCTGGTCGGGCGCCACGGCCCGGGATCACCGGCGGGATCCCAGGCCGTGGCGAATCCGGCCCAACGCGATGGCCTCATTGGCCCCGCCACCCGCCCATCTCCCTGGAGGGCGGGCGGCGGGGTGCGTGGAGGGGGCGGGGCCGTGAGGCCGCATGTTGCGCCCCGCAGCCCTGCCCCCTCCCAGATTCTCCGCCGGGATCCCCCAGCATGTCTGATACAGCGTGACGGGGTGATCCCGGCGGGGAATGAATTGGGTGATTTTGGTACGGGGCCAATGGGCCCCGTAACATCTGAAATCACCCTATATAGCTTGAACACCTTGGAGCTATATAGCTTGTGCATGCGAACACCTTACGGAGAGAAAGCTAAATCAAAGAGATGAGCATTGCTTGTTGTCCTGAGCACAGTGAGGCTCATGGTCGTTCTTATCTCTTGTGATGGTGAGTCTAACAGGCTCCTAAGAAGCTGCTGTCTTCAATGCTTCATTAATCAACAGCTGGCAGATGGATCTAGCAAGAGGTCATAGCACTCAAGTGATAGTTGTCTTCTTAGCTAGGTCCAATCCCATCGAAGGATTTGAAGGAGATGGATTTTCTATTCATTAAGGAGGCAATGCAGAGAATTCATGATTTCTGATATCATTGCTAGTCACCTTACATAAATAATGGGCTTGTAGTGCTGTGATGTTGCAGAACATTCAGACTCATTCCAATTTCTCTGAGGGAAGGAACAGATTGATAATCATTTCAAGAGCTATGAGTTTTATCACAAGTTTTATCATGCATGTCTGTGACTTTAGGCTTGGCCTTTCATTAATTGTTTCTCACTAATAGAGATCTTTGAAATATTACATACTAAAAAAAATAGCTGACCAAATCTTTGATTGTTGCTCCCTAGTAATGTTTACTATTACAGTGCTACAAGGGTATGATTACTATGTCATTAATAATTGCATCTGGTGGTGATAACTGCATGGCTGAGTCTGGCCAAGTCTGAGTCTGATAAGACTGAAGCCTTCTAGTCAGTCACAGAAAGAAGTAACATCCTGGTTTTCTGGACATAGTGAAGCTCATCTGTATACAATGACGTTCCTACCAAAAGGCTGGCAATCTGGACAGTGGGATATTGGTTCCCAAGTTAGGATTCTGTTGGGCTTTACACTTAAAATCAGGATTTAGACTCTTGGTTATGTATAAAAATGGCAGGAATCCTCTTCAGAATTGCAGAATGTGCTCCCTGATTACAGAATGGCCACCCTTAGCTTTTACAAGTTTAGAGTTTAAATTTTAAAATGAGTCCTTTAAGCAATTTAGCACCCACTATTCCACTGGGTGCCTTGAATAGTCTAGAAACAGATTAGCACAGTCACTCCTAATCATAACTAAAGCTGTGTCCTTCAACAGGGGCCAGCCTGTCATGTCCTACTACAGAGAAATGCATGAAGAATTGATATGGCATCTGCCTCCATTTATTCTCAGTTAGACTGAAGCAAAAGGCTACCTAAACGTGACCCTGCTGAGAAGGATGTCTATGACCTATTGCTCTCACTGGGATGGAGTGTTCCTCTCCAGCTGCAGGGCAAGCATTTTCCCTGAGAGAACTTAGCCGCACTTTCATTGAGATCAATGGAAGATTAAAGTCATTTAGAAAAAGGGAATTTCTAAAGAAGAAGATTGCTACGCACAAGCCTGTGTAGATAAACTACTTTAGGTTGTGAAAAGTAATGCCAAAAAATGACAATTAAGATTTCTTTTCAAAACCACCAAGGATAATTTCAGACGTTACATGATCACAGTCAATCATACCGAATCATAGTGAATTCAATGTGGTGGCTGTGATCGCGCGAACGTCTGTGGGAGTCCCACCAGATGTTCACCATGGTGAATACCTGGCAGAGGTCAATGCTAACAACGATTCTGGAGGTGAGGCCAGCCTCAGTTAGTTGGACCACAAACAGGAACGGAGTGAAGGTAACGTCTATCACCTCGCCCCGGTCCTGACGGTGACCCAGACCAAGGGCGGGCGGCAGGTGGAGTGTGGGGGGGCGGGGCCAAGCGACCACACATTGCTCCACGCAGCCCCACCCCCTGCCTGAATCCCCTCCGAGATCAGGCCAACATGTCTGAAGGACGGCTGGTCTGATCACGGACCGGGATCCGGGTCCAGAGTTCAGCGTAGTCGGCTGAATGGCCCGTCACATCTGAAATTACCCCAGATCTATGCAATGGTAAAATGCAGGAGAGTGGGAGAAACTAGTGTCTTGTGTGAATGTGTCGTTGTTTGTGAACATACACACACATACAAGGGGAAATGATGATGCTGGTGGTCAGGGCATCCACTGTATGGATGAAGGGGAAATAGGGCACCTTTCTGCAGCAGAAAGTGAGCTATAGCAGGCAAGAGCAAAACAAATATTGCAGGAGGAAATGCAAGAGGTATGGGGAATTTAGAGAAAAAATAATTTTGAAAGAGGCATGAAACATTGTTTACATTTGTTTCATTCAGGTTTTCGTCTCATTTGACTTTTCTAGTTTTTCTGGTATATTCAGCCATTTTGTTTGCATATTTAATTGACTAATCAAATATCTAAACCAAAGTAGCAAAAAAACCCAGAAAAATAGGGATGTTGATGAATATGCAAATATTTGTTTGGCTATAAATCTCCATTCAGATATTCTGAGTGTAATCCAAAATTGTGAATAATATTCACAAATCCAAAATCTTCTATTCGTTTCAGATCCACTTTCAAAGAATTACTGAGCAACAACTAGACAGGAGGGTGCTAAACATGAAAGTGGAGGGGAAGAAAAGGGACAGAAGACCTAAAATCAGATGGATGGGTGTCATAAATATCTTGGGACCCACCTATATGAAAGACCTTTCCTTCCATGCTTTACTGTGTCAGCCAGGAGCATCCTCTTGTGGGTACCACCGGCTAATTTTGTCTGTATGACAAGGTCCCGCAAAGATACATTCTTGGTTGTTGCACGAGTACTTTGGAACTCCCTTCCCTTGGAGGCTGCCAGAGTCCAAGCTTGAGCATATTCCGGAGGCGGTGTCAAACTTTTCTGCTTGGCAGAGCTTTTGGCAGGTGGGGATAGAGGCTGGCTAGGTTGGGGAGGGCATTTTTAGGAGGGGTTATTATATTTTGTATTTTTACTATTTTGTGCTTTTGCTTTTGTAAACTGCCCTAAGTCTTCTGGGAAGGGTGGGATATAAATGTTATTAAGTAAATAAATTAAATTAATTAAATAAAACCAGATGAAGAGGTTCTGAAGAATTGGTTCCTGGCAGACTGGAGTAGAGAAGGCAGACTCCACAAGCCAACACCATATAGACAAGATCCAAGCTAGAAGAATAGGAAGAATGCTATATTAATATTAATACAACTTAAGGAATTTAAATGCATGGAAGTCAAGAAGTTCAAATCACTGGTTCCCACAATGACAGTAAGTAAAGCCCACTGCATTTAATGGCACTGTACTTGGTTTTACTCTATATGGTCAACATTACTATATATGACCCTGTTACACAATAAGGAACTTCCAGCAGCATTCAATACGACTGAAAATTAGGGATGTTCGAACTGAGTTCAGGGGTTTGGGGTTCAGCCTGAACTCAGGGTGTTTGGCCCGTTCATGAACACCACAAATTGGAACTTCCCCAAGCCTGAACTGGCCAAACAAAGTTTGGGTTCCGAACCCATTTGGGCGGGGGGTAGGGGAACCCAGTTTTCCCTCCCCCCTCCAGGCTGCACGAGTGGAAAGGGCATCGGGGCTCACCTCCCCCCAACCCTCCCCAGCTTCGTAATTTATTTTTTAAAAAAAATTTAAAACCCGCCCCAGGGATTGACCTACCTGGTGGTAAGTCTCCAGTCCTGGGTCCAGCAGCAGCGGTGGCGGGTCCACCGGCGGCGGCACTCTGGAGCACTTCAGGCCTCTACTAGGCCTGAAATGGGTTGCTATTTCAGTGGCTGAGGGACGTCACTAGTGTGATGGGAACTGTTGGCCGGTGGTGTCTGTCATACTTAGAAGAGTAGAGTCAATTTGTGATGATGGATGGTTATGTGTCATCTCCGAGAAACTTGAAATGTGGCATTCTCCAAGGTTCTATCACCCATGTTGTTCAACGTATACATGCAACCCTTTGGTTGGTATGACTAAGCACAGGGTTGAATATCATCAGTATGCTGATGATACACAACTATATATCTCTTGCCCTGTGAGGCCTGCCATCTCGACCTTTGCCTTGGAGGAATGTCTCGAGGATATATTCGACTGGATGCAGTGGAGCTACCTCATACTCAACCTGGGAAAGACTGAGGTGGTGCTGGTGAGGAGGGGTAGCTAATATGAGGATGCCCTTGCCTCACTCAGGCCCCTGCATGTTGACAGGGTCCAGGTAAAGGTAGTGGACCAGATAAAGAATTTGGGCATGATTTTCAGCCATGTTTTGTGCATGAAAACTCAGGTTTTGGACATGGTTCGGAGATGTTTCTTTCATCTATGCAATTTGCATAAGTTATGCCTGTCACCGTGTACACTCTCTGAGTCTTGTAGAGGTCACTGGAGAGCTTATTGGGAATTAGCTCAATTACCCCGGTGCACCCAGTCACATCAATTGTTCCCCTATAAGTTTAAACCCAGGTTATATCCATGGGTCTTGTATAAAATACACAGTCAAGGTCTGATCCTGAGGTAAGTATTTATAAACCAGTATCTGTATATCTGAGCAAGTTCTGACCTTCAATCTTCTCTACAGTCAGTCTTCTCCACCAGCTGTGTATTTTCACCTTGATCAAAGTACAGTTCTTACTGACACTGGGGCTGATGCTCAGCGCATGCCATGCACAAATCATGCACATATCCATTGACAGCACATTGTGATGTGTTGAACCCACATGGAACCCACGGAGATCCCGCTTGGGATTGCGGCTACAGTCAATAGTCCAAAAAGCCCCTCCCAGACATAAGAAAGGACATCCCCCATCTGTTTCATTGTAGACTGCTTTTTTCCACAATGCTCTCAGAGCTTTTGTTGTCCCAACCTTCATATCCAGGGTCTGGGCTGGAAGCTTAGGACATCCATGGCAATTCCTATTCACTGACCGGTTTCTGTCTCCAATCTCAATGTGAAGCTTACTCACAGAGCTCCTTCCTCCACTGCTCTCCCCTACAGACTGAAAGTTACTCCAGTATATACCCAGAAACTACTGAGGTTCTGTGCCTGATTGGTGCTAGGTACCATCCTTTACTGCCTTGGCGCCTGCACCTTTTTAGCACTGGCTTACAGTACAGTCCTTTATAAGTATGTTCTCCTTGATAGCACTACTTCAACCCTATTACATTGCCCTTATTTATGCCAGGCTGACCTTGTCATACTGACCCATGACCTGGTGACCATGAGGTTTGTTTTTTGCAACTACCCCTTCTATGGACTGCCAGAAGTGCTTGTCCGTCGCTTGCAGCATGTTCAGAATGCAGCAAAGCAGCTACTTGCTGGTTTAGGCAGCAATAATCATATTAAACCCACCTGCGTTCTCCACATTGGCTGTCTGTAGCGCCACAGATTGAACTTAACATTACGTTGCTGGTTTTCATGACTCTGGCCACAATCCCAAACTCCTCTGCATGGCATCAGTGTGGAATCCACGTGGCACAATGCAAATGGCATACTTGGGGCATGGGATCAGCCCCACTGAATGGTATAGGCCTTGGCTATATTTGAGAACTGTTCCTGGAGGCCCATGCTGATAGTTATCTGTGCTCAGAAACCACCTCATTCCCTCCAGCTGTCTATCTTAGTTCCTCCATCCTTGCCTTTTAAAAAGCACCTTATACGCCAGGTACTTTTAGGATCCCTTGTTGGTTCCCATGTGTGTTAGTTATCCTTCCCCACTACCCTCCCTTTCTAAAATTGTTTTTATATAGATGTATAGTTTAAATTGATTTTTATGTTATATTTTGATGTTGTACAGTGCTCCAAGCACCTTCTAGAGGTGGGGCGCTAGAGAAATAAAAGTTTTTTATTAATTAATTAATTTATTATTATTATTATTACAACTGAAGCAGCTCAAAAACAGGATTTCCCACCTGTGGGAATTCTGATAAACCATCTGTATCAGGGAAACAGTACCGATGGCTAAAAAGGGGTGCACACTCATAATAAAGGAGGATGACACTATGAGCTCACGTTAAAGGGTGCAGGTGCTCAGACCAAAGAAGGGCAACATTATTCACCAATCAGTTGTTGAAGTCAAGAGGGTTTCTGGGATATAAAGAAACAAAAGCTCAGTCTAAAGGGGAAAGCCAGAGAGGAAGGAACTCTGGAGGAGGGCTCTACAAAGAAGCAAGCTAGCTTGAGGCTGCATCCAGGATTAATGTAGCTAGGACCCCGGAGTGCTGAATCACAGACTAGATCTGCAGTGAGGAAAGACTTTCTCCAGGGGAGCCAGCTGCTAAGAAGATCCTCAGGTGGCAGTTATATTTATTATACCCCAGAAGAACCACTTAAAGGAACTAGGACTTGTACACTCAATGGTGGGAAGCCCTTGATGAACTCTAGTGGAGCAGACTGGCTATAGGGGAGGTTGGAGGCCAGACTTGTTCATACATACCCAGTCCTGGGCTAATTGGAAGTGACCATAGTGAATACTACAGAATGAGACATCCGGGTGGTGCGTACAGATTACAGCCAGTAACTTGTAGCATACTTGCAGCGCTATTAGAGGGACTGGGTGTACCAGGACAGATCAGCTAATACCCCAGTGTCAGACTAGTGCTAATACCTGGACTGGTGTGTAACCCGACTATATTAAAGTGGTGGAGAATGAGAACACTGCCCTCACTCACCTGGTTTGAAGTATCCTTAAAGCACTAGTTTTAATAACATTTTGGAATAGAAAATAGAGTTTTATGGTTTATACGAATGGAAAGAGAGTCCCATGAGGTCATAACTGGACTACTTATGCTTCTAATGCAACAACAGTCAATATTAGTGCGGCTGCTGCAGCACGAGCAGCAGCAAACAGTCCAGGAGCAACATGATAATCTATTGCAGGCTCTTACAGAACAGGTTATACATGCCCAGCAAATATCAGAGGTGGTCACTTAGGCCTGGGGCTCAGGGGCTATTGCCATGATTAGGTTCACTGCAGAGGATGTTGGGGAGATACCCATGTCGGAACCTTACTTTGTAGGTGATGAATTGGAAGAGCTGTCACAAATCAGCGTGACTCTGGAGGAGGTTCTAAAGCAAACTGACAAACTAAATACTGAAAAAATCACCAGGGCCATATGGTATTCACCCCAGAGTTCTGAAGGAACTCAAATATGAAATTCCAGACCTACTGTTAGTAATTTGTAACCTATTGCTAAAATCTTCCACTTTATCTGAGGACTGGAGGGTGGCAAATGTAACCCCGATATTTAAAAAGGGATCCAAAGGTGACCCTGGAAACTACAGAGCTTGATGTCTGTGCTGGGCAAAATGGTGGAAACTATCATTAAGAACAAAATTGCTGGGCATGTTGATAAACATGGCTTAGTGGGGAAGAGTCAACATGGATTTAGCAAAGGTAAGTCATGCCTCACTAATCTGTTGGTATTCTTTGAGAGTGTAAATAAGCATGTGGACAAGAGAGACCCAGTAGATATAGTGTACCTGGATTTCCAGAAAGCATTTGATAAGGTCCCACATAAAAGACTCTTGAGAAAATTAAGAAGTCATGGGATAGTAGGTAGTTACTATGGATCGGTAACTGGTTAAAGGATAGGAGGCAAAGGGAGGGACTAAATGGTCAGTTTTCACAATGGAGAGATGTAAAAAGTGGTGTGCCCCAGGGATCTGTATTGGGACTGGTGCTGTTTAATGTCTTCATTAATCATCTGGAAAAGGACGTTGAGAGTGAAATGATCAAATTTGCAGATAACACCAAGTTATTCAAGATAGATACAACATGAGCATACTGTGAACTGCAACAGGATCTTATGAGACTAGGTGCCTGGGCATCTAAATGGCAGATGAGATTTAACGAGGACAAGTGTAAAGTGATGCACATAGGGTAAAATAACCCAAACTATGAGTACAAAATGCTGGGTATTAAGCTAGGAGCTACCACTAAGGAAAAGGATCTGGGAGTGATTGTGGACAGGACAATACACTTAAATCCTCAAGCCAGTGTGCAGTAGCAGCCAAAAAAGAAATCAGAATGTTAGGACTTATTTGCAAAGGAATAGAGAATAAAGCTGAGGATGTCATAATGCCTCTATACAAATCGATGGTGAGACCACATCTGGAATGTGCCGTTCTGGTCACCCCATCTCAAAAAAGACAAAGCTGAACTAGAAAAGGTACAGAGAAGGGCAATGAGAATGATAAAGGGTATGCAATGGCTTCTATACAAAGAGAGGCTTGAGAAGCTGGGTCTCTTAAGCTTAGAGAAGGGACGACAGAGAGGAAATGATAGAAGTTTATAAAATCTTGAGTGGTGTGGAACGAGTAGATAGGGACTGGTTATTTACCCTCTCAATTAGTACTAGAACGAGGGGGCACTCCATGAAACTAGCTGCCGGCAGATTTAAAACAAATAAAAGGAAGTACTTTTTCACACAACGCATAATTAATATACGGAATTTGTTACCATAGGACGTTGTTAAGACCAGTAGTATAGCTGGGTTTTAAAAAGTTTTAGGAAAGTAGGTCCATTAATGGCTATTATTGAAGTAGCTTACGGGATGAACTTGTTACTGTCGGGAGCTGGGAATGAACAATGGGGAATGGCTTGCCCATTGTGACTATTGGTTCTTCTCCATGTGATTGAGATTGTCCACTGTCAGAGGACAGGATGCTGGGCTTGATGGACCATCTGACTCAGAATGGCACTACTTATGTTCTTAGGTTATCTCCCAGGAATGACCCAGAAGCCTAGCTGGTGACTTTTGAAAGAGTAGCTAACTCAGCCTAATGGCCAAAAGCTTCATGAGCTAGCTGGCCCCTTTCCTTGGCTGGCCCCTTTCCTGACCAGTGAAACCCAGGCAGCCTACTGGACTCTGTGAGGAGAAGAAGAGGCAATTCACTGCAATGAGGTTCAACAGGCCATATTAAAGCTATTAGTGGTATCTGAAGATGTGTAAAGAGTGCACTTAAGAGCCGCTAGGTATCCCCAAGAAGGGAAGGAATGGATCCTAGCCCCAAAATGCTATGATTTAACAAACAGATGACTGAAGCCGAAAAGTAGAATCCCACTCCAAATTATAGCATAGGTGGCCCTGGATCACTTTCTTTCAATCTTACCAGGGGAAATGCAGGTTTGGACTAGAAGACAAAAGCCCAAGATGTTAGAGGCTGCTATAGGGGTGGCCGAAAATTATTTATTAACTTAATCAAAAGCAGCGAGAATCCGGACAGGAGATCCAGCGTTTTGCCAAGGAGTGGGCAATTACTGATGCCAGGGCTCAGCTTCAGTGAATCGTTCCCCTCGGAAGGCTGGACCCAGCTGAAGGGGGAGAGGCTTTAGTAGAGGTGTGCAGTACCTCATTTACTTTCATTTTTGTTTTCATTTTCTGGGTTTAAAACCCATCCATTTTGGGGAGTTTCATTAAAAGCCCTTTAATTTTTGGTGTGTATTTTGTTTTTAAAATAATAAAACATGTTTTATTAAAACATTAAAAATAATAAAATGTGGCATTTTTATTTTATTAAAATGTATTAAAAATAATAAAGCATAGAACATATGTGTGCTTCCATTCATTTTTGTTTAAAGAAAAAAATATATATAAAATGAAAGAAAATCACTGTGTACACATAAATAACTGCCAGCGTTGTTCTGCACACGTGCGCCCTTTTCTAAAATGGCGACAGTAGCATTGTTGCCATTTTGGAAAAGGAAAGCTCTTCTGCGTACATGCAGCAGACATTTTGTACATGCGCAAACTGACTACCCTTTTCCAAAATGGCAGCGACAGTGCCGGTTCCATTTTGGAAAAAGGTGTACATGCACAGAACAGCTCAGTGGCCATTTGAGCATGCCCAGTTTTTCTTTTTTTTTGTTTTTCCCCCAGAATACAGTTGGTGGCTGCAGAAAAGAAGAGAGACAGACAGACAGAGAAGAGAGACAGTCAGAGAAGAGAGACAGACAGATGCAGGACGTGAGATTCAGTGCGGGGTGTGGCATACACATGGCTCTGGTAAGTAATTCAAGAAAAAAATCTTGTTCGACAAAGTGTTGAGAACCAGGGATTTCTTGATTCTTGTTTATCACAGAAATCAAGGTGAGAAGCTTGATTTTCAACAAGGATCGAGAAAATAAATGAGATTGAGTTTCAACCCAACCAAGTACAGAGAATAAACAGTGAAACAAAAACAACTAAGAAAATAAAAGGCACTGGCAGTAGTGTTGAGACCCAAGTCACAAAGGAATGGAAGTATTGGAATACTCGAGAGGATGGTGCCCATACCTTTCAGTCAGGAAGGGAGACGAGTTCCCAGACAAAAATCACATGGGAAAGGGGATCTACAAAAGGGACACAAGTGACACTAGGGCTGAAAATAGATTCTCAGATTCTTGCTTTTATCGGCGAGAATCAGGGTTCTTCTTGCGAACAAGAGTAAGGTGGATTCTCGAAGAGAAAGGCAAGAATCTTGAGACGGCCCTCGCTCCTAATACACTTGAAAAACAACAAGAAAGGTCTTTTTAAAGCCCTCCCTCCTCCCCCTATCCCATCATGTGCTCACCTGGCTGCTCCATTCACTGGGTCTCTTGTTGCTCTGCCTCTCTGTGTGGGAATGGGTGACATGAAGAGGAGCCAAAAATAAAGAGAGCTGGGAGAGAGATCCTTGTTCTCTCCCTCTGTGCAGGGCTTTGCAAAGGAGTTTGGGGGACCTTTCCAGAGAGGTTGACCAGGTAGCAGGGGTCTCTCACTTCCCCTGCCAGGGCACGAGGGCAGCCCCTCAGTAAAAGCCCCCCAAGCTTCTCTGGGTTGCTTGCAAAGTAAAGTCCCATGCCAGGGGATAGAGCAGGAATCCCTGCTCTCTCCCTCCCCCCACCCCCACACACAGGGCTTTGCAAAGCAGCTTGGGGGACTTTCCCCAAGGGGCTGTCCTGACAAGAGGGGATCCCCCATTCTCCCTGCCAGGACAGGCCCTTCGGAAAAGCCCCCCAACCCACTCTGGGAGGCTTGCAATTTAAAGCCCCATCCCGGGGGGCAGGAGGAAGAGCAGAGATCCCTATTTTCTCCCCCATGCAGGGTTTTGTAAGGGGCTTGGAGGACTTTTTCCTAGGGACTGCCCTGGCAGGAGGGGTCCCTCACTACCACTGCCAGGGAAGCCCCTCAGGAAAAGCCCCCAAAGCCACTCTCAGCGACTTGCAGAACCCTGCACCTGGGGGAGAGAGCACAGATTCCTGCTCGCCTCTCTCCCCCCATGCAGGGTTTTGCAAAGAGGTTTGGGGAGGTTTTCCTGAGGGGCTGCCCTGGAAAGTGGGTCCCCTACTTCCCTTTCCAGGGCCGTTGTTTGGGAAACTGGCTTTGCAAAGGGCTACTCAGCTCTAGCCAGAATGCCCCCTTGCAAAGCCACAAGCGGCAGCCTGGTCAAGTTCAGCCTGAAACTGGCCAGACAGCAATTTGAGGGCTTTGCAAGTTGCAAAGTCTCACCAAGCAGATGTTGAGGGGGAGCTGGGCTTGAAATCTCACCGAGAACTTGAACCAGGTGTCAAGATCCCAGAGAGATCTCAAGCTTTGGTTCTCATTCCCATGAGTTTTTTCATGAGAATTGTTTTAATTCTCTTTTCAGTCTTAAGTGAAACTGAGAATCCAAGAAACTGTAACCATCTGAGACGGCTTTCTACAAGTATCCTAGGGTGGCCAAACAGGCAGTCAACCGGAAGGAATGGAACAAAATACAAGAAAGAAATGACAGATGCAATGGCCGGGCTCTTAACACGAAGAAAGGCTAAAGGAACTAGTGTGATTATGAGTAAGGCAGATGCCAGGGGAGGGAAGGGGGGTTAATAATTGTTGTGAAGCCCAGATAACAAAGACTCCACAGGGGACACTTACAGAGCCCGTGGTATATGGCTGTGACTGGTGAAATGCCGATTATTTTGTAATAGTACAAGATAAGACATCACCGAAATATTATTGTGAGACCTGTGGGTGGACCTCATGAAGACCGTATATATATCTTGATCCTCACATGCACACAACCACCCCCTCTCACTCTCTCTCACACACAAAGTCAGCTCTCTCTCTCTCTCTCTCTCTCTCTCTCTCTCTCTCTCTCACTCATGCACACCCATACACAACCCACCCCATCAAAAGGATTGTCCTATTGGGTCAGACCAAGGGTTCACAAAAAAAAACGAGGTTGTTAAAGAGGAATGTCAATTGGGGGTATGGCTTGGTCTGGTTTAACTCCTCTTAAAGAAAGTGATTGTCCTGTGACAGTGCAGGACTTGTTTGTGGTAAGTGGTGTCAGGATCCACACCCATATCTCAGTTTCTACACAGGGAATTAGCAATATCCACTTTATTCATGTAAACAGGGTCCATCACAGTCTCTACGGACAGCCTACCTAGTTCCAGGAAAGCAACCCCTTCCACCCCCAAGGTTATCTATTCCCCAAGCCTACCTAGGTAACAGTCCACTGGCTGGCAACACACCTTCAGTGTCGAGATAACACTCTTCTTGCTTCCAGGTCACCTTGCTCATCTCCTCCAGGCTTCCAAGCAGAGATGTGTTATTCTCAGCATCCAGACAGCAACGGCCTTCTCTGTCCCAGGCTGCCTCTTATATAGCTAGGAGTGGGTGTGGCTACTTCCCCATTTCCTGGGTCTTAAAGTTATTGCAGCTCACAGGGCCTCTGCCCAATTACAGGTACACAATTCAAATAGTAGTGTGCATGTCATTTTCGTTATTACGACAACGAAAACAACAGTCGATAGTAACGACAATGATAATGAAAATTACAATGTCATTATTGGGCATTTTTAGTCACACGTTAAGGTTCCGGATGTTTCAATCTTCTCTGTTTTCAAGTCCACAGTAAGTTCCTGGATTCATTTTTCATACACACACTGCCCTGAGGCAGTTCCTGGATGCATTCTTCACACACACACTTCCCTGAGGCAGCCTAAAGTAGCTGCAGCTGTAAACGTGACAGGCTGACATGGAAACCAAGTAACCACAGCTGCCTGGAGCAAAGCAGTTTACCATGAGAACCTTTTACGCACAAATGTTCTGGCAGAAGTTTCACGAAGAAGTTCAAATATCTGGATGTTTAAGATCTGGATGAGTGATTTAGACATACAGAAAGTTCTGGTTGTTACAGCAAATATCCAGGAGAAATGTGTGTCTAAAAACACCCATTGTTGTCGTTATTATTAGTGCTGCGGCAGTTGGGTTTTGGAGGGAATATGTGGATAGGGGAGGAGGGAGCAGACATCTCGGAGCCCTAAACAGGGTTGAACTCTTGAACTGCACCATTGTTGGGAGGGGCGAGCAGCTCAGCAGTATCTGATGGATGTATCGCTGGTCAATGAGCATCGCAAGCAGACCCAAGAAGTCTCATGGCACTCTGTGATTGCTAAACGCCTGCTGCCTCCTTCAACCAATCAGGGGGGGCTCTGGGGGAGGGCACTGCAACCCTTTATAATGGGAGGGCCAGACTTTTTCTCTCTGTTCTGTGAGAGCTCTGCTTGTCAGCTTGCATTTACAGATCTATGGTGCTTGCACACAAAAAATCCTCTCTAGCCCTCATTGTATTACCAATACCTTTCCTTCCTCATACCGTACATTTTACCTTCTCCCTTTCCATGCTCTTCTCCCCCCTGTACATTATATATAGATAGGTAGTATAGATTAGCTATAGATATATATTATAGACATATAGATTAGATAAGAATAGTTATATAGATAATCGATTAGATGATAGTTTTCCTTTTCCCTTTCCCTGTTTCCTATAGATTTAGATAGATATTACTTGTGTACCTATATAGAGAGATTAGATATTATATAGGTGTTTAGGCTAGTCTGTAATATAATATAATATAATATAATATAATATAATATGTTATCAGAATTAATGATACCAATACCAAAAATAAAATCTTCATTTTTAAAACAATACCGATTCCGATAACAACAACGATAACAAAAATGACATTATCATTAATAACAATAATAAAATGACATTTTTAATAACAAAAATGATAATGAAAAACAAAAACGACATAGGGGTCTGGTGTACACCCCTAATGACTACCACTGGTGTGGCATCTTAAATTGGATGTGTTAGGCTGTGGCTATACAACCAATCTAGGTTTAAACCAGTATTATTACATGTGCAAATGCTGGATTTTTTGTTTGTGTTTCACACAGCTGCTGTGTTGTCTCTAGCAGAAGACCTGTACCCAAAAGAAAACCTTTTCAGCCAGGTGCTTCTCTGAACAAAGGAGTGAGACTTTGCCTACTTCCATTATATTCAACTGCCTCTCCTAAGATAAGGGAACTCTGTAAACCATTGTTAACTACCTCTTAACTACCCTAACCAGTCTTGCCCTAACATGGATGAGGCTAGATGAGAAGACTTCGCATCCGCCTGAATGTTTCTTTATCTTCTCCCCTGTCTCTCCCACTGTCCCCTCTCCCTGGGTGATTTCAGACATGACGAGATCACGCTGAACCACACTGAACCACGGTGAACCCCGCGGCGGGGCGAAAGGCCCCTGAACGTCTGCACAGCGTGCGCCAGATGTTGGCCACGCTGAATCTGCAGATGGGGTCAATTTGAACCACGCTTCCCGGGCTAGCCGGGGGAAGGTCCCGGGAAGCGTGGTCAAATGGACCGCGGGCCGTGGCCAACAAAAAGTAACGTCTGGCCGCGTGCCACGGGCCGGGATCCCCGGCGGGATCCCGGGCCGTGGCACGATCGGCCAGACGCGGCGGCCGCATTGGCCCCGCCGCCCGCCCGTCTCCTCGGAGGGCGGGCGGCGGGGTGCGTGGAGGGGGCGGGGCCGTGCGGCCGCACGTTGCGCCGCGCGGCCCCGGCCCCTCCCACTTTCCCCGCCGGGATCCCCCCGGCACGTCTGTTGGGCCGTGCAGGGGTGACCCCGGCGGGGAACGAAGACGTTCGTTACGGTACGGGGCCAAAGGGCCCCGTAACGTCTGAAAATATCCCCTGTCTCCCACTCCTTGTCTTTTAGATTGTAAGCCACAGGCAGGGACTGCGTCTGTTTCTATGTTCTGTACAGCACCAGGTCACACTACTGGCGCTATATAAATGTTTATTATAATAATAATAATAATAATAAATCATCTTAGTAAATTAAACACAGTCTAGATATTTATGTATGTTTACATACCGCAATCAGGTAAACAAGGTTTGATTGTGCTTTTACAATCCTAGGGGTTTTTTGTGTTCCGTTTTTATAACAGAAGAAGAGTATACCTTTCTGTACACCACCCTGTAGCCTTTGAGAGAAGAGTGGGATATACATTTTAATAAATTTTAATAAATGAATAAATTAAATGTATAATTATCAGGAGCTTGTATTCTTGTCCACTCTGATCTGAAACCTGGATCAGGCTGCTGTATGCTCTGTACAGAGGTCTTGTCTGACTCTAAACATAGACCAGACCCCTGTACTATATTTATTTATTTATTAATTCATTCAATTTATATCCCACCCTTCCCTCAAAGACTTGGGACGGTGTACAGAAAGGTATAAATACATAAATACAGAGCATATAAAACATATAAAAACAATTGTAAAAAACCCTAAACCCACCCACCCACCAACTTTCTCCCTAACCCCTCCCTAAAAGTCCCATGCAACCCTATCAGTGGCAGTTGGTGGTTTTTGAGACTGGTGGGGCAGTGGTTGGGTTGAACCTTCTGCCGGTGACTTTGCCACTGGCAGGCCAGAGCCAGGGGCAGTGGTAGGTAGAGCCAGAGGCAGTGGTAGGCCAGTGGCATGGCTTAACCCAGCAGCAAGGAGTTCCCAGGGTTAACATTGGGTGATTTCAGATGTTACGAGATCACAGTGAACCACGATGAATACCCACCTGTGGTCACTGTGTCTCGAACGTCTGTTTGGCAGCCGCCAGATGTTCGCCACGGTCAATACCCACATGGGGTCAATTTGAACCACGCTTCCCGGGTTAGCCGGGGGAATGTCCCGGGAAGCGTGATCAAAGAGATCCCCAGCGGGGACCAAAAAAAAGTAAC
>QEPC01001081.1:1353419-1368536 GCA_003113815.1 Sphenodon punctatus | reverse complement strand
CCCCGCCCCCTCCCAGATTCCCCGCCGGGATCCCCCGGCACGTCTGATATGGCGTGATGGGGTCACCCCGGCGGGGGATGAATGGTTTGTTTTTGGTATGGGGCCAAGCGGCCCCGTAACATCTGAAAACACCCATTGGATGGACATTACATTAGTTAACACTGGGAACTCCTTGCTGCTGTGTGAAGCACTCCCACTGGGGGATAGAGAGCCCTCTTACTGGCGTCCCAGCCATTCTCTCCCACCTGGTCCAAATTAACCATAGCAGGTTACAAAAATAGATTACATTGCCATTGCCTAATTTTATCCCAAACCCTTGAATCCTCAATTTTCATGGCATCATTTTCATTCTCTTCTCAGAAGAGAATGAAAGGGAAGAGAAGGACAACAGAGGAGAGTAGGAGGGAAAGGGTTTGGTTTTGGTGCACGAGAAGAGTAAGGGGAAGAGATGGGTTCAGTGGGGGACAGGGGAAAGGGGTCTTGTTGTCTGCAGCCTTCTCTTCTGCCATGCTCCTACCAGCTGTATCTGGTGCGGAGGCTGTGCTCGTACATCTCCAGACACGACCTGGCCACTTTGATCCATGCCTGCTTTCATCACCTCAAGACTGGACTACTGTAACACGCTCTACGTGGGGCTTCCCTTGACGCTGGTCCAGTGATTGCAGCTAGTGCAGAATGCAGCAGCCCATCTCCTAACAGGGATGGGCCAATGAGAGCACATAACACCGGTGCTCCGTGCACTGCACTGGCTGCCTGTAACGTGCTGAGCTAGATTCAAGGTATTGACTTTGATCTATAAGACCCTGTACGGTCTTGGACCTGGATACCTCAGGGACCACCTCACCCTCGGTGACTCAGGATGGCTCCTCCGGTCCACTGGGAGAGCCTTCCTGGAGGTCCCCTGCATAAAGTGGGGACTACAATGAAGAGGGCGTTCTCGGTGGCTGGGCCAAATTTGTAGAACTCCTTCCCAGAGGAAGCACGGCTGGCCCCAAGTCTGTTGGCCTGCCATCGGTCCTGTAAGACATGGCTGTTCTCCCAGGCCTTCGAAGGCAGGGAGGGGAGGGTGGGTTAAATTTTTGTGTGTGGGTGTTTTAAATCTGTTTTAATAATAATATTGGAATTTTGTAAGGTGGTTTTATATTGTTGTAAATTGTTTTATTTTGTGTTGGAAGCCGCCCTGAGATGACGTAGGCATGAGGGGGAAGCATATAAATGCAATAAATTAATTAATTAAATAAATAAATATACCTACTTTCTCCTCTGTTCACAAGGAGAGCAGTTGCAGACTTGTATAGCAACCAAACACTTCCCATCTAAACCAGCATCCCCAGTACCAACACTGTATCCCCAGCAGCCAAATGCTTGTCCAAGCAAACAGGCCTTTTTAAAGAAGTTTGGCAAGTATCGGGGCTGCATTGCCACCAAACCAGACCTATCCAGACCAGCATCCCTAGTAGCTACACCCTATCCCCAACAGGCAAACGCCTGTCCAAGCAAACAGGCCTTTTTTAAAGTTTGGCCAGTTTCAGGGCTGCATTGCCACCAAACCAGGCCCATTGAGACGAGCACCCCAGTACCTACACTGTATCCCTGACAGCCAAATGCCTGTCCAAGCACACAGGCCTTTTTAAAAAATTTGGCCAGTTACAGGCCTCTGTTGGCACCAAACCAGCCCTATCAAAATTTAAACAATGCATTTTTGTTTCTCAACAAAAACCCCAGGCAATATGCTCAAAGTCACACAGTCACAAGCAGAGAGGCCAGAAACTACTTTCCAGCAGAGAGCAGCAGTGAAACAGTAAAGCAAAGGGACCATTTTAAGAAAAGAGTAGCCATGACAGGTAGACCCACAAATTTACAAAATGGCCTCCCTACTCATGCTTGGGAGGGGAGAAGAAAAGCTGTAATGTATCATGCAAACACAGAGCAAGCAAAGCAATCCATCTTAAGGCAACAATGTTATGTGCAGTCCTTAGCACACCATAAAAGCAGCAGCAGGGATTTCCACTTGTCCCCCAAAACATGCTACACAGCTCTGTTGCAATGTAAGATGTAGTTTGTCCCACACCCCGAAAGGAAGACACTGACACCATTAGTTGGGTAAACTAGGCCGCACCAAAACTTTATTTAAACTTAGTCGGGTAGGGAGGGGGCTATGCCCCTTCAAGTCCTGCAAATTTTAACTATTAACTCAGTTAATAATAATAATAATAATAATAATCTTAGGCGGTCTGAAGTTCCTCAGTACCGCAACAATGCTAACTATAGCTGCTGCAATGTCACACCTGTCCAGCCACCCCCAGCCGGATCAGGAGGCCCTTGCCAACTGTGACCTTAAGAAGGAAGCAAGGGGATGCTCCCTGGTGCCCTGGACCGCCTCTGTCCTAAGGCCCCTGGGGTTGTCCCCCTCGACGCTGGCCGGACAAGTTCTAGCCTTCACTCAGAGCCCACCTCTTAAGGAGATGACTTGGCAGCAGACTATCCCTATTTCTAAACTAACTACCTCGCAGGACCCCTGCCACTAAAGACTGCCAGCTTTTGCTTGGGTAGTCTTGCCCCCCTCCCCCCCGACTTCTTGATTAACTGGTTCAACTGTTCTTGCAAGGCCCTGAGATAAATCTCGAGCCAGTCATCGGACAGATGTACGCCGTCCACCCTATACAATTCTGGCCTATTAAATTTGATCTCAGGGTGGCTAATTACTTGACCACCCATTTCTACAACCAATTTTCCAATCTCTTTGTTGACCTTTCTCCTAGCTCTGTCAACCTTACTTGAGTGCACGGCATTCCTGCAATTTATTCTCTCCAGCATCTCAGACCATACGAACACGGTTTCTGGGAGAATCCTTCTTGCAACGTGCAAGTCCTTCTTGATATTGGTGACCAGGTGGAGACCTGTGTCAACCAGCAGGTTGTTTTCTCCCAAGTGGATTACGAGTATGTCTGGATGAGGTTGCATTGCTAAAGAGTGGATCAGTGGCAGGAACTGGGCCCACTTCATCCCGCTCCGACCTCTCCACAATACCTTCTCCAGATGGCCCAGTCCCAGCTGATTCCCCCAATAGGAGCATCCTTCTCGTCTCCCAGCCCAGTAGACAATACTGTGGCCAGCTATGACAACTCGCTGCTGCCGGCCATGCAGCTCGCTTCCTATGAAAAACACAACAATTGTTAACAAAAACTTTTTCCTTGGGTTAACTGACCTTATTCCTAAACTGGGGGGGGGGGGAGGGGCTTTCCTTATAACTGAACCTTTCTGACATAAGAGCGGTAAGCTCCAGACTTCCAGAGGCCTATCGACTTTACTTGCTGCTCCCGCAGCCGTCGCACAACTAGCTGCGCCAATTCTAAAGGAGTGGGACCCAAAGTCCTGGGTTGATAAATCCAATCCTTTTAACGCTTTGTTCATTACTGCAGAAAATTGGTATCTCGTAAGTTTCGTACCATTTTTGTGTATGAACAGTTGTCCTTTTCTTTCTGGGCGTATACCCATGTAATCTGCCACTGCCCTAACCGGGCAAAGGTCTTCCTCTTCTATCCTAGCCAACTTTATTAGCTGTCCCCTTCTTCTCTGATCTGTTTTCGATCCCCGGACCAATACTGTCATCCCCTCCGTCCCCACCTGGACATCCTCTACACCCAACACAGGCCCCCCTAGATTGCGAGCCATTGCACTCGCTAATTCGCCCACCCGGAAGGCCCCAAAAAATGCCAATTTAAATACCGTTTGGAATAACCGGGTTTCAAAAGCTGAAAAGCATACCCTTTGGAGTTGCTGGCACATGTCCCACAATATTGCAGGTGTAATGGGCTGTCTGCTATCACCACTCCTTGGTGACTCACGTTCCCACCCCTCTATCATCTTTTTCATGAAAAAACCCCCGTTAGGGGATTGGAAGCCAGCCAGCTTATTATAAAAGGTTAAGGCTGCCAATTTCCCAGCGATAGTGCCCGGCGCCAGCCCTTTATTTCTTAGGCTTATTGCAAACTGCAATGTCTGAGCCTCCTTAATTGGGAACTGTGTCCCCCACCCTTTTTGGCGCCTAAATTCCTGGAAATCTCTCAATGCCTGGAGGTAAGCTGCTCTCGTGCGTGGCGCAAGTGAACCCTCTACTGCCTGGAACATTGTTACAGTCCAATGTTCCAGATCCCCTCAGGCAGCGTCTCCGGTTTGATCCTGGCTCCTGGTGCCAACTGCTTGAACCACTCCATCTGTTGGTGAGAGAGTGTGTCGGCTATGCCGTTGTTAATACCGGGCACGTGCTTAGCCATTAATATGTTGTTCACAAGGCATTGCCACATGAACCCTCTCACCAATCCCATTACTCTCTTAGAGTGGGATGATAACGAGTTCATCACCTGTACCACCGCGAGGTTATCGCACCAAAACAAAATTGTTTTGTCCATGAATTCCCTCTCCCATATGTGTACTGCTACCACTATGGGGAATACTTCCAGGAAAGTCAAATCTCGGAAACAACCCTCCTGGACCCATTTCATTGGCCACAATGCTGAACACAACCTCCCTGCCCAATAAACTCCGAACCCCAGGGACCCGGCAGTGTAGGATTGTACCTGGAGTTTGGCCTCCATCAGCCATCTCTGCCGCCAGATACTAACTCCATTAAAATTTTGGAGGAAGTGGAGCCAAGTCCTCAGGTCATACCGCATGTCAGCAGAGATCCTAATATGGCAGTGCCCTGGTAAATTAGACCCGACCTTCTCATACAGCCTGGATAGAAAGGTGCGCCATGGCACCACTACCCGGCACATGAAATTGAGGGTCCCCATTAGGGCTTGAAGCTGCCTAACTGTTGCTTTTGGGCACCCTAATATTGCTTTGATATTCCTAACCAAAGCAACTAGTTTCTCAACCGGTAAGCGTGACACTTGCTGTTCAGTATCTAACTTGACCCCTAAAAATGTTAGCACTATTGTCGGTCCCACCATTTTTTCAGGGACCAGGGGGACCCCTAACTCTCCTGCCATCACCTGAAAATCCTTGAGGGCGTTTCTGCACTCAGCTGTACCCTTCTTCCCCAAGAACAAAAGTTCATCAATATAATGCAATATATATTGAGATTTCATTCTTTTCCTAGCCAGCCATTCTAGCAGGGAGCTAAATCGCTCAAAGGCTGAGCAAGAGATGGAACACCCCATGGGCATTGCCTTATCGTAAAAATACTGGCCTCCGTACTGGAACCCGTGTAGCTTGAAGCTGTTGAGGTGGACCTGAAGCAGGCGAAATGTGGATTTAATATCGCACTTTGCCAGGAGCGCCCCTTTTCTGCACTCCTTTGCCATTTTTATCGCCACATCGAATGATGCATAATGAACCGAACACAGCTCGGGAAGTATGACGTCGTTCACTGACCTTCACCTGGGGTGAGAGAGGTGGTGTATAAGCCAAAACTCTCCTTCCTGCTTCTTGGGCACAATGCCCAGAGGCGACACATGCAAATCAGGGAAGGGTAAGGAGCCGAAGGGGCCCGCAATACGGCCCTCTTTGAGCTCCTTTTTAAGCTTGGCGGCCACCAAGTCCTCCCGACCTTCCACTGATTTCAAGTTCCTTACCCAAATCCTAGTTGCCTCAAATTTTGCTGGGATGATGATTCCATCCCTGAAGCCCGACATGACATACTCCACCTCGACAATCATCGGGCAGCCCACAAGAGCTTGCTGTAGCACCCTATGATTGACCAGCATTGGGGCCCTTTCCTCCCCCTTGGGTCTGGTTGCCCCCAGTCCCTTGCTTCCCTTGCTATTTTCCACGGGAGGTGTCTCGCATTCTATTACAGTTATCCCCTGGGTGTCCCGTCCCCCCCCCCGCAGTGGGAGCAAGCATGCTGAAAATGGCACATGGGGTGGGCGCAACCACCGACCTGTTAAAATCCCAACAGGTCGTTCCCCTCTGGCTATTGTGGCACCCTCCTTCGTGAAAGGGGTCATTCATTGGGGCCACCCCCCCTCCGGCCAGGGTGTGTCCGCTGTTGGTTCTATGTGCCCCACAGCATTAGACATACACTCGAGCCATAAGTCTGTTGCGTACACGTCCCATCTGATCCCCGGTGTAATCACTGCCCGTTTTCTAAAGCCCTCATCATAGCAAAGCCACGCCCCAGGGCTCCCGGAGTTGTACGCTCTGCGCACGATGTCAAGGTACTTGATCAATTCAGTGGCCCACTCAGGGGCCACCTGGATCATCACTCCTACCAGTTCTGAAAAGGTGGCTGACCAATTAGCCCAATTCTTTTCAACTTTTGGGTGTTTGACCCTCTCCTTGTCCTTTTCCCTCTCCTTAGAGTTGGGATCCGGTACCGGTTCCATGTATAAAAGTGAGAATACATCCACGTATTCCCCTTTCCAAATTTTGTCCCTGGTGTGTTGGGCCAAATGCGCCTTGACAGGTGCCCCTACAGCCACCCAGGTGCCCAGCTCCTGGGGCGTTGCTGCGGCCAAATCGGCTTTTCCTCTACATGTGCTGCATGTTCCTTGCTGCAACGTGACAGTTGTTACACTTAATTCCCCTTGCACCTCTGCCACTGGAGCCTTCTGACTTGCCTCCACCGCCCTCCCCATGTCTTGGCCAGGCCACGGCACCCATGACCCGACCCACCCCAGTCGCACATCCACCTGGGGTTCTGCCTGTGTGGGTTTATCTATGTTCCCGCACTGGCACTGTTGGCACTGGGCACACCTTCCTTGCATCTCGCGGCTGGGGCCTGCACCCACATTCACCACTGGGTCATCATGAGGCTGGGGTCGCTGGTCCCTTTGCATCACCGCCCCATCCTCCGGAGGTGCCGAAGCTTGCAATGGATTTCCCTCTTGCCACGCATGGTGCCCTGCTGCCTGCTGTCACCCTTCGATAACTCTGCCACTTTTTCCTCCAGCGCTGTAAAGTGACCCATTAATGTATTAAGGGTCTCGAGGACTGCTGCCAGCTGGTCACCTCTTGCGCGCTGGATGGGTGGTTCTTCTCCTTCATCCCTGGATGGATACAAATGGTGCCTTTCCCCCCACCTGGGAGGAAGGGAAGGTCTTACCGGGGTCTGCCCAGTTTGGCCTAAGGGGGTCGGATCTACCGGGCCCCCGCTGGACTGCGAACTCGTGGGGGGTTGACCTCCTGGTGATCCAGGATCCTGGTTCTGTTCTTCCCTGAACCGTGCAGGGGGCTGCACTGTCCACGTGCTAGCCCTTGTTCCCTTTCTCTGTGCTTCGCTCGGGGCAGCGCTGGTTGCCCCTGGGGTTACAGTGCCACCTGCCTTGCCCTTCTACTTGTCCCCCCATGGCCTCCCCACCATTATCTATTTCGGCCACCTCTCCTTCCCTTTCCGGAACCCCCCTGCCACTCTGCATGTCGCCAGGTGCCTGGTCCTGGTTAGCTAAGCTGGTTAGGGTGGATTCACAACCACTCATTCAGGCTTGGAGGGCCTCAAGGACCTCCTTGACCCTCTTTGTCAAGGCCTTCTTGGTGGGGCCCTTGCCTTTCTTTCCCCCGCCTCCTTTGGCCATAGCCTATCCCTTGCCTTCTCCTATTATTATCCTTGGCTCAGGACTTTGTCCCCCAAATTGTGGCTCGCCTCCTTGCCTGCCTCTGCAGTTTGCTATGCCCCCCGAGCTAGCCAGCCCCCTTGCTGTGTCCTTCAGGCCCTGCACTTTCCTGAGCCCTCCCTTATCCTGCCTGCCCTGGGGGGTGCTGTGCCCCTAGGTGACTGGCTCCTTGTACCCTCGAGTCCAGCCCCACTCTGAAGAGGTTCTCCCCACAAGCCCTCCTTCACTCAGTGCCCTTGGCCGCCGCTGTGTCTGAAGCCTGAAGGGGACCCTTGCTGGCTTTCTCCAGTCCAGCCCCCAACTGCAAGGCTCTCTCCTAGCCCACCCTCATTTGGCCTCCCTGGCAGCTTCTGTGCCTCACTGGCCGGTCCCTCACGGCTTTCCCCTTAGCCATTTCAAGACTCTCACCCGATCCCCCCCTCACCTTGCCTGCCTTCCGCAGACAACTGCGCTGAAAAGCCAGCCGGCTCTTCTTCTGGCTCCGTCGAGCCTTTTAAACTGCCCCGCTGAGGCTCTCCCTTTTCTCCGATGACTTCAAATGCCACTGCTCCATGCCCTTCCCCCACTCTCAGTCTCTTTGTGTGCCACCAGCCATCCATGCTGCACACACGATGCTGCCCAGCCGCAGAATGGCGGTTCCCTCACCTGAATCCAAGATGGTGGCCGCGATGTCGCTTCTCTCATGAGACTTCACCGCGCCACTCCAAACTTCCATGCATCACGCCTCCTAGCCTTCCTAGCTGTGAAGGGGGGAGGGACAAAAACCGCAACACCGAGAGTCGCTACCCATGCCGGGGAGGGTCACGCGGCAACGGGGCTTCTGCTGAAACTAAACACGGAGCATTCATGCAAGAACTAGCCATTAGTGAAAATGTCTGCCACAACATCCCACCAAACTGCAAAGGGTGGGGACATTTTAAAATGCAAGGAACAGTACAGTAAAGATTGGAAAACCTTCCATCTAAACCCCTAGGTCCCCCACCCGTAAAACAGAAAGCAGACAGTTTACATCAAAAAAAGCCAAGTAAGAGACCAATTTTAACCAAATGTAGCCATGGTCAGTGGGGGCACAAGAAAATGGCCACAGCCTTTGGAATTGCTTGAGGGGTTTGGGAGAGGAGCGGGGGGAGACTAGCAGTGCACATGCAAACAAACACAGAACAAGCAAAAGCAAACCAGATCTTAAACCAACTGAACTATATTATGTGAAGTCTTAGCACACCACAAAAGCAGCAGCGAGGAATTCCACTTGTCCCCCAGAACATGCTTCACTGTTATAGCTCTGTTGAAGCCCCATTCTCTCCCCCATCCCACAAGCAGCACCCATTCTCTCCTCCCTCCCACAAGCAGCACCCATTCTCCCTCCCAAAAAAGCAGCACCCATTCTCTCCCCCCAAGCAACACCCCAGGCCCCTTCTATGTATTATATTATTATTATTATTATTATTATTATTATTATTATTATTATATAGCACCAGCGAGGTACCTGGTGCTTTACAGAGAATAAAATAGACATGGTCCCTGCCTGAGAGCTTACAATATAAAGACAGGGGGAGGGGAGACAGGGAAGGGGGAACAGAGGGAAAGACAAGGGATGCAACATTCATAAGGATATGAGAACTCAGGTACATGTTCTTGGCTTGGTTACAGTAAAATAGGAGTTTGCAGATAACAGGTAGGGTATAATCCTGGGTGGGGATGATTATCAGGAGTTAGGAAGGGTGGCGCAGAAGAGGTGGGTTTTGAGGAGGGATTTGAAGGTGTGGAGGGTGGGGGCAAGGTGGACAAGGGCAGGGAGGGAGTTCCAGGCATGCAGGGCAGCGAGGGAGAAGGGACAAAGGCGGTTGGGGGAGCAGGGAAGGGTGAGGGAGAGGATGGAAGAGGAGTGGAGTGCTCAAACAGGGGTTCAGAGGGATATCAGGGCAGAGAGGTAGGGGGGAGCAAGGTTGTGAAGGGCTTTGTAGGTGAAGATGAGGAGCTTGTGCAGAATACGTTCAGGAAGGGGGAGCCAGTGGAGGGAGGAGAGGAGAGCCTGCACATGGTCAAAGTGATGGGCTAGGTGGATGATCCTCACAGCAGAATTTTGAACAGAGATGAGGGAGGAAAGGTGACAGCAGGGAAGACCAGCGAGGAGGAGGTTACAATAGTGAAGGCATGAGATGACTAGGGCGTGGATGAGAGTTTTGGCAGAGGAGACAGACAGGAAAGGGCGGATCTTAGTAATGTTGTGGAGGAAGAAGTGGCAGGATTTGGCCACAGATTCAATGTAGGATTTGAAGGTAAGGTGCGAGTCGAAGATGAAGTGCAAGCTACGGGTTTGGGGGACAGGGAGGATTGAGACCCCATCAATGGGAATTGACAGGGAAGAGGGAGAGGAAGGATTGGGAGGGAAGATAAGGAGTTCAGTATTTGCCATGTTCAGTTTGAGTTGGCGTTGAGACATCCAGGTAGAGATATCAGAGAGACAGTTGTTGAGACAAGTTTCAACAGAGGGGGAGAGGGAAGGAGTGGAGAGATAGAGTTGAGTGTCGTCAGCGTATACGGGGTATTGGAAACTGTGGGAGGCAATGTGTTTGCCTAAGGGCGTTTATAGACGAGACCAAAAAGGCGGCTGATCCTTTGATCAGCCGCCTTTCTTGGCGCTCGTCTACTTGCTGGGGCCACTTTTTAATCCGCGTCGGAGGGGGCAGGCAAGCCTGCCCCCTTCGACGTGAATTCCCGAAGTGCCGGCTTTACGTTGCACTTCCTGGTTCTGCGGGTGAGTGCACATGCGCAGAAGGGTGTGCATGCGCACTCGCACTCTGCACCGTGTCTGAACTGCAGACACGACATGCAGAGACTGCGCGGGGGGAAAAGCCGGCGTTTGGCGATCCCGCTTGTAAGTGGGATCGTCTATAAACGCCCTAAGGATTGGGTGTAGACAGAGAAGAGGAGAGGGCTAAGGACAGAACCTTGGGGAACCCCGACCGAGAGGGGGAGGAAGGAGGAGGGGGAGGAGTTAGGAAGAGATACATTGAAGGAGCGGTCAGAAAGATAGGAGGAGAACCAGTCGGGGACAGATTTCTGTAATCCCAGGGAGTGAAGCGATTCAAGCAGGAGCGAATGGTCAACAGTGTAGAAGGCATCAGAGAGATCAAGAATGACAAGAATAGAGTAAAGGCAGTTGGATTTAGCCACAAGAAGATCATTGGTGATTTTAGCAAGAGCAGTTTCAGTGGAGTGAAGGGGGCGGAAGTCAGACTGGAGGGGGTCAAGGGAGGAGTTGGCGGAGAGGAGGTTGAGGCAACGGGAGTAGACAACCCGTTGTAGAAGCAAACATTAGTAGGTCTTAAACTCTGGTCAAGGAGGAAGTATGAAACAGATGAGATAAGAAGGCGAGAGGAATGTGTTGAGCTGGGAAAGGAAAGGGGGGGTAACAGCCCAGACCGGAAATCAAGCACTGAAGAAGGGCAACTTCCTACAAGTAAAAGTAGTTTAAATGATATGAGGTCAGCTTATTTCTGCTCTTGGTATGATCAAAGAGGGGACCCTGCAACATGGTCCTTGAATAGATAACTGTTTTAGCCACAAAACTGCTTGTCATTATACATTTTGGGTTTTTTGCTTTGTAACTGATAAGAAAGTGAACCAATGCATGTATTCGCAGGGTACTACTATACAATATGAGAAACTGCTGTGTTTGGCAGAGATTTTTTCTTTTTGCAACCTACAGAGACTCTCTGTTGGTGGAAAAGTCTCTCCTGGCAATTGCTTGTAATAAAATTGTCTCTGACAGACAGACTCCTAAACAGATTGAAGACTCCTTTTCTTCCACAATTCCTGGTGCCATGACTTGGATCACTAAGAGCTCACCTGGAGCCTGATAGCCGCGAAACATCTCCCCCCTGATACCCACGCTCCACTCAAAGGTAAGAGACCTTTTGAAATTTCTATTGGGGTTTTCGGTGGAGACTATTCATTGGCTGGGAAAACCAGACTGGAACCTGACGCGATCCGAACTTTAAATTGAGGAGTCTGTCAGCAGCACTAGAAAGGGTAAGGATCAGACTGGCCAAAGGAATTTGATTGCTGGAAAGTGTGAATTGAGAAATAACTGCTGATCAGGTCTGGGACTTAAACCGAGTCTAACTGCCCCAGGGCCATTGTAATAATGAAAGCAAGGGGTCTCGGTGGAATCCCATGACTCAGTGGGTAAAGAACCTTTCCTTTCCCCTTCCATGGAAATGAGCCCTTGACTGTAGTTGGAGATACTGTTGAATATTGTCTCAACACATCCTTCGGATGTCCCCTATAGTTAAGAGGACCCCTTAATACATCTTTCCTGTGTGAGTATACCTGTGTGAATTGAGAAAACAGGGGGAGGGGGGTGGTTCAAAGGATGTTCCCATTCCGCCTAAGGGTACTCCAGCATTGTACATGTAAACACATTCTGGCCAGAAGACATGTAGATTTTTGGATAAATGGAATTGGTATACCAGTGAGAATCTACCTAAGCAGTTTCCTTCCATTGGCACCTTTGATTTAGATAAAATTGTACATCTCTGTGGAGCCCTAGATTCTAGGGGTTCTAAAATACCACAGACTCAATGGGATGCATTTTTTGATTGGTATGATGAAACTTCCAAAAGACTGAATGGATCCCGGATGCGAAGTCTTAAAGACTCCCAAGAAAAATTAAAATCCCAGTTACAGGAAATTTAGCAGAAAACCAAAAATCATCCTCCTGCAAAATTATATCCTCAACTAACCAAATTAAAGACTCAAGAATCAGAAGATGAGAGTCCACAGGACCTCCTAGACTTTGGGGAAACTCCACCTCCATATAACCCCCAGATAAATCCCCTACCAGCCATAGATCCTCCTATAGGTAAACTTGTCAACCTAGCATCCCCTCCACCTCTGGTTTCCCCCTCCAGCATGCAGTTTGTGCCTTGGTCGGGGGACTCATCTCCCGCGACCGTGCCTTTCTCCCCAGTGGTGAACCGCACACACCACCGAAACCCTTTCCTCCAGGTCCCGTTAAGACACATGCCTGGTGCAGATAACACCCTTGTCACCATCCATGCTCCCTGGACTCCTACGGACTTAAGAAATTTAGTCAAAGAATTCCCCAATATCAGAGAAGAACCACTAAAATTTAGAGAGGAGTTACGGGTTGCCATCGACTGTTATCAACCAAATTGGGTGGATTGCAACCAGTTACTTCATGCCATCACACCCAAGGAAGTCTGGGAAAGGTTAAAAATTGATGCCCAATGGCCAGCCACCGAACCAGCCCAGGCAAACCTGCCGGCAGCTCGAGATAGGCTGCTCGAATCCATTTCCCAAGTGTGTCCCAAGAAGACAGATTGGACCAAGATAAATAATTGTAGACAAAATAAGGGAGAACCCCCTGAAGACTATATTGATCCACTGAAGACTACGTTTAACAAACACTCAGGCATTGAAAATGTAGTCACTTCCACCCCAGAGCCTGTGTCAGCAGCTTTTGTACAAGGTTTCCTCCCAAAAGTCCAAGAACAACTCCGAACTGTCGCTATCGGTTGGCAGACAACACCTCTAGCAGAACTTGTCAACACAGCCAACCATTGTGTTGCTTGTCAGGATAAAAAGGAGACCTCAGAAACTAAGTTAATGGCTCTCCAGATACAGCATTTTGACTCTTATAGGGGATAAAGTTGGGGCCAACAAAGAGGGTTTTTCAGGGGATGGGGAAGGAGTCAAGGACGGGGCCGAGGAATTTTTATGACTCCCCAAAATTCTTCTTGCCACTATTGTGGTCAAATTGGCCATTGGAAGTCACAGTGTCCGAACCATTCTGGTGAGATGGATCAGACATTTGATTCCTCCCTGCTGCCACCTCCCCTTCCCCCTAACCAGCAGATCCCTCCTCCTTTCCCCAGAGTCAGAATCCTTACTGAAACAGCTTGAGGAATAGTAACTTCATCAATGCACCTGTGACAGCGGACCCTGCGGAAGCAGGGAAACCCCAGTCCGACTCACCAGCGAAGGTCGGGACAAGTGAGCCGAGCCGCCGCCCATCATAGCCCTCGCGCCAGGAGTAAGAGGCGGAAACAGGCATAAGGACGCCACCGGAGCCTCAGTGGGTGGAGCTCAGCCTCAGAAAGGGCACGCACATTGGGGGCGGGGCCAGAGAGAACGCCCCGAAGAAGAACGGTGGAGAGGAGGAGCAGAGAGACGAAGGAGCTGACACGGGAGGGAAGTACCTCTGTTTTCCTAACTGAGGGGAGGAACTCTGAGAAGGGCACAGGGCAACGGTGGGAATGGAGGGCGTAGGAGGGAAGCAAGGGACACGCGGGACTCAGGGGGAGGGTAGGATCAGGTTGCAGCCTGTGGGAAGCACCCCACCAGGGGGTCGGGTGTTCTTTCCTGATTCTCCTGGACTGCCTCCAGAGAACAAGGGGGATTCCCCTCCCTGCCGACCCTGTATCTGGAAGCCGGTGGGACACCTAGATAGGGGGAGGGTGACAGCACCTCTTATACCTGTTGACCAAGCTGGTGCCTGTGTTTCCTGTGTAATTAATGGTAAATTGACTGACTGTCTCATAGACACCGCTGCGAGTAAATCCACCTTAAAATACCAAGACTTTCCTTTTACCCCTTTGTCTACTAAATAGGCATGGGCGAACAGATCGCGGTTCGTGTTCGGCCATTCGGTTCGGCTGCGTTCGGTTCGTGTGTTCGTGTTCGGTCGTTTGGTCAGATAGTGCGTTCGTGTTCGCCCGTTCGGTTCGTTAGCGTTCTGTTCGCGTTTTCGTGTTCGGTCGTTCCGGCAGGTCACACGTTCGTGTTTGGACGTTCGGTTCGTTCGCGATCAGGTTGGGCGTTCGTGTTCGGCCATTCGGTGTTCGGGTGGCTCGCGCGTTCACGTTCGGACATTCGGCCGGAAATATCGCGAGATCGTGGGAAGCCCTAAAATCGTGCCAGAAACAGGAAATTTGTGTGCGTGTGTGCGAGTGAGGCGAGAGGGTGTGTGTTTGTGTCGGTGGCTGCTTGTTAGTGTGTTTTGGTTGAGATTGTGTTGGTTTTGGCTGTGTTGTGTGTTTGGGTGGGTTAGTGTGTGTTGCGGGTGACTGTGGTGTGTGGATTTTGTGTTAAAAAAAAAAAAACCATGAAGAGATTTTACGAGGGTGGCCGCATCTACCAGCTGGGGCGACGCTTGACGGCGGAGGAGTTGGTGGCGGCGGAGGAGGAGGAGAAGGAGGAGGAGGCAGCTGCCGCTGCTGCTGCCGCTGCTGCTGCTGCTGCCCCTGCTGCTGCCCCTGCCCCTGCCACTGCCGCTGCCCCTGCCCCTCCCGTGGCAACGGTGGTGTCTTCAATCTCGGACGAGGCGGAAGCAGGGGGCTCGTCTACTGTGATTCCTGCCAAGTTTGTAAACCTTTCTTTTACTTTTAAGACAAGAAAGGCTGTATTAGTTTTTTAGTTAGAGTGTGCCAGCCAGGGGCGGGATGGCAGGATTTGCACATGCTTGCAAGGGGTGGCTTTCTAGTTGCACTATCTAGCATCCCCTAGGAGCCCTGGGATGGCAGGATTTGCA
>QEPC01001081.1:1332349-1349691 GCA_003113815.1 Sphenodon punctatus | reverse complement strand
CAGGCTGGCTGCTACTCCAAGCCACTCTCCACCCTCCACCCCTGGTGCCTGGAAATCTGCTCCTAGCTGAGTCAAATGACTTCCCCCTCCCTGCTACATTTGGTCTTCCAGTGACCGGACAGACTGAGAAGACCACGTTTTAGCCACCCGAACTCAACTGAACGCTATTCGAATTGAACGAACTGTTCCGTCATTTCGTCGTTCGGTGTTCGGATCTGTTTGGTGTGTTCGCCATTTCGTCGTTCGGTGTTCGGTTCCATTCGGTATGTTCATGTTCGTGTTCACGTTCGGTTGTCCGAACAGACCGAGGTCGGGCCGAACACCGAACTACCGAACCGCGTTCGCCCATCCCTACTACTAAAGTTGTGAATGCTATAGGGATTTCTAATCAGGCGGTACCTCAATCAGTCTCACAGCCTTTGTCAGTTACCTTTGGTCCTATCTCTGTTCAACATGCTTTTTTCTTAAGTCCCTCTTCTCCAGTCACTTTATTGAGTAGATATTTACTTAGTAAACTTGGTTGCACTATTTACTACTCCCCTGATGGAGTTTACCTTGATATACCTGTTGAAAATGAACTGACTATTTTGGCAACCTTGTCTGAAACATCAGACTCTCAATATTCATCAACAGAACAAATCTCTGCTGTCCAACAAAAGATCCTTTCTTTGGTACCCCCCGCCATTTGATCCCAACATGCCAACGAAGTAGGCCAAATTAAAACGGCTCTACCTATCCGGATCAAACTGAACCCCTCTAAACCTTTGCCCAACGTCTCACAGTACCCTTTACACCCTGAAGCAGAGGAAGGCATCCATCCTGTCATTGTCTCTTTGTTACAACAAGGTATCATCATCCCCACCCAAAGCCCTTGCAGGACTCCAATCCTTCCTGGTAAAATGCCAGGAAAGAATGTTTATCAATTTGTTCAAGATTTAAGAGCTATCAGCTCTGCTGTTTTACCCACTTTCCCTGTTGTTCCCAATCCTGCTACTATTTTGTCTTGTATTCCACCCTCTTCCAAGTATTTCACTGTGATAGATTTGTGTTCTGCTTTCTTTTCTATCCCAATTCACCCTGATAGTCAGTTTCTTTTTGTCTTCACTTATTGGGACTTCAGTACACTTGGACCAGGCTTCCCCAAGGCTACACTGAATCCCCCTTCTTTATTCTCTCAAATATAGAAAAAGGATTTAGATGATATTGTTTTCACAGCTGGGTCTACATTGGTTCAATATGTAGATGATTTACTCTTCGCTTCCCCATCTTTTGAAGCCTGTCAAAAAGATTCATTGACCTTGCTTTCTGCCTTAGCTCACAGGGACATAAAGCCTCTAAAGAGAAATTGCAACTTTGTTTGCCCCACGTTCATTATTTGGGACATGACATTTCTTCTGGGGAATGTTATCTCTCCAAGGACAGGGTCCAAACTATTTTAAAGGTTCCTAAACCAATTACTATATCACAAATGAGAACCTTTTGGGGCATGGCAGACTATTGCCGCCAATGGACTTTGGGCTATGCCTCGATTGTTAAGCCTCTGCAGGAACTCACCCGGTTGGACACTCCTGAACCCCTCCTGTGGTCGGCAGACATTGAACAAGCTTTCACTACTTTGAAACAAGCACTTTCTTCTGCCCCTGCTCTTGGGCTACCAGATTATTCCAAACCTTTTACTCTTTTTTTGTCATGAAAAGGACGGGTTTGTATTGGGAGTCCTCACACAAACACATGGGGACAAACAAAGACCTGTTGCTTACTATAGTACTGCCCTAGATTCAGTTGCTGCTGGGTTTCCACCTTGTCTCCATTCAATAGCAGCTGCAACCCTTCTTATAGAAGCCTCAGATACCTTGGTTCTTGGATCCCTGCTTACTGTTGCTATTCCCCATGCAATGGCAGCCTTGTTGTTAAAGACCAAAAAACAACATCTATCAAATGCTCGTTTGACAAAATATGAAATTCTTTTGTTATCAGCAGTCTTTATTACACTCACTCGGTGTCCAATTTTAAATTCTGCTTCTTTACTACCTACTCCTTTTGATGGTGAACCCCATGACTGTTTAACTGTAACTCCCCACCTTACTATTCCCCGGGTTGATCTTAAAGACGTCCCATTACAGAACCCCGACTTAGTATTTTATATTGATGGGTCCTGCCAAAGAAATGCAGTGGGCAACCTTGTAGCAGGTTATGCTGTTTTCTCCCAGCATGAAGTAATTGAAAGTAACCCCCTTCCTTTGGTGTATTCAGCTCAAGTTGCAGAACTTTTTGCCCTGACTAGAGCATGCATACTAGGGCTGGGACATCAGGCAAAATACTGGTTACCGGTTTTACCGGTTACCGGTTTACAAAAAACCAGATTACCGGATTAAAACCGGATTACCGGTGCTGGATTTATTGCATTGATTTCAATGGGGAACTAGCCCCATTGAAATCAAGGGGGGGAAATACCTCCCCCTCCCAGTCTGTGTGGTTGGAAGGGGGGGAACCCCCCCACCCTGCCCAGCCTGGATTTAATTTTTTTTTTTTTACCCTAAGTCCCTACTAGTGCGGGCTCTGGGCCGCCGCTGGCAACCCGGAGCCCGCACCAGCAGGTACTAGGGTGATCCCTGGGGTGGGGGGTGGTTTAACACACACCCCACCCCAGGGATCACCCTACCTCCCCACCCAGGGATCGCCTACCTTTGGTGTCCCGGATGGTGGCGGTGGCGGCGGTGGTCCGGGGGCTTCAGTGCTGGCTGTAGCTGCCAGCTTCAGTGCTTTCTAGGCCTTCTGGGGAAATTCCCCAGAAGGCCTAGAAAGCGCTGAAGCCGGCAGCCACAGCCAGCACTGAAGCTGCCGGACCTCTGCCGCCGCTGCCCGGAGCGCCAAAGGTAGGCGATCCCTGGGTGGGGAGGTAGGGTGATCCCTGGGGTGGGGTGTGTGTTAAACCACCCCCCACCCCAGGGATCACCCTAGTACCTGCTGGTGCNGCTGGTGCGGGCTCTGGGTTGCCGGCGGCAGCCCAGAGCCCGCACTAGCAGGGACTTCGGGGAAAAATATTTTTAGAAAAATCCAGGGTGGGCAAGGTGGGGGGTGGGTGTCCCCCCTTTCACCCACGCAGTCTGGGATGGGGAGGGAAAGTGTTGGGGGGGGTGTTTCTTTTTTTACATTGCGGCCATTCATTTCAATGGCCGCAATGTAAAAAAATCCGGCACGGGGATCTGGTACCGGTACCCCCAAATACCGGAGTAATCCGATACTGCTGGTACACCAAAATACCGGCATTATCGGATACCAGATGATCCAAACTTCCCACCCCTAATGCATACTGGCAAAAGGGAATTCTGTTAATATCTTTACTGACTCCCGGTATGCCTTTGGTGTTGTACATGACTATGGACAACTTTGGAAACAACGAGGGTTTCTCCCCTCAAATGGTTCTCAAATTAAAAACAGCTCTTATGTTGCTGCATTATTGGATGCTCTCCATTTACCCTATGCTATTGCTATTGTTAAATAGCAAGCACATTTAGTTCCTTTTGATGAAGTTACCTGCAGAAATGCCCTGGCAGATGCTACTGCCAAGGCTGCGGCTTTTTCTGTGCCTCAGGCTACAAGTTTCCCATTATTCCAACTTGTCCAGTCTCCTATGGCAACTCTTAATGATGTTGCCCTCCTCCAAGATCAGGCTTCAGAAAATGAAAAAGACACTTGGAGACTGTCAGGGTGTCTTTTGCACCCTGATCATTTGTGGTGCTGCCCGGATGGCCGCCTGCTTGCGCCCATGATCCTTCTCCCTTACCTTGCTCGCGTGCACCAAAGTGTGGTTCACGTAAGGAAAGGGGGGATGATTGACGTTGTTAAATGTAATTGGTATGCTCCAAATTTTCCCACCATAGCCCAACACTACTGCCAGACCTGCGCAATTTGTCACGCTCATAATGTTGGCAAGCCTGTACAAACCAAAAGGGCAGCACATTCCACACCATGGGGACCTTTTGTAAATATTAAAATAGATTTTATACAAATGCCAAAGTATGCATCATATGAATATGTATTGGTGATTGTTTGTATGTTTTCTGTATGGGTAGAAGTTTACCCATGTGTAAAGGCTGACACCACTACTGTCAGCAAAAGACTCTTAAAATAATTCATTCCTCAATTTGGGATTCCCTTTTCTATCAGCAGTGACAGGGGAACCCACTTTATGGGCCAGATTATGAAGGATGTGTGCAAGGCCCTTGCTAGTCAACAGAAATTTCACTGCACATATCACCCATAGTCAGCAGGGGCAGTGGAAAGGCAGAATGGCATTATGAAAAATAAAATAGCCAAGATTTGTAATGAGACTGGACTCAAATGGCCAGACACCCTACCCTTAGCTCTTATGAGTATGAGGTCATCATGTAATAGAAAGACTGGACTGTCACCACATGAGATTCTCATGGGAAGACCTATAAGGGTCCCAAGTTCACCACCTGTCGCCTCGCAGACTTTAGACCTAGTTTTGACTGATGAAACTATCCTGACCTATTTCCAGGCACTAATGAAATGTGTTAAGGATTTCTATTCACAGGTGCAAGATGCATTGCTCATAGAACCTCGGGAACAGTGCCATGATTTACAGTCCGGCGACTGGATACATGTGAAAGTTCATCAAAGGAAATCTTCTTTGGAACCTCAGTAGAAAGGACCATTCCAGGTACTCCTCACCAACACCGCTGTCAAGTGCCAAGGACTTCAGTCTTGGATCCACGCTTCACACTGCAAAAAGACCTCTGAGCCTATAGAAAGAGGGCCAGAGGGACAGGGTGCAAGTGCTAGTAACCTCTGCCCTGAGCAAAATCTGGCTGTGTCACCTCACAATGGAGAAAAGGCACCACAACAGCAATCCTTCCTCAGGAAGCAAAAACAGCTGCCATCAAAGTGGCCTGAAGAGTATGCTCCTCTGGATAATTGGCATGGCCACCATCTGTGCACTCCTGCTTTGGTTTCCTCACTTAACGTGAAATGACTCAACAGAAAAGAACTCTTCCAGATACAAACAATTCTTGGATTCTGCTAATACGTTCCTAAAGGTAATTGAACAAATCCGCATAGATCTGAATGTATCTAATTGCTGGATTTGTGCCTACGTCCCTCTGCATTTCCAAGGAGGAATACCTGTGGTTCCAGTTCTGCTTAACTTTAACCAAATAGTACAGGAAACCACTATACCATTCCCCAAGAGGAATCACACCTGGGCACATGTAGGTAGGAACAAAATAGAATACATCCAACTTGCAGATAAGGTTCACGGGGAATATTGTTTTAAGTCCAATTAGTCCATGTGGGGAAAGACCAACCCTGAGGGTACTGTAAAGGTTGGATATAGCAGCTGTAATTATACTTATACCATCAACTCCACTGGTTACGTGGCCTTAAATGGGACCTCCTATAAGGGTTATTTTCCCTTTCCCTTAAATATTAGTTATTATGGGTTCCGGCTAATGATGAATTCCATTTCATACCACCAGGAACACTTTGCCCTTGTTGGTCATTATTTTTTTGTGTGGATATAAGGTTCATAAGAGACTACCTCCATGGTGGGAGGGGTCCTGTTATATTGGGACCATCTTGCCCACCATCAGACTTGCCCCCACCTTACCCCCAGGGTAAACTGCAATACCGATGAAAAATAACAGAAACCCAACGCTACTGGGGTATCACCATACCTGGTCTAGGAGTGGCATTTGCTATTAAAGAATTAAAACTAATTGCTGCAGTACTTGAGGAAGTGGCTAACACAACAGCTGATGCCTTTGAAAACATAGCCACCGAAATGGGTGACATCAGATAAATGGTTTTGCAAAATCGAATGGCCCTAGATTTTACTTTCGCCAGCATGGTTGGGGTTTGTGCTTTGATACAGGGGGAATGTTGTACCTATATACCAGACAATACAGACACCATTTTTGAAAACGCCCAACACATCAGGACTGCAGTAACAAAACTGCATGAGTCAAATGACTGGAGTTTGTGGTCCTGGCTAACATCCTGGTTAGAAAGTTGGGGAATATATATTTTTTTACTTTTTACTGCTTATTTTTGGAATTATTGTTGGAATTTTTGTATGTGCCCAATGTTTAATTTTGCTTGTTAAATGTTGTATGCGCTGTACCACTCAAAGATTAAAGCATGACCTACTGACACAAGAACAGCAGCACCAGTTACTGGTAATGTATCAAGATCTTAAGATAAAGGATAAAGAAGAGTATGCTGATGTGCAAGGACTTATGAATATTCAAGTTTAAGGCTAAGTTGTGCTGAAAGCACAAAAGGGAATGTGGAAGCAAACATTAATAGGCTTTAAACTCTGGTCAAGGAGGAAGTACATAACAGATGAGACAAGAAGGCGAGAGGAATGTGTTGAGCAGGGAAAGGAAAGGGGGGTAACAGCCCAGACTGGAAATTAAGCAGTGAAGAAGGGCAACTCCCTACAAGTAAAAGTAGTTTAAATGAGATGAGGTCAGCTTATTTCTGCTCCTGGTATGATCAAAGAGGGAACCCTGCAACATGGTCCTTGAATAGATAACTGTTTTAGCCACAAAACTGCTTGTCATTATAAATTTTGGGGTTTTTTGCTTTGTAACTGATAAGAAAGTGAACCAATGCATGTATTCGCAGGGTACTATAAATATGAGAAACTGCTGTGTTTGGCAGAGATTTTTCTTTTTGCAACCTACAGAGACTCTCTGTTGGTGGAAAAGTCTCTCCTGGCAATTGCTTGTAATAAAAGTGTCTCTGACAGACAGACTCCTAAACAGATTGAAGGCTCCTTTTCTTCCACACCATTCAAGGAGCTTGGAAGCAAAATGGAGGAGCGAGACAGGATGGTAATTAGAGGGTTCAGAGGGATCCAGAGTCTTTTTGAGGATGGGGGAGACAGTGGAATGTTTAAAGGTGAGGGGAAGGAGCCGGTAGAGAGAGAGAGGTTGATGATATGCAGGAGGGGAGGGGCGACGGTGGAGGCAATGGAGGTCAAGAGGCAGGAAGGAATGGGGCCCAGGGGGCAAGTGAAGGGGTTGGAGGAGGAGAACAGGGAGGAGATTTTCTCAAGGGAGGCGGGAGGGAAGGAGGACAGGAGAGGGGGGGAGGAGGTAGAGGGGGGAGCAGCAGGGGGACAGGACTTGGAAGCGATTTCCAGGTGGATCTTGTCAATCTTAGAGGTGAAAAAGAGAGCAAGATCCTGAGTGGAGAGAGAAGATGGAGGAGGAGGACAGGGAGGGTTGAGAAGGGAGTCAAAGGTGGAAAAGAGGTGGTGAGGGTCCCGGGAGCAGGACTCAATGTGTGAGGCATTGTACTGCTGTCTAGCGAGGGAGATAGCAGAGTTGAGTGATGAGAGGCAGAATCTGAAGTTGAGGAAATCAGCGTGGTAGTGGGATTTGTGCCAGAGGCGTTCAGCAGCCCGGGTGCAGGAGCAGAGATGTCAAATGGTGGGGGTGAGCCAAGGGCGAGGGTTTAGGGAGCGAGCCAGGCAGGAGAAGAGGGGGGCAAGGGAGACAAGGGTGAAGGCAAGAGAGGAGTTGAAGGTGGAGATGGCAGAGTCAGGGGAGGAGGAGGAGAAGAATGAGGGGAGAAGAGGAGAGAGGGAGGAGGCACCAGCAAAATAACTAAAAATAACTAACTCACCAATGGGGATGTGTCTTATATAGGTCCAGCAACAGCATGGGGTAACAGCCACAAACAAGCCAGGCCAGCCAGCACTCTCTCTCCACCAAAATGGCACAGGTCACCAGCATGCCAAATGAGGAGAGCTCTCTTTTAACCTCACCCCGGTACAGGCAGGAAGCCTGAGCCCTCAACAGCAGCAGATGTGCACACTGGCACACACTGCCTGGGCGTTTAAGTCTCCAGTCCAAAGAGTCTTTCAAAGAATCCCATAGGGCTCTGTGGAATACTGCCCCTACGGTGGGAAAAGCAAAGTGCTTTTCCACAGTCAGGCAGCATGGGCTCTAAGTCTAATAGCCCAAATCGCTTTTGTAAAGTTTTGTCCCTTAAGGGACTCCTTGGAGCAGGCTCAGCAGGAGGCACTGACTCTCTCCCCCCCCTCCCCAGCTCCTGCCTGCACATGTGTCCAGGGAGGCACAACAACAACACTGATCACTCAGCTGATTGCTGAACTGGAGGATTTGGAGCTAGTCTGGAACGGGTTGCTGGCTCTCCCCCTCCCTCTTGTCGGTGCCTTTGGGACTCAAGTGAGGGTTTTTTTGTCTTTTTTTATCTTTTTTTCTTTCTTTTTAAAAGCATGAAGAGTGTGTGGAGGGGGATCAGGTCAGGAGGGGCTATGCCCCTGGTGCCCTGCAATGCGCACCGCCCCTGAACCCTATCTCAGTCTGCCAAATGCCTGGCCAAGTGAAAAGGCCTTAAACCTCGTCTGAAAGATAAGGAGGCTGAGACTTAGGTGGATCTCCAAGGGGACAGAGTTCCATAAGTGTGGAGCAGCCACTGAGAACGCCTCTCTACGTGCCCTCATTGAACAAACTTCACAGACAGTTGGCACTCGCAATAGGGCGCCCTTGGTCAACCTCAGAGGCCGCAACAGAACATAAAAGAAGAAGCGGTCTTTCAGATACCTAGGGCCCAAGCCATTTATTTTTTATTGATTTATTTCAACTGTTACCCTGCCCTTTCCACATGGCTCATAGTGGCTTACAAAATGAATATAAAACAGTATAAAAAACTGAAACCCTCAACTTTTCCCAGGACCGGCCTTACAAATTGCAGGTCCCTTGGCAAAGACAAAATGCAGGGCCCCACAGGCACCACCCACACCCCACACACAAATGCACAGGCTCCCACCCCAAGCCCCCCCCCCCAAGGCCCCAGACCCCAGGCCTCCACACCACCATGAGGACCCAGGCCTCCCCCAGGTCCCCAGAACAAGGCCCCAGGCTGCCTCCCCCAGGCCCCCAGCATGAGGCCCCATGCCTCCACCACAAGGCCCTCACTCCAAGGTCCCAGACCAGGCCCTAGGCCCCCACCCCGAGGCCCCAACCCTGAGGTCCCAGGCTTCCCCCATGAGACCCCAGGCCTGCCCCAGGCCCCCACCCTGAGGCCCCAGACCTCCACCACAAGGCCTGAGGCCCCCACCCCGAGGCCTCCCCCATGAGGCCCCAGACCAGGCTCGAGGTTCCCCCATGAGGCCCCAGACCAGGCTCAAGGCCTCCCCCATGAGGCTCCAGACCAGGCTCAAGGCCTCCCCCACGAGGCTGGTCTGGGGCTCCTCCATGAGGCTGGGCTGGGCCTCCCCACCACCAGCGTCCGGGCCCCCCCCCCCACCAAGCCTATCCCCCCGCCTCACTCACCACAAGGCCCCGCGGCCCCTGCGATGTCACACCTCACTGTCAGCCAGCCTGAGTCTGTGGTCAGCCAGGTCTCACCCGCCTGGCCACCCCTGCCCCCCCCGGCTGCCCTGCTAGCTAAGCCCAGCTCACCCAGCGCTAGTTGTTCCAGCGCCCATGGCCCACCCCCCAGGGGCAGGTTCCTGAAAAACGTATCAAAAATGGGGTCCTCTCCCTGGCTGCTGCCACCGCACCACACTCCTCCTCCCATCCTCTGCCGTCGCGCCTCCGGCCAGGTCCCACGCTACGCTGCTGCCTCACCTCCACTCCACGCCACCTCACCTCCGCTTCCTCCGCCACGCCGCCTCGGGGTCCTACCCACGCTGCCTGCGTTGCCACTTCTCTGCCGCTTACTCACCACTCCACATCCTCCTGTCGCCGCCACTCGCCACCACTCCTCCTCTCCTTCATTGCTGAGTCGACTCCTCACTCCACTCCAGGTCCTGGTCCACTGGCTCTCACCTGTGCTCCAAACGCCCCACGGGTTTCTCCCACCTGGAAGTTGCTTTTATGCAACTTCTGGGAGTGGAGGTGGGGCCAGGCAGGGTCACATGGACCCACATGGAGAACCCTGATTACTTGAGGTAGGTGGGGGGTGGGCCACGGGGTCCGGAGTTTTAAAAATCTTTCACTGCCTGTTGCCGGGGACGGCGCGGGGGCCCGCAGTCTTGTGCCACTTCTCGTTGTGTGCCGCCAGACACCCCCACCCCCCCGGTCACCTGACAGGACTGACGCAGATCTGGATTTATTTATTTTTTTAATCAAGCCCCTGCTGCCCAAATCACAGGCCCCCCCCCAAGTACGGGGCCCTGGGAAGCCGCCCTTACCCACCCCTTGGCAAGGCCAGCCCTGACCTTTACCCTCACCCCTCCCCAACCCAACCACAAGCCTTAGGACTTTATAGGTCAAAATTAGCAACTTGAATTGTACCTAGAAAGCTAATAGCAGCCAGTGCAGACTCCAGAGCACCAGTGTAATGTGACCCAACCCTGACAGAAGGTGAACTGCCATGTTCTTCACTAACAGCAGCTTCTGGACAGTCATCAAGGGCAGTCCTACATAGAGTGCATTGCAATACATAGACATGGATGATGGTGGCCAAGCCCAAGTCAGAAAGAAAAGGCCACAGCTTTCTCACCAGATGAAGTTGGTGAAAAGCACTTCTGGCCACTACCACAATGTGTTCATCCAGGCACAGCAAAAGATCCAGGAGCCCCCCAAGACTGTGAACATGAGTGACTAAAGGAGGCTGCACACCATCAGTAACAGGGGTTCCTATGTTCTCCAGGTCACATGACAGGCCAGCAATCATCACCTCGGTCTTGTCTGGATTCAGCTTCAATAGGCTTACCTGCATACACTCCCCAATGGCACCCAGGCACCTGGTAAGCATCGAGACTTCAGGGCTTGGGTCAGATGAAAAAGAGAGATAGAGCTGAGTGTCATCAGTGTACTGATGACACCTCACTCTAAACCTTCTAATGATCTCGCTCAGGGGCCTCAGATACACATTGAATGGGAGTGATGACAAAATGGAACCCTGTGGGATCCCACAAGGGAGCTCCCGAGGGGATAACGAGCCACTGCCCATCACCACTCTCTGGTTTATCCCATCCAGGAATGATCAGAACCACTCAAGAGTGGTCCCAAGCACCCCTGCCAGGTCCTACAGCTGTGTCACCAATACCGCATGATTCAGTATCAAAGACTGCTGAAAGATCTAACAAAATCAAAAAGGTACAATTTCCCCTGTCGATTTCCAGGCAGAGATCATCAGCCAAGGCCACAGGCACAGTCTCAGTGCCATACTCAGGACAAAAACCTATCTGATATAGGTCCAGGAATCCATTATCATCAAGATGCACCTGGATCTTTGAGGCAACCACCCGTTCAATAAGCTTCCCTAAAAAGGAAAGCAGGGGCGTAGCTAGGGTAGAATGGGTCCCTGGCCAAGAAGTCAAGATGGGCCCCCCTCTTTGTGTCCTGCTGGTGGGTCTAGGGGTGCCGTCCGGCTCGGCTGGCCTGGGGTCGCTGCTATTAAACACACAAGATACCCAAAATGCAGCCAGCCTATTAAGCGCATTATGTCATGCAAAGAGACATATATAAACCAGTTCAGTTGTGCCCACATAATCAATTCACGCTGCCCCACCCCATAACCAGTTCATTTACACCCCTGCCCCCACCCATAACCATTTCTTCCCCCGACCCATAACCACTTCATTTGAGCCCCTGGGGCAGCATGAATTTATTATATGGGGGGCACAAATGAACTAGTTATGAGGTAGGGGTTTAAAGACAGTATTCTTTAGCAATAACTTCATTAAGAAGAGTTAGTTAAATAGCAGCCATAATAATGTGAGAACCATATTTGCAGATTTTTCAAGATAAAATAGATATTGCTTTACATCCTAAATTCCTACCTAAGATAGTATAAGTAAGACAGTTGTGAGAATGTGGCCCTTTTTACACGGGCCTCTCCCACCCATGAACACGCAGATTTCTGCATGTTCACGGGTGGGGGAGTCCTGTGTGAACAATGCAGTGCCTGTGGTGAGTAGGGGTGTACTGTGCACCCACCTAACATGCATCCCCACTCACCCCCCTACTCATCCCCATGCATGGAGAAACCAGGGGAAACTGCAGTTGCTCCATGGGTGTGGATGAGTGGTGGGGTGATTGGGGATGCATGTGCAGCTGTGTGCATGCCCTGCCCATGCACCAGCACGCCCATGGACCCCCCACCCGGTGAAGCCATGTAAAAAGGTCCTGTGAGGAGCCACTTGAAGAAGAACAGAAGGTTTCTGCCTTGTAAACAAGGTTCTTCAAGATGTCTCCTAACAGTATCACAACACCCAGTCTTCCAGCCCTGCATGGAATTTTCTTATATTCCTAGAAAGGGTTGGAAGGTACTGTCATTCTCAGGGGGAGAGTGCTTTTTATACTAGAGGAGCTCGAGACCATCCCGTGGTCTATTATTTGAATATGATGAGCATGCACAACCCAGTTATGAGAATGTTAGGAGTCATCTCGAAGAACCTTCTTTACAAGGCAATAACCTTCTGATCACTCACATGGGGAGGAGATTGAGGCAGGTGAGGGATGGGGACCCCCCATGATGTGCGGGTGCCCTGCACCCAGGCCTCCTCCAGCCCAGTCCAGGCGCAGGGCTGCCCCATGGGGCCAGGCAGTGGCCCCTGGGATCTAACACCCCCGGTTTTATTCTGGATTCGCTCAATGGACGCTAAGTAAAGATTAGAGACAGGACAGTAGCTGGCAGGGAAGTCAACATCAAGAGATGGTTTCTCAAGCAGGTGATGGAGGACTGCAAGTTTGAGGTCATCCGCCACCCTGTCCTCCCAAAGGGAGGCACTGACATTGACAACCCAAGCCAGCAATGGTCCCAATGTCTCCCAGTTAGCTTTCACCAGCCATGACAGACATGGATCTAAATCACAACTGGTCGCTTGCACCACTCCAAGCACAGTCATCACATCAGTGGGCAAGACAAATTGAAGCTGATCCAAACAAACTGGACAAGACCACTCATCCCAATCTCCAAACTCTGACTATGCACTTGAAGTAGCAGCACTCAAGTTGAGCAAAATATGAGCAACTTTATCTGCAAAGTAGGTGGCAACATCATCACAGTAGGCAGCTAGTGATTCTAACTCCAGGTGGAGACAGTCAGGATTTAGTAAGCTATTCACCACCTGGAAGAGCTCTGCTGGACAGCACTTTGCAGATGTTATGGCCTCAGTGAAGAAAGTCATGGCATTGTCCTTCAAAAACAGTCTGTGCCACAGTCGATTGGCTTTGGTGGAAGTTGAGTGCCATCTACAAAATAACTGCCTACACACACTTTAGCAACCTTGGATCCTCCATATACCAAGGAGACCTGGGTGCCACTGTGCCGATTTCCCAGGTCAACATGGCATACCACAAATCCACGAGGGCATCAACAGAGAGGTCGTGAAAGTCAGAAGATAATCCCACCGCCCTGCCAAAGAATTCTGGATTCCTATTGGATCCATTAGTCCCTGGGGGTGGACCATCCTAACTGGTCCACCATCCTGATGAGGCCAAATGAGTTCAGGGATATGGACCCTCAGAAGGTAATGATACAACCATAACAACGGTGTCATAGTGACACCCCCAATAATTGGATCCCTCATCCAAGTTGGGGCAGAACAAAAGATCCAATGTGTGTCCAGCTTCATGTGTTGGACCAGATAATATCTGAGATAGGTCCATGGTTGTTATGGCAGTCATGAACTCCTGTTCTGCCCCCTAAAGACCGGCCTCAGTCTGTATGTTGAAATCACCCAAGACAATAAGCCTGGGTGATTTCAACACCACCTCTGAGACCAACTCTGCTAGAGCAGTCAGGAAGTCTGCTGTCCAGCAGGGTGGTTGATACACCAACAGAATTCCCAGTCTATCCTGGTCCGCAAACACTAGGTAGACACACTCTGTGCTGGATATGTCAGACACCGTATACCTTATACCTTGTCTGACATATCCATGTACCGCTGGATATGTCAGACAATCTGACAGATCAGATTGTCTTTACAGACCAATGCCATGCCCCCAACCCCCAATCCTAGGCTGACGCTGCACCGATTACCCGGACAGCACCGTCCGGGCCAACACAGGCCCAGAAGCCTCATTCAGCCAGGTCTCGGTGATACAAACGAGGTCAGCAGCCTCATTCTGAATAAGATCAAAGACAGTGGTTGTTCTATTCACCACTGACATCATATTAAACAGCACCAGTGACAGATCAGAGGCATCACTGATCTCACCCCCCAAATATCCTGAGATTGGGGAGGGGGGAGAGAGGACAGGGGAACAGACACCAAGTGCCTACCCCTTAACCCCTGATGGCATGTCCTACCCCCCCCCCCCACCTCGCCACACCATACCTCCCATGTCCAGTCCGACCTCAGTCGGTTCAACTGCCCCAATGACACACACACACAGACACATGAAGAAATCTTGTCCGGCTTAAAAAAAAGCCTAAAGGCATCCCCCGAGTCTGACAACCCTGGATAGAAATTGGTCATGGAAGCAGGCCAGAAAATAACCCAATCCACATACCCAACCGATGGTCATACCCCCCTCTCATGAGGGGGTCATGGCACTCCCACCCTCTTCCCACATGCCTGTACCCCCTCCCACCAAGGGGCCATGGCATTCCCTCCCATACTCTCCCCCTGTGCCCATACCCCTGCTCACCAGGGGGCAATGGTACTCCCTCCTACCCTCTACCCTCAACCCCAACCCCCCCATGCCCACAATCCCTCCTTGCACAGGGGCTTATAACAAGGCCCTTCCCGCACTCAAGTGGATACACCCCCAGGTCCATGCCCATATACATACACCGCAGTTCCACCATCTTAAAAACAATTTAAAACACCCTTAAAACAGCAACCAACAACCAATACCTCCACCCTCCTGCCCATAAATGGTAGCCACTGCAGGCAGCTGCCTTCAGGCAGTCTTGGTTTTTGTAGTCTTGCAAAGAATGGGGGCATGATCACAGGCCCCAGGTGCTGCAAGAAAAGCCCTCCCCAGGCACAACTATTCTAATAAAAGTGTTTGACAACACTATACAAAACCTGTCTCTTTGGTGCTGGAACCAAGAGAAAGGGGATTGCTCTTATGGACCCACAGCTCTGACTGACTACTCAGGTACACTCCACAGCTGAAATGGTTTTGTACCTGTGGATATGCCCCAAGTATATGCAGGTAATCCTGTGGGTACTCCCAGAATGGCCCCACAGCTGGGTATGCACCTGGTATCCATTAGGTACAAAACTGGGTACCTGCTGTCCCCTTTCCCACATTTACCTTAGTGTGTGGTGCACTGTGCAGCTTGACAGTAGTACCGCAAGGCTGAGTGGTGGTAGCAGTAGGGAAGTGAGACTGGATGGTGGGGCTGCGAGGCTCGGAAGCACCCACAAAGCCACCAAGTGACACTTACAAGCACCACCACCCAGCCTCACAGTAAGGTAAGTGGGGAGAAAGGGAGGTCAGAGCCAAAACAGGTACCCATTTGGGTATCATTCAAATAACCCATCACTGTGGATTTTAGGGGTGTGCACATCATTTTTGTTATTACAATAAAGATAACTAAAATTGTTGTTTTTATTATCATTATTACAACAATGAAAATGAAAAATAATAATAATGAAAATAGAAATGAAAACAACCTTTTGTTTTTGAAATAAAGGGAAAAAACTGAAAAACATATTTCTGGCTGTACCTTTTTTTATTCTTATTCAATTCTGATACAACTTGGGAAAATTGTGTCCCCAGTGGAGAGCACTATGTGAACCAATTTTCAAAACAAGTAGATAAAGGGAACTGATTTTAGAAGCAATTGAATGTTGTGAGTTTAAGAAAAGCTCCATACACATTCATGGCTACAACTTCTTTATCTTCAATCCAATTTACATGAAAACTGTGAATATTATGTTGCTTTACAAGCTTAACAGTCTTGCCAATTTTCCAAATGATTGGATAACTGGTCCTGATAGTATAAGACGTTAACTTGAAAATACATATTCAACTGTAACATTTTTATATTCCATTCTATTTACAAGATATTTGGCAGGAATGTATCACATATCTTCCATGTTATCTCTGACAAACTACAGGACAATTTGATAAAGGGTCCAAATTTTATAAGCAATTGAAGTTGTCCCCTTGAAGACCATTATTCAGATAAATAGCACATGCAGTACCAGTCAGAGGCAGGCCCCTGGTGTGGCAGGAGGAGGGACACTGTAGGAGGGAGGATGGGGAACAATCCAACAGACTGACAGACACATTCACTGCACTGGCTAATTACTACATGCATACAGCTTTACAGGACCAATCGGTGGTGGCTTCAAGGTGGGTGTAGGGGCGGCCTTGAGGTGGGCATAGAAGAACATAACTGGGACTTTGGGAATAGCATCCCAGACATCAGGAGACATGGTTTACACATCCAGGCTGGCCAATTATCATCACAATCACATGCTGCAGCACTGTGACAGAGGATATTAGAGAATTTCTATTCACCCTTTCCTAACAGATGCTTTCGACACCCAGTAACAAGTGGGGGAGAGAAATTGGGATGGTCACAGCACAGAATGAAGATATTTGGTTGACATTTCTACTAGCCAATTGGCATCACAAACAGATCTTATACCAAATAACATGTAAGAGAATCCCTGGCATAGGCAAATTCTCTGCATATGCTGTGCTGGCTTAAAAAATTGGGCACCTTTATCACACCTTTCAAATATTTGGCAGAGATAATTCTGAGGGGATGAGATACAATCCTGACAACTTTCATGTATACTGGTTAGACTACAAAGAAGTTATAGTCAGACATACTTTTATAAGTTAATTGCTTATACCACAAGGACCCTTTATCTAATTCTTCTGAGAGTAGGCATAGATAGTAAACATGTGGAGGGGCATAAACTTGCTAAGCTTCATCCACATTAGATGGGAGACAAAGAAGATACAGCTAGGAATGTATATGCAGATTTTTGCAAAATAACATAATTCAACTACTTATAAAATCGGTTTTCTTTATCCAAACATTCTGAAACTTGGTACACATAGTGCCTTTCATTGTAGGTACAATATCTCTATGTTTCATCCAAATATAATGAAAACCAAAAAGGTTACAGTCAAAGGGTGATTTCAGACGTTACGAGATCACGCTCAACCACACTGAACCACGCTCAACCCCCCTGTGGGGCCAAAGGGCCCTGAACGTCTGAACAGCACGCGCCAGATGTTCATCACACTCAATACCCACATGGGGTCAGTTTCAACCACGCTTCCCGGGCTAGCCGGGGGAAGGTCCCGGGAAGCGTGGTCAAACGAACCCCCACAGGGAACCAAGGAAAAGTAATGTCTGGACGCCAATCCCCGAGCGGAACCAAACCAAACGAGCCCCAGCCGGGGACAAGG
>QEPC01001081.1:1260996-1313633 GCA_003113815.1 Sphenodon punctatus | reverse complement strand
CCCCCCCCCCCCCCCGGCCTTGTCAGCCCTGTTTTTCCCACCTGAACACCACCGAACTCACTCGAACATGTCTAGGGACTTTTCCCTAAATAGTGACATTGAACATCACATGTTCAATCCCCCGCTGTAATCCCATTTCCAGCTTTGGGGAAATAGAACTCCGGTCTCAAATCTAAAAGACATAGGTCCTTTTCACACGAGACACCCCCACCTATCTCCAGGCAGTTTCGCTGTGTGGAGATGGGTGGAGGCGCCCATGGGAATGCCGCAGCAGATGGGTGGGAGTGCGTGCGCACTCCCACACTACACCCATCTCCACCCATCACCCACGCAGGGAGCAATGAGCTCCAATGCTGGTTGCTCTATGGGTGGAGATGGGGGGAGGTGGGGGGAGATGGGTGTGTGCCTATAGGAATGGATGCACACCCACCTCCATGCACCATGACCCATTTGAAAAGAGCCACAGTTCTACTAGTATGGATGAGTAGCAGCCTTGTCCATCTCAGCCATCTTGGTGTGGCCTGTCTAGCAGTGGAAGGAGACAGAACACCACAGGTCCTGTGTGTGTTACAGCTGTAACAGAATCTGGCTCAGGTAACTCACAAAGTGAGGGAAATGTTTGCTGCCCTGGGAGTTACAATTTTAAAAATAAAAATAAAAAAATATTTTGGGCCCAGAGTTTAGGAAATGAGAATTGGCCTTTTAGCTTCTAAGTTCTTATTTATAAGGACTTAGAAGCCAAAATGGCCAGAAATGGCCAGAAACCAAACATGAAGGGGTGAATGGGAGTGTAAGGGAAGTGAGTATTTTTGATTATGGAATATAATTATTTTATGGTCCTCCTGTACCTAACCAGGCCATTTCATTGACCCCAGGGAGAGGGGTGGTACTTCAGTTCAGGGATAAAAAAAAAATAGGGTGGGGGGAGAGATCACGCCCCTGAATTAGGAGCATAGAGAGCTGTCCCCTCCTTAATGTTGGCAGCACCACTACTTCAGGGATTATGGGGGCCCAAGATTAAAAAGAGTGGGCTGCTCCCTACACCACTCTGCTCCCTATTATTGTTGGAACTGCCTGGAAGCTGGAAAGGTGGATGGAGCCTCTTCCATTTTGTTAGGGCCAGGGACTAGGGCTGCTTTTAGATGATTGCAGCGGCGCCCACGCTTGTTTTTCAAAACTACCGGGAGGCGGGTTTACACGTGACACCACCGCCGATTATGTGCATGTGTGGGTGATGCACGTCCATTTCCGGCCGCATATGTCCACCCTCAATCGGCGACCCCGTCAGCTCGTGGCCGGAAATGGATACACGGCGCCCACACATGCGCATAATCGGCAGCAGTGTCACGTGTAAACCCGCCTCCCGGTAGTTTTGAAAAACAAGCGCGGGTGCCACCACGATCATCTAAAAGCAGCCAAAGTCTTTAGAGAAGGTCAAGGTAGAGGAGGTTTCCCCCTTACTTTGGTCAGGCATTCCTCTACTGGACTTCAGAATACAGGGTTCTGAACTAGGCAAGAGAACCATGAAATAGAAGAGAGCACCACAAGGATGAGAAGATTCCCTGCTGAATTAGTACAAGCAGTTACTAATTCAGTAAAAGTCCCCCTGTTTTATGTGATTACTGCAAAATTAAACTATGGGTGAAAACAGACATGACGCTAACCACCCTTTAACCACCCTTGGTGGTTATTTATGCATGTTGCAGGGCTGTATTGGTGCCCTATGCAGCCCTGAAACATGCATAAATGACCACCAAGGGTGGTTAAAGGGTGGTTAGCGTCATGTCTGTTTTCACCCTATGGCTTCCAGCAAAATCTGATTCAATAGTTATTTACTATTACAGCTAAAAGAAGTGCATGTAAAAATGCATACATCTGTCAATATTGTGGTACCCAAATTATCTTGGCTGGATAAGGCATTAAACAGTACCTGTTTAATGCCCAAAAAGGTTACCAGAATTACCGACTTACCATTCTCCATCATTGAGCTACCAGTTTTCCATTGTGTAGCATTTACTGAGTTACTAATTGACCATTTCCCCATGTATTTCCATTCTTCCTTTGATTGTTCATTAGTCCCTCGTGTGTATGCACAATGATGAAAATGGCAAAACATGGACATTTGGAAAGACACTAAAACAATAAAATAGTTAAGTCAGAAGGGTCTGTGTAAAAGTCCCTGAGGGCAACTGGCCCTTAAGGAAGTGTACCTCCAGGCCTAATAGAAGGGCCAGCTGCAACTGAGTGTGGCAGAGCCAGCCCAGGGTTGAAAGTCTGAGCTAGGCTCAGGGCAAGAGGGCACTGAGGAAGTTCTGACCAGAGAGTTGCTAGATACTGCTGAGCAGAAAGGAGCTGCGAGTTGGGCCCTGGCTCCTCACGAACCCTGCTCACTGAGCTACCAGTGTGGAAGAGTTGGGTGGGTTGCAGGAAGGATTTGTGCCTGGCCTACAGAGACTATAGTACTTTTTACATAAGACGCTTCCACGCATGGACACCCATCATCCATGTGGGGGAGCATCTTCTGTAAATGTGGAGATGTGTGGGTGTGTGCTCCCACAACTCACCTATTCCCACACATCCCCACCCACCCCCAACACATAGAGCAACCAGTGAAAAGAAAGGTTGTTCCGGGTGTGGAGGTGGGTGTAGATGGGTGTGCACCTGTCTGCACCCTCCCCCCCCACACCCCGCACATCCTACACAGCAGCGTTCCACCCACTGCACATGGACATGCCCATTTCAAAAGGGTCTATGAGTAATGAGACCTACTAAAGAGACTGAATGGAGAAACCTGAGAGTTACCTTGTATCTGCTCTGTGGAGAGACTGTGCCCAAGCAGATGAACCCACCCAGAAAAGTCTTGGACCTCTAAAGTCTAAACTGAATAAATAGATAGATAGATAGATAGATAGATAGATTTCAGGTAGTCAGTGCTATCCTGATATGCACATACAAAATTTGCTACCCTTTTCAGCTCTGTCTACTATTTGTATGACTGTAGCAACTAGAGCAGAGGCTCCCAAACTATGAGTCAGCACGTAACCCCACGTGGGATCATGTAATATATGGATGTGGTCACTCACAGAATTGTATTTAAGTCTCAAAATGAGGACACATATGAAAAAATTGGAATCATCATGCAAGCTTCTATGTACATACACACACACACACACACTCCAAATAAAAACAGCTGTTGAAGGCTGAAGTGGGGGGAACATGCACACAGGTTTCCCCAAGATCACAAGAAGATCATTGGAAGAGTCAGGAATAGAGCCCAGGTCTTTTGTCCTGAGTCTTGAGACATTTCCTGCTATCTTTATAGAAATGTGGAAGCCTGTTCTGTCAATTGTTGCATGATTACCTGGGGGAGACATTACATTAGATTTTGGTACCAAGCACCTGAACCACCTTTTCCACAGTTCAGGCTGCTCATGAGTCTTTTGATAGGAACTCCAATTCAGATTCTGATTTAGTCATCTCCACCCTGGGGGAGCCTTGCATTTGCTGTTCTGCTGCTCTGCGTGTAACATAAAGAAAGGAGGGTGGGGCGAAAGACACACAAACACAAATGCAGAGAAAGACAGAGGGATGAAAAGGATAACTGGAGTCATGAAAAAAAGCCAACCACTGCCGTCGTCGGTCTATATGCAGATAAGTATTGTACTGAAAACAAAGATTACTTGTACTTTGTAGATAGAGACATGTTTTGTTACAGGATGCTTTGTATGGAATTGGGTCACAGCAGAATATGAGCCAACTCCCCCTTCCTCCCTGCTTTCTCTCAAGCTCCCTCTCCGTCTGCCTATTCTTTGAATCTGGAGCCAAATCTAAAGGGTAACCGAGTCTAAATTGCTACAACTTTGCCTGTTTCCTTGGCTAGTGTCCGCCCTTCATTCTTGGGGTGACACTAATGCATGTCCCTCTATATTAGTCAATTAATTAACAGGACTGGTTATTAGCTGCTCTTTTTCAGCTCTGTCTTTTAAACTTGTCTATGTGGAGGAGGGAGATGCTCCCCCAAAGGACACATGCAACTGGGGTGGTGCATGTAATGGTAGCCCAACTCCTGCCCAAAGGAGATGCTTGTGTCATAAGCCCCTCTATTATTCTGTGCTTCTGTTTTGTCAGGTCTGGAAGCTGCCCATTTCCATTCTAGTTTTTATATTGCACCTGCTATCAGGATGTCTGAGCCCCACCCAGTGGTGTATTAAGAAATAGGGCTGGCATGGTTCTCTTCTCACAGTGAAGAACTGGGTAGAGCTTTTGCCATTTTTATTCAAAGTGCTTCATGTGGACGGTCCAAGGTGTGTGCCCTGTCTTTGGAGCAGAAAGTGGAGATTCCTGCAGGAATTCGTCCCACAGGCTCAGGAATATTGTGGTAGCGGGGAACATTTTTGGGTGTTGGGTTCACTTTGGCAATTTTGAAATGACCAGTGGGGCCATACCAGAAAATACCAAGAAAGAGATTGACCTACATCACCCCAAATTCTCATATTTCCTGTCTTCTTATTCCATTGAGCCCAACTTATTTCAGAGCCAAAGTCTGAGAGAGCAACAGGGGGAAATTTGCAGAATTTGGGGAGAGGGCTGCAGGGTGCACAGTGCAGAAAAATATGGATGTGGTAAAGAGTTGCAGGGAAGACATGCTGAGACCATGCATGATTGGGTGGGTGGGCAGTACAGGAGAAAGAAGGTGAAGATTTGGATGGTGGATTTGACCCACAGATTCAGTCCTTACACTCTCATCATTCTCTTCTGCCTTCTCCCTAACCGTGCCACTTCAGTACTAGGGAGGAGGAGAGGGAGCTAGGAACTGGAAACAGAGACCAAATAAAAAACAGCCACATGTCCTATTTGGCCTACAGGTCAGGGGTACCCCATCCCATCATACAGCTTTGCTTTCTCCTTCCTGGAGGCAGCTCCACAGGGCAAAAAAGGGAGAGCTTTTTGGCTTGGACCTGTCCCTTTCAAAGGGTAGCCAGCATGATCAAGCAGCTTATCGGGTCCCGTCTGGGCATCAATGGTGCCTGAACAGCACCGGGTTGATTTGGGCACCCATTCATCAGGGCTGCCCGAATCTTCAGGTGCTTGGTTGTTGCAGCTCTAATAGTGAACACAAATCCCTGCCTATGGAACAAGAACTGGGAAGAAGGGGAGACATGACAACCGTCTTCAAGTATCTAAAGGGCTGCCACCCAGAAGATGACAAGGAAAAGTTTTGCGGTGTCACAGAAGGCAGAACTAGAAACAATGGGATCAAGCTACAGGAAGATAGATTTTGGTTAAATATCAGGGAAATGTCATAATAGTAAGAGCTGTTTGGCAATGGGACAAGATGTCTAGGGAGGTTCTCCATCATTAGAGGTTTTCAAAAAGAAGCTAGACAGCCATCTGTCAGGGATGTTGTAGCTCTACGCATCTATATAACAGGATGGTGGTGTTTAGGGTAAGTTCCCACAGGATTACAGACCCAATAACACAGTATTTCACAGGGATCAGCTCATACAGTCGTTATTCACTATGTATACATATCTGAGGCCACTTTCAAATGAGGCACGTTCAGAGAAAAGTCACACAGGGAGTGTTTACATGCTCCTTCCACTGCCGGAAGTGACGTGCTGTCCATTGTCGGCAGCGGCAGCACCGGCATGGCTGAATGCACAATGCTTTGCCGACAATGGCACTTCTCAGGAGGCACTTCTAAATGCCTTGTTTGAAAATGGCCTGAGTCTCTCCGAGTTCTGTCTAGTGCCAGGCATACAACTCCTCCAGCCCCCAAGACCTAGCTATATCCCAGCTTCGACAGACGCAGTCTCCAGGCTAGCCGTTCGCAGGCTTGGCTCTTCAGTACCTTACTAAAGCCACTTTTACAGATGACAAAAATGAGTTCTTATAAGTGCTTGAGATAATACTGGTTGTTATAAATGCTGGAGTTTTATAATGTGTGAATGCACTATTCCCCTTTTATGCAGCAAGATCTCGCAGCTTTGTTGGACTGCTTTACACATGACAAAAAGGGGTTCTTATAAGTGCTTGAGATAACACCAGGTGTTATAAATGCAGGAGTTTTGTCATGTGTGAACATTCTAATCTCCTTTTATGCAGAGAGATTGTGCAGGCTTGTAAGACTGCTTTTAGATGAGCGGGTCACAGTTGCGCAACCCACTTGTACCATTTTTCAAAATCCCATGAGGCGGAATTAGACATGATGAGGGACGCGATCAAGTGCATTCAAGGCGGTTGTGCATTGTTTACCAACCACGAACTAAATACCTCAATGTGTGAGGTATTTAGTTCATCGTCAGTAAACAATAAGTGACCCACTCATCTAAAAGTGGCCCAAGAGTCACATCTGGTCGGTCTTACAAGGCTGCTAGATCTTGGTACATAAAAGGGGAATAGTGTGTTCACACATTATAAAATTCCAGCATTTATAACATCCAGGGCATTTTTAGATGAGATGGGGAATCTAGCAGATTGACAAATCTGCTCTTTAAAAAGTCATGTAGTGAGCATTTGCATGCACCAGAGGTCGCTAGCTGCCATTGAACACAACGGCACACAGTGGCTCGCTCATTGTTTTTAAAATCAGATTTGTAAAACTTCGATATCGAGGTGTTACAAATCTGGTTTTAAAAATAATGTATGAGTCGCTGGGCGCCACTGTTTTCAATGGCATCCTGTGACTTCTGGTGTGTGTAAATGCTCCCCGCGTGACTTTTTTAAGAGCGGATTTGTCAATCCGCTAGATTCCCCTGCTTGTCTAAAATTACCCCCAGTATTATCTTGAGCACTTATAAGAATCCATTTTGGTCATGTATAAAAACAGTCGATAGCAGTCTCCTGGACTCGGTTCTCAGCCTTCAGCAGTTCCCAGCAGAGATCAGTACCGGTCAGAGATCCTGCTGGAGTTCCTCTCACTTCTGAGTCCAGGCACAGATAAGACTGACTCCTGAGGAAGCTGCCTCCTTCTTATACTGTGAGAGTGGGTATGGCCAGGCTTTCACTCTCCAGCTTTTAAGGGCCAGTACACTGCCACTTTCCTTACTGGGTTTTCCCCTTGCTTCAGGGCCAGCCTTGCCAAGCCCTTCCTCCAGTGTCCCAGTCTGTCGCACCCAGCCAATCCAGTCCTGGCTGGCACCCCAGCCAATCCAATCTCAACTAGTGTCTGGCACTCTTAAAGGGGCAGCAACCCCAACAAGCTTCTCCCTGCCACATCATCCTGCATCCAAGCAGGAGGCTGGACTAGATAACCCTCAAGGTCCTTTCCAACTCTAAGATTCTGTGATTCTATGACTTTGTATTGTTTGACATATATGGAAATGCCATAAACACAACAGCAAGTCCAGCTCACTGTATTCCATTTGATTCCATGCCAACAAACCTTTCACCTCCCCATGCAAAAGGTTACTGGGTTTTTAAAAAAAAATTGATACTGACATTTTCAAAGATTCTAATGAATTTACTCAAAATGGAAATATTAAAATATTGAAAAATAAAATATATTTTCATTTACAAAATGTATTTTGTACATTTACAAAAAAAATATTATTTTTGAATTTCTGTTAAAAAAACAGAAGATTGGGGACTGCTCATACGTGAGTAGCGGCTGCACGCATGCCGCAGAGCTCCAACCCAACCGGCACACAAAAGCCTGCACACCACAAGGCAAAAGAGCAAGATCTCCCTAAAATTAAGGGGCATGAGTAGCAGGAACAGGGTCCGATACCTGCTAGAAGCACGCTGGATCTGTTTGCGAGGTCGGCGGGCTCGGAGCAGCCTTATCTGACCATGCAGAAAATGGCGGAGAAAATGGCGGCCCTGCATTGACAGAGGAAGAAGGAGAGAATAGAGGTGAGGACTCTTTGAAACAAATTGCCACCCTGCTAGCTGATTTCAAAGAGGATGTCAAAAAAGAGCTGGGAACAGCTCAGAAAGCAAGGGACAGGTTGGCTAGTCAGATGAGTAAACTGCAGAGCTCAGTGGACAAGGGGAACAACAAGCTGGAGGAACTTGCAAAGAGAATTGGGTCAGTGAAGGATAGAATCCTGGCGGTGGAGGTACAGATGATGGGGTCAGTGGAGCAAGGGAAAAACTGTAAAGATGCCATGATTGCCTGCAGAAGTAAATTAGAAGACCTTGAGAAGAGATCCAGAAGGAACAACCTCCACTTTTTTGGGATTCCTGAGGGGGCAGGACAGGGGAATATAAAAGACCTGATAACACAAATAATCAAAGAGAATTTCCCCGAAGCACAGCATCTTTGGTCCACTGAGATGGAAAGAGCTCACAGGGCCTAGAGGGCAAAACCAAAGGAGGGGGGGTCTCCCAAGGCCAATTATTGTAAACTTTTTGAGGTACTCTGAAAAGGAGGAAATTCTAACCCTAGCAAGAAAGGCAACAAGGCTTCAATATGGAGAAAAGCAGATCAGGATCACGCCAGACTATGTGCCTGAGACCATGGAAAAAAGGAGGGGATTGGGTAAATATTTTGCGATGCTGAGAGAGATTAAAGTAGACACACACACACCCCACCTTCTTTTCCCAGTGAAGATGGCCCTTATATGGGATGGCAGAAGGAGTGTGTTTGATGCTAAAGAGGACTTGGAAAGTTTTATACTCAGGCACAAAGCCCATGTTGATAGTGGCATGGATGACTCGAGGGACAAGTAGTGGTACTTTTAAAACTGGTGTGCAGAATGAATATTAAGAATGGTGGTGGGGAGGAATCCCTCACAACCAGGTGGAAAAATTAAAATGTGGGGTCGGGGGAGCTGGGCGGGTGAACACTGGAGGATCATTCTCTATGTGTCCTTTTCTATCTAGCAGCATTGTCCCCCAAATAAACCGATTCCTTTGGGAAGGGGCAAGGGATTTTAGTTGTGGTTTCGGGGATTTGGGGTTGGGGGGTAATGATGGGGGGGGAATCTTGTTGTTTGGGGATTCAGGGGGAGGGCTGTGCTTGCCTGGAGTAAACATAAGTATAATGGGAAAAGGAAGAAGGGCAAGGTAAAGAAAGGGAAATGTTGCTCATGGGGGGGATTAAGTGTTTAACGTTAAATGTTCAAGGGCTGAACACACCAGTAAAGCGGAAAAGGGTCCTCAATTTACTATTTGGACAAAGGATACACTTGTTCTGTCTGCAGGAAATGCACCTGCTTGAACAGGATGCGAAGAGATTCAGATCAAAACGATTCCCAATGATTTATACCTCTTGTGCAAAAAGAAAAGAAAAGGGAGGGTTATGATTGGTTACATGGAACAGTGTGGGTTCGTGGTAGACCAGGTACATAAGGACAAAGGTGGAAGGTACCTTATGCTATGTGGAACACTGCAGGGAAGGCAAATTTCAATAGCGACCTTGTACGCCCCCAACATCCTGACCAAGAGTTTTATCCAGCAGCACCTGGCCCTCATTCAGAAACAAGCAAAAGGAATGATAATCAATAATCATAATGGTGGACTTAAATGTTCATTTTTGGGGGTGAGATCATTCAGGTGGTAAAAGAATGGACCCATGGCAAGTGAAAGTACAACAAGAGTGGGGGAAATATCAATTGAAAGATGTTACAAGAGTTCGATGGGGGATGACAGGTCACTCATCTGTTGGAACTTTAAGGAGCACAGTCAAGTGCGGGAGGGGGGGAAGGGGAGGGAGAGGAACGTCTACTGAAAGGTTGTAAACAATGTAGAACAATGTATAGTGTTAAATACTTGTTAGTTGGTTTATTTGGAAAACTTAATAAAAATGAATATTAAAAAAAAGCAGAAGATTGAGCATTGTTTTCACAAGTCTCAAAGAATTAGAGATTTCAGTATGTTTCATTTCCTGAAAACTGAAACATTTTGACAGCTGAAAATTCATAGGAAAATGAACCATTTTTTAGGGAAAAGAAATTCAGCAGCAATGTTTAGAAAATTTGAAATAATTACCGGGATCATGATTTTTAGGTCTCTTTAAAGTGTATTGCATGTGCCAATTTGCACATGTAATACACTTTGCTGGTGCAGCTCTTTTAAGGTTCTGGGGTTCTTTTGCACAGAAAATGTTTCCCACTTTTGTTCCTTCTCATGTCTCCTCATTCATCCTCTATGCAGCACAGACACATCTGCCTGCTATTTGCTTTACTGCTTGATTGGCTGAGTCCCAACCACCTGCTAGGCGGCTTGGTGACTGTTCTGACTAGGTATCTCTCTCCCATGCTGATAGTGGCTGGCCACCCTCAGCGAGCACTTAAATTTCAATGCCCTTCCTGGCAATCCAGATCCTTCAGCTCTTACACTTTAGCAATGATGTTTTTAACTATAGACCACAGGCATGGCAGATGGTCCCTGGCTACAGCAAAGTGGATATCAGTTCCTGCTGGCACTATGACCATCTCCAGGAGGAGGAGATATCAGGACATAATTGTAATAGTCTGTGGCCAGCATATGTATTTAGGGTCACTCCTGCCCTGTAATGCTCGGGTACTGGTCATGGTTCCTCTGTCATTGGTCATCCCCAGTCCTCCCTTTGCCCTAGGAAATGGTGCAGCACTGGCAGAGACTGAAGTCTCCCACCTTGTACAACTGTGGCCAGGCCTACCTGAGCATCAGTAGAGATTCAGCCATCTCCAGAGGGGCATGATGGTCCCCAAGTAATTTTGAGGGTTGAGAGTCGCCCAGTGACCCAATAAAATTGGGAAGCACCTCCCTAGAATCTTTATGAGTGCTTATTTTGGATGACCTGCATAATTTATTTGTGGCTTTGCCATTTTATAGGCAGGGCACCAATTCCAAACTCCTGCTGGCAAACCCCAATGGACGGCCCCACCATCATGCATTGCATTTTCTGTGAGCTCTTCAGTAAAACATTGTCATCACACCTACTGCCTCCCCCACAGGTCTTGTGCATGCTAGATGGGATGAAGTGCTTTGCTTTTGCTTCGTCAACAGCCTGGGGAAGCCACTCTATCGATATTCTGTACAAGGTTTTGATTTGGAAAAAAAACAGCGAGCGGCATAATTTAAAAATCAAAGAAATTCATTTCAGTAGTAAAAGGTTAACAGCCTTTAGGAGGAACACTTTTTAATCACCCTCGTCTAGACTCTATCACTCGAATCACCCACAGCAGGAGTGAAATATGGCTGAGTCCCGTCACCAAACAGCACCTAAAGACTGTTGTATTTAATCATGTCTGTGCACTAGTTATGGATTTTCATTATGATTCCCAATGCTGTTGCACTGTGTAAAATATTAATATCCATAGTAATGATGCATGAAGCTTGGAGTGTAATTTCTTCACTCTTCTTGTCTGATATTAAATTGTTACCACTTTATCATTTGTGTAGAACTGCACGTTTCAATTAATCTTTCCGTATCAGCAGCCCTGATTAATATAGATCATGATTCATAAGCTTATCGTCACTATAGTTTTAACAGATCATTTATAAAGATCTTAAATTTCAAGGCCATGAAGGCGCAGCCATTCTGTCCAAGGTTTTTCTAACTTCCTATTCCAGCAGGTTTCTCTATTCTCTTCCTTACAGACAATTAATTCCAGGAAACAAAATTAGCCAGATAAAAATTGGGACTTGGGTTTTTTTAAAAAACTATCTTCAGAGGTCTGCATGAAGTTTTATCCTATCTACCCTGCTGAAAATCAAGGTGTTTGGGGGGGGGGGGGTGAACCACAGGTATGCACAAACTTTACCTAGATCTTCTACCCTTGGTGATGGAGCAGCCCTTCCCAGATATGCCCATCATTATGTTTTGCTTCTGTCTTTTCAGAGAACATGCAGATTCTATGAACTTGTACATCTGAAAGCCAGAAGGCCCACTATGCTGTACAAATGTATAATAAAATGATGATCCCTGCCCCAAAGGGCTTACACTCTAAGCATCATAGACAGCAAAAGTGAGATATAACAGCCAGGTGGGGGGAGCATTAGAAACAATGAGATTATACTGGTGAAGTGTGCTCATGAAAAGCTGTAGTTGGCCAAGGGATTTTGCTATGCCTTTAACTGCGAGATTAAAATGCCTTTTGCCACTGACCCTTCACTTTGCCAAACTGGACCAATTGAGAGTCTTAACTTTCTTACCCTACAGTATTCTAGGAATGGTCTCACCAGTGCTGGATACAGAGCTAATACCTCCTCATTGATCCAGCCCAATAGACCTCTGCTTACCCAAGCCACAGCCTCTTATCAGGAGTTCAAATTCATCACATTAACCACAGTGCTCCCTAAGTTCTTCTCTGTCACTGGGGTACAGTCCCCCATTCTGTAGATATGTTCTAGGTTCTGTGTTCCTTAGGTGCACCATGGCATTGTGCTTCACTGTACTTGAGTATCAGTCTACCATGTGCTTTGAACACCATGTCTGTGACTGTCCTTATCATTATTCCTTACTTCACTACTCAGCTGCAGATGAGATCAGATGCAAAGTGTGTGGTGCATCCGATCTTGCTCATCACCATGCTTCCTTTGAGTAACACTGGAGCCTGAGTTCCCTTCTAGCTTTGCACAGCCCTGGACAGGGCTCTCTTTCCCATTCTCACAATGGTGAGTCCCATTGGCTCTTGCTGTTACTGCTGGGTTGTAAGTTACACATTCTAAAAGCTACATCCTGTGGCCTCACTGTAGTAGTGTCTGACTTTAGGAAGTTTGTATTTTATTTAATTTATTTATTTAAAACTTATATCCCGCCCCTCCTGCCCAAAGGCAGCTCAGGGCGGTGAACAACATAAAATAAATCTACAGTTTTTAAAACAAATCATAAAAACTCACCCTCCCTCCCAATCCCCCTCCCCCCCTACACCCCCTTACCAAAGGCCCGGCAGAACAGCCAGGTCCTACACAAACGTTGAAATGACAGGAGGGTGGGGACCAACTGAGCCTTCTCCGGGAGTGAATTCCATACCACAGGGGCAGCCACTGAAAAAGATGTCACATCAGTGGCCACCTGTCTCAACCGGGAAACCTCCAAAAAGGCCCCCATGGACAACCTCAGGGGTCGCACAGGCACATGGGGAGTGAGGCAATCCCACAGATAGGCAGGGCCCAGGCTTTTAAGGGCTTTAAAGGTCAAAGCCAGCACCTTGAACCTAGCCGGGTGCTTTATAGGCAGTCAGTGCAGAGCCCGGATCACAGATGTCATGTGCTCCCTGCAGCCCACTCCAGTAAGGAGACGGGCCACGGCATTCTGCACTAGCTGCAGCCTCCAGACCAGCTTCTCGGGCAGCCCCACATAAAGCACGTTGCAGTAATCCAGCCTCGAGGTGATGAAGGCATGGATGACAGTGGCGAGGTCAGAGTCTGAGAGATACGTCCGAAGCCGCCGGACAAGATGTAACTGCCAAAACGCACTCCCCACCATGGTCACAACCTGAGATTCCAGACTGAGTCATGAATCAAGGATCACACCCAGACTCCGTACCTGCGAGACCATGGGAGGGCGACCCCTCCCCCCCGCCACAAGAGGAGATTCAACAACTCCCTGGTCCCCCCAAGCCCTCACCCACCAACATCACCTCTGTCTTGTCAGGATTCAGCTACAGATGGTTCAACCTCATTCAAGCCCCCACAGGCGACAGGCACTGGGAAAATAAAGAGACTGCATGGCCTGGGTCGATGGAAGAAGAGAGGTAGAGTTGAGTGTCATCAGCATACTGATGACACTGCATGCCTTGAAACCCTTTCATGATCTCCCCTAACAGCTGCATATAGATGTTAAACGAGAGGGGGGACAGAATGGCACCCTGCGGGACTCCACACATGAGGTCCTGGGGGGAAGATGTACACTCCCCCAAGACCACCTGGTGAGTTCTCCTGGCCAGTCCAAGACCGTCCCGCCAATCCTGGCATGGTCCTGCAGGCAAGTCACCAACACCTCATGATCGACTGTGTCGAATGCAGCCAAAAGGTCTAGCAGGACCAGTAACGTCTGATGACCCTGGTCCAATGCCAGATGGAGATCGTAAACCAAGGCCACCAATGCAGTGTCCGTACCATACCCAGGCTGAAACCCGGACTGAGAGGGGTCAAGGAAATCAGTGCGGTCCAGATGTTCTTGGAGCTGCCGTGCCACAGCCCGTTCAATAACCTTCCCTAAAAAGGGAAGGTTAGAGACCGGCCAATAACTGGCAGGAGCATCAGAGTCAAGAGATGGTTTCTTGAGCAGGGGCCTAACCACATCCTCCTTCAGGCATTCAGGCACCCTGCCCTCCTGAAGGGAGGCACTACCCACCCCAGCCAGCAACGGCCGTAACGTCTCCTGGCTGGCTTTCACCAGCCAGGACAGGCAAGGATCTTGTTCACAAGTGGTGGCATGAACAGATCCCAACAAGGACTCCACATCAGCAGGTGACACCATCTGAAACCGATCCCAAAAAACAGGACAGGACGGGGCATTCATAGCCCCAAGATGATCCTCTGCAATAACTGCGGAACTGAAATCGTAGCGGATGCGAGCAATCTTATCTACAAATTACTCAATGAACCAGTCACAGTGGTCACTGGATTTCTCCAGGTCCAGGCAGAGACAAGCAGGACTGACCAAACCTTTCACCACCTGGAAAAGCTCTGCTGGACGTGACTTTGCAGATGCAATAAGGGCAGCAAAGAACTGATTCTTTGCTGCCTGCTCTGCCACAGCATAGGCCTTTAAACTGCTCTTATGCTGTGATCGATCATACTCATTGAGAGTCCAGCGCCACCGTCGCTCCAACCGCCTGATATCCTTCTTTAAACACCGCAGGCCCTCAGTAAACCAAGGAGACCTGTGGGAGACTCAGGAGGGCAGTAGATGCCTGGGAGCCACTCTATCAATGGTCTCGGCCAACAAGGTGTTCCAGAAGGCTAAAAGATCATCGAACAAGCGGGTGTCAAGGTCCAGGGGACCTTGTGGTTATGCACAGTGGGCATGATCCTATCTGCGCGGATCGTTGCATGTGTATACGTGCAAACCACATGCAAACCATGCAGATCCACATTGCGGGTACATTGTGCCCCATGGAAACTGTGTGCATGTGAATGCATGCGCATACACACAGTCTGTGGGGCATGGGATCATGGCCAATATCTCTACAAGACCGTGTTTTGGCGTATACTCCTGTGGTGGTAGAGGGCCTGTCTATTGACTTCAGTGGAATTGCCTAAATTTGCACCCACAAAGGGACTTGCCCTTTATTTTATGCTGACAGTTTTAGATCGAGGACACCTGGCCATTTTGGTCACGCTGGACCTTTCAGCAGTGTTCGATACGATTGATCAGTTTGCTGCTTCAGCAGCTGAGGGACATCTCTGGTGTGACGGGAGTGGCCAGTTGCTGGTTTCAGTCATACCTGGAAGGGAGGAGCCAATGGGTGGTGATGGATGTATAAGTGTCAATCCCAAGGGGCCTGTATTGCAGCATTCCTCAAGATTATATTATTTCGCCCATGTTGTTCAGCATATTGTAGCCCTTTAGGGATGTTGTGATCAAGCACAGAGTTGAGTATCATCACTCAGTATGTTGATGATACACAACTTTACATCTCTTGCCCCATGAGTCCTGACAACTTGGTCTCTCCCTTGGAGGAATGCCTGAGTGACATAGCTGCCTGTATGCATCGTAGCTACCTCAGGCTCAGTCTGGGGACTGAGATGATGTTTGTGGGAAGGGGTAGCTGATATGAGGATGCCCTTGCCTCCCTTGGGTCCCTGAATGTGGATGGGGGTCTGGGTAGAGGTAGTGGGCCAGATAAAGAACTTGGGCATCATTTTTGACCAAGTTTGTCCATGAAAACTCTAGTATCGGACATGCTGTGGAACTGCTTTTTTCAACCATGCAATTTGCATAAGTTACGTCCTCATTTATCCCAGGCTGACCTTGCCACAGTGACCCATGCCCCTGTGACTATGAGGCTTGATTTTTGGAATTCTCTCTTTTACGGGCTACTGGCAGTGCTTACCCATTGCTTGCAGCTTGTTCAGAATGCGGCAGTGTGACTGCTTACAGGTTTAGGCACCTGTGATCATATTACTCCTGCCCTGTATTTTCTGCATTTGCTGCATGTAGAACGATGGACTGAGTTTAAGATTGCACTGCTGGTCTTTACGTTCCTGAATGGTTTAGGCCCTGGCTACATTCAAGACCTTCTTCTGGAGCCTCACTAATAAATACCTGCGCTCAGGAACCACCCGCCGTTTGGGAGTTCCACTATCGTGTCTTAACTTGGTGGGCTATTGGGCTTTTGCTGCTGCAGGCCCCTTGGTATGGAACTCAGTCCCGCACCAGATGTTCATCTCAGTTCCTCCCTCCTTACCTTTAAATAGCACCTGAAAACTTATTTATTTTCTAGGTGCTTTTAGGATCCACTGCTGGCCCCTTTAATGCATTTTGTCCTATCTTTTTTCTTCCCCTATCTTACAATTTTTAAATATTCTTTTAAATTACTTGTTTTAAATTGTTTTGAATTGTTTATATTGTGCTTTTATGTAAAATGTGAAGTGTTCCAAGTGCCATGTATGCAGCTGGGTGCTATAAAATTATTGTGAAGAAGAAGAAGAAGAAGAAGAAGAAGAAGAAGAAGAAGAAGAAGAAGAATACAAGCTCAGTTAGGAAGGCACTTGTCTGTTGCGTGACCTTGAGTAAGTCACTGAGCCTCTCTCTCTCTTCCTACTCTGTGTTTAGATTGTGAATACTCACAGGAAGAGACCATCCCGGTCTCAGAATTCGCCTAAAGGATGGGAGAAAGGAATCACAATAGATGTCTACTTATCCCAACAGCTCAGGGGTCATCAAGCCAGACATTCAGAAATGCTCCCAAGTCCCAGCACCAGGAGCTGGGGCTGTTGTTGTGTCATGACTACCACCATTCAGTGCACCATATTTCTACTCCCTGACCATAATAGCTGACTTGTTCTGAGCCCACTGAAAGGGAAGGGCAGTGCCCAGGTTACTACTCCTGCCTCATAAAAAGACAGATGCCTGAAAATCCCAGTTATCAGCATCCACAATATATCCCGGCTATCAGGGAGAATTAGGATGGCCAGAATAATGAAAGCTTGAGATGCTCCACACCACACTGCTCCTGTATCATTGTTAGAGAATTGAAGCACTGAGCAGTTAAGTGATTTTCCCAGGGTCAGACAATGAGACTCCATCACTGGGCTACAGTCCAGTGCTCTTGTCTGTGGCAGAGCAGTGAAGTAAGCCCAGGTTTCTAGCCCTAACCCAGTCCAGTGGCTCTGCCTCAAACCACCCTTTCTGTCTAAAACTGGCAGCCACCCTGGGTGCCAAAGGAGAATGGGCTCTTGCATTGACTGATACCACAGGGGCACCAGAGGCTGAAAGGGCAGTCAGTGTGTTGGATGAAGATACTGCACCTTCCTGAACTGAAATGGGCTGCTAGAGCCTATCAATGTTCATATGTCTTCTTCTTCTTCATATGGAAATGACACATCCAAAGGACACAGCCAGGATCAGTCTCTATTGTGCAAGGGGCGTCATAAACACAGAACCTGGGCCAAATGTTTTATAATCCAAGGCACAAATCCCACCACGGTGAACAGTAGGAATGTGACTTTCGGCTATGGAAAGAACGGAAGTACCCAATAATGACTATATCAGATTAATCTGATATTTCTGTTCTTTCTCAGTATTGGCAGTATCGGACCTTTACATAGTTTTTTTTAATTGAATTTTTAACATTGCCATTTTCCCTAGTGAAGACAATGTGGGAAACGCAATGTTAAAAATCCGATACCGAGAGAACCAAGAACCAAAAGAAAAACTGATAGAATGAGAACCAATATAAAACTGAAACTATCATTTTCCCCAAAGTCCCCAATACCAATAGAACTGAGAACCGAGAACTGATAGAAGAACCGATACAATGAGAACTGAAACCGATATAAAACTGAAACTGGAATTTTGCCCAGAGTCCCACCTCTAGTGAACAGCCCCTAGTTCCATGGGGCTATAGTCTTTGCTGGACCTCAAGGTACTGCTGAAAGTATGGATGGAGAGAGATCAACTCATCTAGGTGCTTCAGGGGACATGAGCAGGTGTCTGGGTGAAGAGGGTCTCCTCCTGCTCTGCTCTCTCCTGCACATCTCCCAGCCTCCACTATCCCCAGGTTGACTGTATAGAGCTGGGATGGATGGCAGGGTCAGCTCCTCCCAGTGGGTGGAAGGAGAAAGTGGCATAGGTAACCCAGCAACAGCACTTGTCTCCAATCTGTTTTGTCTCCCACCCACCACCACCACTGCCTCATGCCATCCAGATGCTTCATTTATCCAGAGAACAAGCAGTGCCTGCAGATGAACAAAATCCAGATAACCAAGTCTCTCCTGTAATACATTAAAAATGTATCAGATGCTAGAGTTGGGGGCAACCCACTAAAGCATCTGTCTCATCTCCTCTAGACCACAGTATATCCTCCAGAATGTTGTCTAATTTTGTAATGTCCTGAGCAAAAGGGCTCTCAAACCACCCACAGGACTATGCTTTAGACCCCAAACAATGGTTCCTTCTGCCTAAATATGGCTTTTCCTAATTTAACCTCCTGGTTCCTAGTCATAACCCCAGGATGAGATTTACAAACAGTCTAAAGGGTCCAAGAACATTATAATTAAGGGAAGAAAGGTGTCTAAAATCCTTTCCAGCCATCTCCACAGCCTTGAGAAGAGCAGGGGAGTTCCACTGAAGGGGTTTAATGCTAACACAACAGTGGGAAGCCATTCCATTCCTACTCAGCCCTCTGTACACTGACTGTCTGATAGGCCTGTTACCAGCTCCCCTAAAACCAGGCAGGCTGGGAGGAGTGACTTGCCCAAGGCCACCCAGTATGGCTAGGATATAAACTCAGGGCCCTTCATTCCTATCATGCTGCTAGGAAATGTTTCACTCACAATTGTAACCAAGTCAGAGACGGGGAACAGTCATGAAAATAGATGGGACAGCCACCAGAGTGTGGTAACCTGAGAATTAACTAAGTTGTGTGAGTTGACTTCCCCTGCAGCTGAGCAGTTCCTGGTGCAAATTACAATACAGAGAAGAGAAGGAGATGGGAGGGGCAGGAGAGCCTGGGGAGAACAACAGGGGCAATAGCATAATCCTACCATGCCTCAACCCGTATCTTGAACTTGAATAACCAGTAGGGATGTGCAAAGAGGTGGGGGATGGGGTGGATTTTGTATTTCTGATTTCTATTCTGGTTTCAGTGCCAAGTTTGTGTTTTGTGTCTCAACATTTTGAGACCTTTTAAAGAAGAAAAATCTGGTTGCTGCTGCAGTTGGTTAGGAAACAGTAACCAGGAGGGTGCAGCCTATGGGTGTTTTTAAATTAGATGCTATCACGCATGACCACCCAGAAGCACTCATCCGACCACCCATCTGAAGGTGGTGAAGTGGAATGTGTGCTCCTGTGATCCACACAGCAGCCACTCATGGTCCATTACTGAGAAAACTGGAGTGCACCCTTCAGGGCAAGCCAAAACAGTGAGTGGCAATGGGCACCCATGCATCCCCTGCCTGTATGAACTGGAGCAACCACTCACCAGCAGACAGGTTCCCACCCCTCATAGGCACTGTGGGTGGTGGACACGGTCTTTGCAAGTCACAGGATCTGGCCAGTGGCCACAAGTGCTGGGGAGCCCAGTTCCACAGCACTCATGCCAGGACATGTCAATGGTCCATGGCAGGGGGAGTGTGAGGTGGCGGCTGCCATGGTAGTAACGCTGGGAGCTGCCTGTTAGAATCCATCCCCATGCATTCCACCTGAATGGCTGCACTGCAGCTGTGCCTCTCAGCACCCATGGACCTCCACCGAAGCCTTGAGAGTTTAAAAACACCCTATGTATGTAGCCCTCTGTATGTGTGAGGGGGCGAGCCTTCTATGTGTGTGTGGGTGTTCATGTGTGCAGGTGGTGACCCTACAAGAAACAGAAAAGGTCCCTGGTATCAGCGAACTCCAGAGCACAAGACAGGAGGATCCCATACCTTTACCCCATCCTGTGCAGGGAGTTCCCACCCAGTAGTGTAATTCACTTAACATGTGGATCTGGTTCACTGGATGCAGTTCCATCTCCAGCTGCCCGTGGAAGCAGGACAGGCCCCCAAACTACAAAAGAAAACAACCTAAAAGATCCAAAGTAAATGTAAATAAAAACATAATCCACTCCTCTAGATCATCATTGTTAGGACTAAACTCCCCCCTGACCAGTATTGCATACCATACCATGAAATTTGAAAGATGCGCAAACTGCAAGATCGACAATTTAAAACATCAGATTAGAAGTGACAATTGAGAGGTTCAAAGCACGGTGAGCCTGATCCCAAATGCTGTGGATCATGTGTGCAGCCATGTGCATGTGCAGCCCTGCACAAGCCACGCGGATCCCTATTGTGGGCACATTGTGCTCCACAGAAACCATGTGCACAACCATGTGCATACGCAGCACCACACAAGCCATGCAGATCCCTATTGCGGGAAACAGTGTGGGCGAAATCCACAGGGTTTGGGATCGGGCTCACTAACTCGTACCCAAAAATTACAGGGCAGCATTTTTGTTTCAAATACGGAAGCCCAAAAGGGCCTTTTGTGTTTATTTGTATTTTATCCAAACCCAAATGCAGAGCCCAAGGTTCAAGCAATGAGGAATGGCTATTGCTAGGTCTACCACACCTCTGAGATAGATGTAATGGCTCTAAGTTTGCTGTAGTATCTCTGGGCAGAGCATGTTTCCCTGGGTTATCAGGGAGGCCACTATTATTATTTTTTCAGGGGAGAGTAGGGGCATAGTCATGTCGGAAAGTGGGCAGGATGAAGAGGCTCTTTCATACTCTTTCTGACATGGCTCCACTTTTGCTAAGCATCATGATGCTCCAAAAGGGATGTTGCCATGCTAGAAAGGAACAGGAGAGTCCCTTAGTCCTGCCTCCTTTCAGTGTGGTCCTGTCCACTTCAGAGTGTCATGGCATTGTGATGCTTCTAAGGGGAATAGCCATATTGGAAAGGGAAGTGGTTAGCCCCTTTGCCTTGCCCCAGTTCAGCATAGCCCTTACCCTTTCTGGGTCAAAGCTTCCAGGAAAGAGGCCACGGTAGTTGTGACCGAGATGTCACAACACTAGATAAACTGGCCAGTGTAGAGGGAGACCATCAGTCTACACCTGGAAGTTAAGTGGGAGATATTGCTGGTACGAGCCTGTAACTGGCAGAACGTGGGTGGGTGTGTCCTCACTGGATCAGCCCATTACTCCACCTGTCACCATGTTACTTACGCACAGATGTCAAGTACTGTACCAACACCACAGTGGTCATGTATTTTCAGTGGATATAATCACATCCTGGACTGGAGTTTCCACTTCCTGTACAAGTCTGCCCCGTACAGAGGCCCCTTACCCCTGGTCTTTGTGGAGTATCCATCTACCCCTTTTACCAGCTCTCTCATGAGACTTCTGCCCAAGGAGACTTTGCCCTTTCCTTCCCAGGTTTGCTGTGTCTTTTATAACCTTATTGGACTACTGCCTCCTTAGCCCCACCAGTTTTAGTACATGGGTGCTGGCCAGCCCAGAAGCTAATTATGCCAGGACTTACTCCAGCCAGCACCCTGACACAGAGTCCCTTCCCTTTGTCTTGCAAGCCTTCCAAAACCAGGCATGAGTGTGGAAATGCTACCGACGTGTAGGAGCTCCCTGCTTTCCCTAAGCACACAGCCAGCCATATCTGAAATCTATACAGCAAGATGGATACAGCTCACGCAGTCTTTAGGGTATATAGACATTCCCTGGCAGCAGTGAAATATAGCCTGAAATTTGTCTCCAAAGATGAGATAATGTAGCTGCTTTAACAGCTGCAACTGTCACTGTCGAGTGAAGTACAGGGTATTGTGTGGTGTACATTTGCAGGGCGATTTTCTAGTTAAAAGAAAGGGATTTCTAGGGTGGATTTTCCTCTGCTTCTAGCCATCTCTCTGAGGTGATTTTTATACATAGATTACACAAATATTGATGGTCTGTGTGGGCAAAAGCAGTGAAATACTGCATGAGGGGAAAATCATCCACCAGTCTCTTTATAGTACCTTCTGCTCAAGGCTAAGTGCTGAGACAACTGGAACCACAGAGGGGGAAAAAACAAAAGATTTGCTGCTATTGCTGAGCAGCTGATGTGTTACTCTTTGGAATGGTTATAAAGAATGAAGACATGTTATAATATATTTAACCTGTTAGACCAATGGTTCCCAAACGTTTGCCCATCTTATCCCATTTTGAGACTTAGGGAGTAGTGTTCTGCCATTAAAATCAATGTCAAAACTCCCACCGATGTTAGTAATGGAGGAATTTCCTAAGCAATACAGTTCTGAGACTTCAGAAAGCAGATTTACAAATCACTTACTTCAGAGTAGCGCCACTGAAACGCTGTTGAACTAACATCGCCAGAGAAAGTGGTTTGTGGATTGCAGCCTTAATATATCAAATATCAGTCAAACCAGAAGCCCATCATGGGATGATGTGGCTCCATTTTAGGGTCCCTGTCAGTGTCCACACACTGTTAAACTGGCACTTTCACATCGAACAGACTTTACCTGGGAGTAAATTGCCCTCTGAGTAAGGCTGCTTATGGGTTAGTTTACCAGGTGTAAAGTCTGTTCATGTGGCTCTGAGCTAGGGGTTAATTACACACACACACCACTCCCTGCTACACTCGATTGGTGTTTTTAAATGAACAAGGCTAGGAGTGGGTGAGTCCATGATTGCTGAGTGGCACAGCTGCAGAGCAGTCACTCAGGTGGAGTGTGTAGGGAGGGATTCTAACAAGCAGTTCCCAGTAGTTGCCTTGCACCCCCCTGCCACGGACCATGGGGAAGGGGGAAGCACACCTGGGTGGTCTTTGAAATTGATGTATCCTGGGTGTGAGCACTGGGGGACCGGGCTCCCCAGTGCTCATGGCCAATTCCTGTAACTTGTAGGGATGGGCGAACAGATCGTGGTTCAGGTTCAGTCGTTCAGTTCGGCTGCGTTCGGTTCGTCCGTTCGGTTCGTCCGTTCAGTTAGTTCGCCGGGTTCAGGTTCGGCCGTTCAGTTCGGTCGTTCTGTTCGGCCATTTGGCCGTTCGGTTCAGCCGTTCGGGAAATGTTATGGGTGTGGGGTTTTTTTTAATATGTTTCTTTTTGTTTTTTATTGGATTTTATATGGTTTTCTTTTGTTTTTTATTTGTTTTTTTGTTTTTATATGGGGTTGTGTTTTTTTTTATCTAATATTTTATATATCTATCTACACTAAATCTAACTGCTATTAACTATTCTAAATGCTATGAACTAAATGGATTACCTAATAAGTACACAGGCCTATTCCTACAAACACTAAAACTAAATCACTAACACTATCTCTATCACTAAGCTAGCTCCTACAACTACTATCCCTAACCTATCTATCTATTTCTCTATATCTATATCTCTCTATCTCTATATATATGAGATGCGGGGGGAATCACAAACACATGGTTTCAGTTTAAGGTTTAAGTTTCATTTCAGTACAAAACTGAAATGAAACTTAAAGCAATCTAATAATCCTACTGTCCTACTGCAATCTAATAAGCCTGCTGTTCAGGAGCAGTGACTAGCTCAGAAGGTGTTGGGAAGGCGGGGAGGCAGATAGTTTCATTTCTTGCAAGCCTCTCCACCCCTGGTGCCTGGAAGTCTGCTCCTCAGTGACTAGTACTACCCCTCCCTGTCACCTTACAGTGAACCTTTTTTTGCCACCCGAACTCACCCGAACATGATCCGAACTGACTGAACTGTTCAGCCATTTCGCCGTTTGGTGTTCAGTTCTGTTCGGTATGTTCGGGTTCGCGTTCGCCTTCGCGTTCGGTCATCTGAACAGGCCGAGTTCGGGCCGAACTCCAAACTTCCAAACCGCGTTCGCCCATCCCTAGTAACTTGTAAATGCCGTGTCCCCCGCCAACAGAAGACCTGTCTGATGGTGTGGGAGGCCGCCCCAGTTCATAGGGGAAGGGGATGTGTGGGTGTTCATTGCTATGCACTTTTTTGTGTGTTCTATCCACACCTATTACTACACACAGATATGGCTGTGTGATTACCAGGAACACTTGCTACAGGCCCATCAGTCACACTGAGTGTTCAGAGAAGGGAGGGGGAAAAAATGTAAAAATAAATAAATAAATAAATTCCACATGATCTGCATGGCAGTGCTCCGTTCATGGGCATGAGTGGGTTTAGCATGGCTCACAGGAGTGCTCATCTCCCTGCACCACCTTCAGACAGGCGTTCGGATGAGTGACTACTGGCTAACCATGCGTGGGAGCATCTAGTTTAAAAACACTGTACATTACAGTTCATTTGTGGCAGGAACAATTTGTTTGTGGTAACCTATCCTGGGGGATAAAGTATCGCATACTGCCAATTGCCCCCATTACTTGGTGGTAAATTAATTCTCCCTGTATAAAATCTGTTTTGTGTGGGCATGCCTTGAAAAAAAATGTATTGCTTAAAATCTTGGGGTTTTTTAAGCACACAGTCTTCTGGCTGTGTAGTGGTGCATTTAGCACATAGGGTCAGCAGAAGTCCCACTGAAATGAACGGGACTCAGCTGGGTGCTAAATAGCAGGAGAATTGCACTACCTGAATTTGATGTAATCATAAACAAATAGTTTATTGCACAGAAATCCTGAAAGAAGGTAAAATGATATTTAACAAGATTATTTATGATGGTATAATTATTATTTATACTACTCCTATCACAAGGCTTATTCACAGGAGCAGTTACTCCAAGGTAATAACCCCAACTTGCTTTATTTATTTATTTTATTTATTTATTTTCTGAATTTATACCCCGCCCCTCCTGAGAACAGCTCGGGGCGGCTTCCAACAGCTATAAAAATACATATAAAAAGCAAATATAAAACAGTTTAAAATACATCAAAATACAATTTAAGTATTTAAAACAGGGCCCTGGGATACAATTTAACATTAAACCAATAAACAGGGTAGGGGAGATAAAAACCCTAACCCACCCCTCCCCCCACCTCCACCCCACCCCAAAGGCCTGGGCGAACATCCAGGTTTTACAACATCGCCAGAATGGGGCCAGGAGAGCTTCCTCCGGAAGGGAGTTCCAAACGCGCAGCCCGGCCACTGAGAATGCCCTCTCCATTGTGGGCCCCCGCTTTACATGGGGAACCTCCAGGAAGGTACCCCCGACCAACCGAAGGAGCTGCTCTGAGCGCGGAGGGCGAGGTGGTCCCTGAGGTATGAGGGGTCCAGACCGTGAAGACCCTTGTAGATCAATACCAGAACCTTGAACCTAGCTCGGCACGCTATTGGCAACCTCACTTTATCCTCACTTTTATTCTCACAAGCAGAAAGGTTAAAGGGAGGGTAAATAGGAGTGGTTTCCTCTGCAAGAAAGGAGGGTTAATCGAGGAAGGGAAGGTTCTACTCCAGATAAAATTAGGGATGTGCGAACAGAACGTGGTTTGGTTGTTCGGTCATTCGGTCGTTCGGTTTGGTCACCGAGTTCAGGTTCTGTCATTCGGTCCGGGGAGTGAGTTTGAATTTGGTTGTTCAGTTCGGTGGAGTTCGGTTTGGCGGAACGTTCGGAAATCAGTATCGGTATCAGTATCAGTCTAGGTATCGTGTGGTTCCGTGATCATGTCAGAAACAAGAAACTGGAAATTTTAGTGCATGCGGAATTTGTGTGGAGAGAGATCATGTGTGGTGTGGCTGGCTGTGTGGTGTTGTTTGGTGTGGTTTCTGGTTTGGCTGTGTTGGTTTGGCTGGTTGGTTGTGTGAGTTGGTGGGTGTTTTGTTTGACTGTGTGTTTGTTGACTGTGTTGGGAGAAAAAAATGAAGACGCTGAGGTTGAAGAGGAACTAGAAGGTCAAGGTGGAGGAGGAAGAGGCTGCTGGACCTAGTTCTGAGGTGGTGGAGGTTGGCTCCTCATTAGAGGAGCAAGAGGGCACAGGAGGTGCTTCCAAGTTTGTAAACTTTATTTTTACTTTGAGGACAAGAAGAATACTATCCTTTAGACCGAGCTCACTGGCGTGCAGGTGGGTGCGTGGGTGGTGGGCAGTCAGGCACAAACATTGGGCATCAGCAGGTGGCAGCGGATGTCTGCCACAGAGAGAAAGGGTACTGTTGGGGGCTCTTCCAGCAGTCAGGCATGAGCTGAAGGAAGCACCCACCCAAACACGTGCCAGTCATCCCTAGCAAGGGTCTTCAGTTGCCATTGCCATCCCTAGCACTCCAAGAAGGGCAGGATTTGCACATGCCAGTCAGGGTCTCCTGTTGCCATCCCTAGCACCCCAAGAAGGGCAGGATATGCACGTGCCAGCCAGGGTCTTTCCAGTTGCCATCCCTAGCACCCCAACAAGGGGAGGATTTGCACATGCCCACCGGAGCTGCTGCCAGAAAGCAGGCAGATGAGATCTGCGGTCTGGCAGCACTATGACAGGCTGAAAGGCGAATTCTCTGTCTAAAAGAAAAGGCACGGGGGCTGGAACAACAGGGAATGGATTGTTGCCCTATGGCCTGTTAGGAACTGGAAGTCCCCTGCATAGAGAGATTGGCCACCCACCCACTTGTGGAGACAGAATGCAGGCAGAGCTTGACATTGACAGACCATTGGTTTGACACAGTATTAGGGATGGGTGAACGCAGTTCGGAAGTTCAGAGTTCGGCCCCAACTTGGCCTGTTCGGATGACCGAATTGAACTTTCGAACCAAATGCTCAAACTTCCGAACAGTTCGGAAAACTTCGATGACTTCAGATAAGTTTGGGGATGGGAAAAACATGACTGGAAGGGGGAGGCAGCTGAGAAGCAGACTTCCTGGCACCAGGGGTGGACACCAGGGATGGTTTCAGGACCAAAAATACCGATACCGAAAAAAATTCCATTTTGGTACTGAAAGCACTTTTTTGAATGTTTGGCCGAGTTTAGCCCAACCGAACTCCACCGAACCAAACAGCCGAACCTGAACTCGGGTTTCGAACCAAATGACCGAACTTCCAAACATCTGAACGGTGTTCTGTTCGCCCATCCCTACACAGTATGGCACTTCTTATGTTCCTGTCTTTTTATGTTCTTTAGATCTGCAGTAAAAAAAATAAAAAGGGGCAGCCAAGGGACCACATCAGGGCTGATAGCCCATATTGAGAACCTGCATGGCATCGAGGCACGATGGGATTTCTCCAGCTCCAGGTGCACGGACTCTGGCAAGGAGGAGCATTGTTGGAAGTAAGGGGGGAAAGCCCGGCTGAAGCACTGTCACCAGAGGCCTTCCCCCTCCAGCTCTGATGAGAAGCCTCCAGGCCCCAGGAGGAGGAGGAAGCTGCAAGGGCTTTTCATGCTCAAGTTGAGCGGCCAACCCAGGAGTTCGTGGAGGCCCAGAGACGGTACGTGGATGGGCTAAGGGTCCAAGTCCTTGCAATGGAGAACCGGTTGGTAGGACAGTTCAGGGACCTGGAGGCACAGCAGCACAAGGTGGAGGCTTACTCCAAGTACCTCCGCTCAGAGGTGGCTGATGTCGAACTGTACCACCAGTTGGTCTCCAAATGGCAGGAGTTCTTGGCAGAGGCCCTGGACTATGCTAAACAACACGGCTTTCAGCCGAAGGAGGACTTGATGCCCGCCTCTCGCTACCACACACATTTCCCCTTTCCCCCACATTCCCCCATGTGCCCCCACAGACCCCTGAGTTAGTTCCCTTTGTTTGTATGTTATTGTATGCTTTCTGTTTGATAAAGTTGAATGTTTGATTGTTTGTAGTTTGTTGGACTTGTTCCCTCTTTTATCCCTCTGTGCTGCTTCTGGCAGGTGGCAGAATCTCATTGTATATACAGCTTGTCAGATCCCTACCTGACAGAAGCAGCACATGCAGTGTATATTAGCCCCAAGATATGCCAGAAGGGTCTCAACCTGCAGACAGCCCCCCATAGGGGCAGGGCTTGTGTCTGTGTGAGTGTGACACTGTGCCAGAGAGAAAGAGAGGCTCTTTGGCAGCAGGCACCGGGCAGTAGGCAGCGGGTGCTGGTGGTCAGAGGGGCGTATTTAGAAGCTTCAGTGAGCATTCATGGGTGGGTGCGGAGGAGTAGTCTGGGGGGGGGCAGGCTTTCAGACAGGCTCTGGTGTCCACTGGCCAGTGGCTAGCAGTGGCATTACCCAGATGATGGATGTTAGGACTGGAGTGACTGCTTCTAGATGCAGTGGAATGGAATGACAGCCCCCCCATGACTGGAATGATGGTCCCAGAATCTCGATTATGGTTCATGGGACTGACATGACTGCTTCAGGCACAGTAGAATGACAGCCTATGGGAGCTGAATGATGTCCCTAGAATTAGTGCTTGGTTGGGCACACTTCATTCAATCGTGCGAAAGGTGGGAGCAGGTATAGGAACGCACACAGGCAGGCACATATAATACGTAGTGCTATTTCCATCTCATTCTGGTAGGTTTGCTGCTGGATGTGAGCATCAGGCATGAGCACAGATGAGCTCTTCCTGGTTCTGGCAGGTGGCAGCTTGAGCTGGATACACCTCTCCCCCTCCACCCCCATCTCTCTTGTTCTAGCGGGGAGCCTCTCTCTCTCTCCCTCCCTCTCTGTCTCTCTGGCCATATAGTGCAGGTGCCAGCATGGGTGGGATTGTGTCTGTCTCTCCTAGCAGTGGGGAGACTTTCTCTCTCTTATTTCTCAATATCTCTCTCGGCAGCAACCTGGGCAGGTAGACAGGAAGCATGGCATGAGAGGCAGGAAGGTGAGTTAAGGCATGCTTTGAGCTTGGCAGCAACCTGGGAAGACAGACAGGCAGTGTGGCATGAAAGGCAGGCTGGAGGGCTGAGGCAGGCTTTGAGCTAGGCAACCTAGGCAGGCAGACAGGCAGAGTGGCATGACAGGCAGTAGGGAAGGCAGGCTGGGACCTTGGCAAGGCACTCAGAAAGACTGGCGAAGACTGTGCAGCGCACGCGCGCAAGAGAGAGAAACAGTCAGATTGGTGGGCGGAGATCGTCTAGTCAGAGGCCAGCTGTCAGGCTTACAGTTTGTTTCCCAATGCCACCCTGCATCATGTGGTCAGTCAGATAAGCCGACCGAGGTCATCTAGTATGTGAGAGAGAGGGGGAGCATGGTGGGTGCCGGGCATTGGGAGGGAGGGACAGCACCTCAGCAGAACAGCAGCAGTAGCCCTAGCCCAGATTGAGGAGGGGGAGCCCCATCCCAAGACTGCCCCTGGCATGAGATGGCGTGTGCCACTGCACCATCAATCCTTGTCCAGGGGCAGCTTGGAGAATCCCAGCAGTGGAAGGTTCACCTTGATGAACAACAACTACTCCACCAACTTGGCCCCCAGTCTCAGGTGGTGCGGGGAGCAAATGTCCCCTGCCATAGAGAACACATGCTCACTGGGGACACTGGTTGGTGGCCAGGACAGTATACCCTTGGAGACTTTGGACAGGGCCTGCCACACGTTGGCCTTGCCGCCCCAGTAGGCCAAGGGATCGCTGCTGGGATCAATGCATGGCTCCTCCTCCAGGTAGGTCTCCATGGATGCTGAGGCACCATTGTACTCCCTCTGGTAGCTTTGCCTGGGCACCACCTCCACCACTGCCCTCAGCCACGCTGCTTGCCCTATTGTGGAGGACCCCATGCTCCCCAGAGTGGCCTGCACATAGGCTGAGCTGCTTCTGCTGCTGGTGGCAATAGGAGTGCTGCTGCTGCTGGTGGTGGTGCTGCTACCACTAGGGCTGGGGGCAGGGATAGACCCAGCTGGCTAAAAGGGGTGGCTGCTCCCAATCCCACCATCCTCATCGGCATCCTGCTGCATAGCCCGCTCTGCCCGCTGGACCCTCTCTATCAGGTCACCCTTCCAGTGGCCATAGAGCTGTGTCTGGCATGCCATGCTGCCCTAGATCCTGGGGTCCAGCATTGTTGACAGGACATATTCCTCCCGCCACAGGAGCTCATAAAACCATGCCTTCAGCCCTGCCTTCAGCTGCCATGCCAGGTCAAATGCCTCATTGCCCAGCTTCCTGTCCTCAGGGCCACAATCCAACCCACAAGAATCTCATCCAGCTTCCTGTGGAGACTCTGGACCAGAAGAGTCAGCTGGCTGAGGGTGGCGGTGGAGCTGTTCACGGTCTCCATCATGGCCAAGAAGGGTCTGAGCATGAAGACCGTGTGAGCCAGGATCTCCCATTCCGCCCCATCATACTCTGGAGGTACCCCAGTGTCCATCACCAGCTGAACCTGATGCAAGGTGGCTTTCTGTTCGAGAAGCTGCTCGGGCATCAGGAAGGTGGAATTCCACCGTGTGGAGACATCTTCCACCAGCTGGTACACTGGGGGGGCCTTGCTTGGCCTGCTTTGCCTAGAGGAGTTCATTGCCCTTCACACTCCAGTTAAACAACTCCACCAGCTTCCTCTCCCACTTGATCAGGGAGCTAAGGGTGCCTGCCCCAATCCCCTTATCCCCAAAGCCCAGAGCATCCCTGACCACCAGGTGAAGGGTGTGTGTGACACAAGGGATGCTGGTGAAGCCCCCGTCATGGACTTCCTTCAGTATATTGGCCACGTTGTCCATCACCACACGTCCCTTGGTGAAGGGCGCACCTGGCGACCCACTCCCTCATCATAGCATGGCGGTCAGGGCTGCCTTGATGTTCTTGGCAGTGTGGGGGCTGTCCATTACTTGTGCCTCAAGCAGGGCCCACCTATACACTGCTTCAGGATCCCTCCTGCCACTCCCCAAATCTGCCTCCGAGCATTGCCACCAGTGCGCCGTCACTGCCAGGTAGGCATGCTGCGCGTTTCTACTGGACCACAGGTCTGCGGTGAAGTGTATGGTGGCACCCCCAGCCCCTGCCAGCTGCTCCCTCACCTGCTCCTTCAAAGCCCTGTACAGGTCTGGCACCACATTACAACTGATGCTGGTGTGGGACGGCAGCTTAAACTGGGGGTCCAGGAACCCGATCAGCTGCTTGAAGCCCATGTCATCTACAATAGAGAATGGCTGCCCATCCAGCGCAATCATTTCTCCGAACAGGTACGTAGCTTTCACTTGAAAACCATGCCACCCTCCAGCTGCCGATGGTCTAGGCAGCTGCCCCCACCCCAGCTCCTCCATGGTGGACTGATGCTTCTGGCAAGGCTCCTGCTGCTGTTCCTCTCCCCTCACAGGAATATTGCTCCTGCTGCTAGAGGCAGCAGTTGGTGCAGGACACTTGCCTGCTGAAGGAGGCGGGTGACTGACCAGCGTGGCCACTGCAGTCAGGAACGCATTGGCATCTGCCTGCCCCTGACTGCCTGCTTAGCAGCAGAGCACTGTGGCATGATTTCATGTTCCTTGCCATGGTAGTTGTCCTAAGGTTGGTGAGCACCTGCCCACGCTTCACCACCTTATTGCACACAGTGCACTGCACCTTCCTTGGATCATCCGCCCACACCAGCTTAAAATGTGCCCAGACAGAGGATTTTTTTTCCCCTCCTGCCTTCTGGCCTGCCCCAGGTGACGCACTGCTGCCAGCACTGCTGGGAGGGGCAGAACTTGGTGGCAGCGATGACACAGCTCTGGGAGGAGGGACAACCATCGCCTCATCTCCAGACATCTCCTCTGCATGACAACTGTCTTCTTCTGCCTCACTGTCCCCAATCACTGTGAGTACTGGGACCCTGAGGCTTGACTGCTCACCATGCTACTGCCACTCTCCCTGTGCCCCCTATAGCTGCTACTGCTACTGCTGCTGCTACTCCTCTCCCTGCTGGCATTGCCCGGGGATCGGGACATGCCTCTAGCAGCCAGGGTGGGATCCACCAGCTCTGGACTGCTGGGGATCAGCTCGACAATGCAGGACATCGGTGACGCTGGAGGAACATCGGAAGCAGCACCTCCTCCAGCAGCAGCAGAGACAGCTGCAGCCTCATGTCCTGCAGGCCTTCCAGTGCCCTGCGTGGCACTGGAGAATGCTGGCAAGAGGCACCACCAAACCAACCCCAGACTAGTGCCACTGCTGGGAGCCTCTGAAGCCTGACTGCGAAAATCAGGCCTGTGCAGTTTGGGACGTGGTGATGGGCTCTGGCTGCTGCTGCTGCTGCATGATGCCACTCCTCTGCCACAGCCCCTACCACCACCTCTGCCCTATGCCCCATTGCCCACCTTATGGGAAGCAGACTGGCCTCTCGTACTTCCCTTCTCCATGTCTTCCAACTCAAAGAATGCACAGCACACAAAGATTTTTTTATTTATTTTTTTATTCAATTTTTAAATCTAATATATATAGCTACACTAACTCTAACTATAGTATTAACTATTCTAAAATCTATGTAACTAAATATTATATCTACAAAGGCCTAGTCCTACACACACACTCTAAAATATCAAAACTGAATAACTGCCAGCTACACACTAACATTATCTCTATCTATATCTATAACTATACTAAGCTAACTCCTATGTATCTATATCTATCTATCTATCTATCTATCTATCTATCTATCTATCTATCATTACACAGGAATTTTGGGGGGAAACACAGACAGCTCACACCAAACAACACAGGGAGGGGTACAAAACTGAAATGAAACCTAAATCAATATAATCCTACTCCAAATAAATCCAAAAAGAGGGGAAGAGAATCAGGGATGTAGTATATACAGAGAGGAGGGAAGGATTCAATGGAGGGTAGGGAGAAAGAACACAGGGAGGGGTAAAAAATATAATTAACACCTAAATATATCTAATGTAATCTCAATAAATGATAATATGGAGGTGTGGAGTGGGTGAAATAGGAGGAGGATGACAACGGATTGAGGACACAAACTGCTAGGAGAGGGAGCCTTCTGAAAACATCTACCGACAGGATCAGTGGCTAGCTCAGAAGCTGTTGGAAGGGGGGGAGGGCAATGAGTTTTGTTACTTGCTGCACCCACTTTACCAAAAGCCCCATTGACTCTGTTCATCTTAGCCCACCCCCCATCCCCCATGTCCAATTGCAGACTGCCAACCCAGTGGTCTGATGAGAAAAGGGCTATTGATTGAGCAGGCTGGCTGCTACTCTGAGCCTCTCCACCCCTGGTGCCTGGAAGGCTGCTCCTCAGCTGCCTCCCCCTCCCTGTCATGTTTTTGCCTTCCAGCCACCTTTTTGCCGCCTGAACTCATCCGAATCGACCGAACTGTTTGGTCGTTTCACAGTTCGGATCAAGTTCGGGTTCGGTCAGTTCAGGTTCGGTCATCCAAACAGACCATGTTTGGTCCAAACTCCGAACCTCCGAACCACTTTCACACATCCCTAGAGAAAATGATCATCTGAACAGTTCAGATGTGCAAGTTCTGGGTTAAGGTGATCTCTCTGAAAAGCAATCCCTGTCTATCATTTTAAAATTTTGCATCTCGATTAACTAAATTGATTGCCAGTTGAACAACTTTAATGACATTGGGTGTTTTCAGATGGACAGGCTGCCCCGTTTCTGCCCACTTCTGCCTGCTTCTCCCCCAGGTGACCCATTCATCTAAAGGTGCTCTGCCAGATGTAAAGGTGGGTCAGCCCCTCGAGCAGTGGTCCAGAACATCCCAGAGCACCGGCAGAGGAACAGGCAAGATAAATCGGGGCACCAGCCCGAAGCGGAACAGCTGTCCTTCTGACATGTGGACCTATGCTGCTGCCACACTTCCAGCTGGCTGTCGCCCTGGACATAACTGTAGAGTTGTGGGTGCCAGCCTAGAATGTTGGGTAATTGCCCGCAACTCTCTTAGGGATAGGTGAAAGTGATTCGGAAGTTCGGAGTTCAGCCCAAACATGGCCTGTTCAGACGACCAAACCAAACTTCCGAACCGAACACTCGAACTTCCGAACAGTTCAGAAAAGTTTGGAAGTTTGGATGTGTTCGGGGGTGGGAAAAGCATGACTTTGGGAGGGAAAAGTGTGACTGGAAGGGGTAGGCAGATGAGGAGAAGACTTCCTTGCACCAGGGGTGGACACCAGGGGTGGTTTCATAGCCAAAAATACCAATACCAAAAAAAATTCGGTTTTGGTACCAATAGCATTTTTTTTAATGTTCGGCCGAGTTCAGCCGAACCGAACTCTACCGAACCGAACAGCCGAACCTGAACTCGAGTTTCGAACCGAACGTCCGAACATCCAAACGGCATTCTGTTCACCCATTCCTAAACTCTATGGTGCAGGGGTGTGGGGAGGTGGTGCATGGGTGGAGCACAGGCTGGAAAATCCACCGGGTCCATCTGAACCCAACCTGTGTGGGGCTGGACACAGGTGGATGCGGGGGTGCTCCCCTGGGGCAGCCCCAGGGCAGGCTGCTTCCATGTCTGTCTGTAAACATCCATTGGAAAGAATCATCTTCTAGAGACAGTCCCATTTTAACAGTTATCCTAGTTATTAGACTCACAACTGAGTGATGGCAGCTTTAATGTCAGTGTCAAAATTGCTTGTGCTACCAATTTCACTGCCTCTTTATAATGATCTGCAGGTCTCAAGCCTGGATCCACTGGGTCTCTGTGTGGGAACTTTGGCTGGGCTGTCACAGAGACACTCTGTTAGAGGAACTGCAGATTTGGGAGCTCTGGAAGCCCAACTCTGCTGAGTCCCTCCCCCCTAACTCCCTAATTGGCTACTTGTGATCTGTGCTCTGATCATACAGACCTCACTATATAAACTCCTTTGTTTCCCCTAGAATCTTGCCTGAATTACCAGATGGTGTCCTGGGCTGTTATCACTGACACTTGACCAAGGCCGGCCTTACCACAGCACAACCCAAAGCAACTGCTCTGGGACCCAGTCTTTCTGGGGCCCCTATTTCACCAGTGCAGGGTGTGGGGGCTTGGCCACACTCCCTCCCAGAAGGGCCCCAAACACAACCAGCTTTAGGGCTCCATGGAGGATGTTCCCAAGGGGGTGGGGTCATAGGGGAAAAGCCACCAGGGGCTCCACATTTTCTTTTTGCTCTGGGCCCTGCCACTTCTAAGGCTGGCCCTGCCCCTGACCTGTCACTGCACCCTACATCATGGGCACACTTAGCTCCCTTACCTTGCATAACAAGAGACCATGAATTCCACCTTTTCCCTTGGCTCTGATGCTCAGACTGCCTGACATTCGGACTAAGCTCTGTCTTTGCCCAAGAATTTAGCTCTCTTTTTAAACTGAAATAGGAGCTTCACTATTATTTTAGTTATAATTTCCACAGCACTTTCAGATTCAGAGTATCTTGTTCACCCTCACAACAGCCCTCGGAGATAGGTCACTGGGTGCTTTTAGACAGATTGCACACACGCTTCTGCTTTGCCTTGCCACCTAGGCAGGCCATTAATTTAAAGGCAGCCCGCTCCACTCCACCTCCTGCTCCACTCCAGTCCTGCTAATGGTGCTCCAGGACATCTCAGAGCACCACCAGTAAAACAGGGCACTCAAACCCAGGGCACCAACCTGAGACAGAGCAGCAATTCCCTTACTGGGCAGACAGCCAGTGCAGCTCCACTCTCGGCTGGGGGTTGCCCCGGGCAATGCTATAGAGCTTCGGGCAGCAGACTAGAATGGCATCTGATCCATCCATGGCTCTATGGTTTGGGGCAGGGGGGCACCATGCGAGGGGACTATGGGTCATGGCAGTGCTGTGTCCATTTAAATGGACCCAGGTGCTGCCACAAGTGGGCAGATGTGGAGGTGCACCTCCAGACTCGCTTTGGGGTTGAGCACCCCCGCATTCCTCTAAAGACACCCATTATTATTCCCATTTTATAAATGGGGATCTGAGACTTAAAAATAATGACTTTCCAAGACCATTCACTGAGTTAATGGCTAAGACAGTATTCAAACCCTGGTTTTCTAGGTCCAACTCCATCACCTAATCAACTAGAGTACATTTGCTCTTGTCTGCCTTATGCTTCCATTCTAGAGGCTGCAAACCTTACATTTTTATGAATCTCCTCACATGACCTGCTGGCAACAGTGTCCTGTTTCAGTGCACATTTATGGCATCTCACAGAGGCCAAGCTTGGTTCAGGGGTGAAGTTTAGACCTATTGGTTTTTTTTCCAGTTCCATCCCTGGAAACAGTCTATAGGTTGTACATTCACATTTCCCAGCGCAAAGCCCTATTAGCTGGATGCCTAGCAAAGACCGAAAGTTCTAGATCAGGAAAATTCTTCTATAAAATATAGCACCTGTCATGACAGCTATAAGAAATGAGTCTGCCTTTCCTGTCTGGAATCCACACAATGTAGACCAGTGATTCTCATGTGGCGAAAGGAGAATTCCTAAAAGCAACCAAACTAATACCAGTTCTCCCTAGAGCTGCCAAAAAGGAGGCTTTGGTTCCAGAGAAGGTTTTCAGTAGGGATGAAATGAGAATTGTAGGGATGGGCAAACAGAACGTGGTTCAGATGTTCGGATGTTCGGTCGTTCGGTTCGAAATCCAAGTTTGGGTTCGATGGTTCGGTTCAGGCGAGTTCAGTTTGGCCGAACTTGGCCGAATATTCAAAAATAGCGAAACCAGAACAGGAACCGGAACTGAATCAAAATCGAAACAGAAACCTCATTTTCGGCCCTGGAAAGACGCTTTTTCTGGCCCCGAACTCATCCGAACTCATCTGAACACGACAGAACTGTTCGGTCATTCAAGAGTTCGGTTCAGACGTTCAGTTCGGACGTCCGAACAGACCGAGTGCAGTCCAAACTCCAAACATCCGAATCACGTTCGCCCATCCCTAGAGAATTGATTTTTTTCTTGCAAAAGTCTCGCAAAAATCAAGAATTGTTACCAAGATCTTGGGACAATCTCAGTAATGGTTCAAGATCTTGGTCAAGAATTTTTCTTGATTTACTGTTTACCGTTTACTGTGATTTACCATTTACCATGATTTACCATGTACTGTATGCCAATTTACCATGTACCACTTATGGTGTACCATGTTCATCCCAGTAACGCTCATGTGCAAAATGGTCACCACAGCTGTTCTGCACATGTGCAGTTCTCTTCCAAGATGGAGCCGGCAGCATCGCTGCCATTTTGGAAAAGTGCAGCCATTTTGCACATGCACATTACTAAGATTAACACAGTACCCAGTAAGCGGTACACAGTAAAACAGTTTACGGTACACAGTAAATCATGGTAAACTGTAAATAGTAATCACGATAAACAGTAAATGGTAAATTGAGAAAATTCTCAACCAAGAAAGTGTCGAGAACTGGGGTTTTTCTTGATTATCGATTCTCACTAAAAACAGGTTGAGAACCATAATTCTCAACAAGAATAGAGAAAAACTCAAGATCAGGTTTCCTCCCTAGTTTTCAGGTATTTGGCTGATTTAGGTCACTATCGCTTATCTGGAGCCCATGGCATCCCAGGAGTCAATGGTATTATGCCACTTTACAGTAGCTGAAGATCTGGCCTAGTCTAGATCTGGCCCTGAACTGACACTTTGCCAAGTTTGCTTTGCATCATAGGACTAGAGGAGATAGCAGTGGCCCAAGAGCTAAGGAGGTTAGTGACTAGACTAGGGATGGGCGAATGTGGTTTGGAAGTTCGGAGTTCGGACCGAACCCGACCAGTTCGGTCGACCAAACCGAACTTCTGAATCGAACTCGATTTTCAAACCGAACCGAACTGAATTTCCGAATTCGGCTCTGTTTGCCCATCCCTAAAATATAATATTCCATTTAGTTCAATGGGGTTTGAATTTCCAAACTTTGTTCAGAAGATCAGAGTTCGGACCGAACTCGAATAGTTCGGTCGAATGAACTGAACTTCCGAACCGAATTTCTGAACTGAACCGAACCGATTTTCCAAACTCGGTTATGTTCTCCCATCCCTAGACTAGACACACAATATCCAAAGGAAAGCACAGAGTCAGAGTATAAATGAGACAGGTCTGACTATAAGGTCACAATAAATCAGCACAGTGTCAGCAGACTCTAGCCTTAGCCCAGTGCAGAAGATTTATCTATGATTCTAGCAAGGGGCACATATATCTGGAAGCTTGATTTGTTATAGAATTGGCAGAAATGAAACTAGATCCAGATGCTAGGAGAACCAGACTGCAGATACCTAGCTCCTATGCTACTGCATGTCTTGAAGCTCTGCCTCTGTGGTACAGTTTGGGACAGACCAAATTTTCTATGTGGTTTGTTTTCTTTATGACATTTTAATCATAGGGATTTCTGTGATTAAATTCCTGAGAAGTGCTTTCTCACTGAGAGCAACGTGGAATCTGAATAAAGCAGACTAAGCGGGTGATTTCATAGTCAAGTGCAGAGTACATGGGACAACCCTAGGTGCTAGAAGACTGCCCCCAATGCATTCATAATACAGGCACCCGGCTGGTTTCCCAAGTTACCACAGCAACTTTGGGAGAAATATTTCTAGTGTAGGAAGACCTTAGCCAAGTCATTCCAATCCCTGAAAATGGCAAAGGCAGTAAGATATTGCTTTTAATAAATGCAAGTGACAGCTCTGAGACAGTAAAGCATCCTGACACTCACGTGTAGCCCATGTATAGTGTATCCTGTAGCCCACATATAGTGAGGCTATGATAGCACATATAATGGAAGGTAGCAAGGAAAGATCAAATGCTTTTGCTACTAGAGCTGTTGTCAGTAGAGAGCACAATCACACACAGCTTGGGAAATGGTCTTTGTCTCCCCGTCCTCACAAAGCAGGGGGCAACAGGCTCCTTTCCGGGCTCCCCATAGGAAAAGGGGACAGGACCTGTCCACCCAAGAGTGGGAAAAGGCAGCCGCCACCAGAAAACATTAAGACCGGCCAGGCTTGCCCGGCAACCCTGACTGCAGGCGGGAGAAAGACCATTAGGGCCAGTGAACTCTGCCCCAGGCAGGGGGTAGAGTTTTAATTAATCCATAGGCTCCAAATTCACTTGCAAGCTAGAGACAAAGCAAGCAGCACCAGAGCAGCTACTGCAGGGACATTGCTGGCGTGAGTGGCCAGTCTGAGGTGAGTGTGAGGGAGCCTTATTGCCCCCTCCCAGTGTCCAGGATGAGCAAAGCAAAAAAGAAGGCCGCCGCCTTCGCGGGTGGCCCTCAGCAGACCACCTGTTAGGTGATGGCACCCCCCTCCTGGAGCCATGGCCCCAGAGGACCACTGGTGATGCCAACCAAAGTATGTGGGGTCTCCTTGGGCCCCAGGCCCCTCTGGCCTCAGGGTGGGGGGGGGGCTGGTGGCACTGGACCAGGGTCCCCCCTCTGAGGTCCCCCTCAGAGACAGGCTCACAGAATGCAAGGCCCTTCTCAGGGAAATAGTGGCCACCGGCACACCCTGGTCTTGCAGAGCACCCAAGCTGTGCCTCATCGCTGGGGGAAAGCCCAGGCCCCACAGTTTAATACTGTGCCCCCAACCCAAGTGGAGCTGGGGGAGCCTAGGTGGGGGCACATGGACTGTCTGGCCAGCAATTTAAGGTGAGAGGGGGCAGGATTGCACCCCCTGCCCATTTCAGCAAAGTTCCCCCACTTGCTAGGCCTCTGTGGCAGGCTCCTGAGGTGGGTACATGAACTGGGTTGCCCCCATGGGGCTACCCCTGCAGACATTGCGGGGGGGGACTTGGTCACTGGCCCCTGGGGTGGGGTGGCATTGCTGTACCTGAGGTGGCCCCCACAGATGGGCTGCAGACAGGGCCTGACATGTATAGGCCCTTAGTCTTGAGGCAGCAGCCAATCGGGCCACAAGTTGGGCTCGGATGCCCCCCCTTTGGGGGGAGTATGTTTATGCCCCCCTTCGATGGGAAGGAGGATGGCCGGGCAGGGGAGCCCCCTTTCTACCTTTACAGGGTCATACCGGTGCCACCTATGGAGCAGCAAGGTGACCGGCTGGAGCCAGATGAGGAACTCCTTTGCAGGATTGTGGCCCTGGAGCAGGCCATGCAGATGATGGCAGACCAGCAGGCTCAGCAGCCACCGGCTCCAGAGGAGCTGCTCCCCCTGACTGCACCATGGACCCCAGGTGAAGCAGTTGCTTTCCCCCACGGGGTAGGCTACCTGGGTGCAGGGAGGTAAGTGCAAGCCTGGGTGAGAGGGGGCTGACCCGGCAGCTGCCATCCCCCTTTGAGGGTCCGCCCATGGTCCAGTTGCCATGGCTCCTGGGCCCCTCCAACTCTTGTGGTGGAACAGGGCATGGATACCAGTGACCCTGCCCGCCACCCCCTGCAAAAACAACCAGCCAGCGTCCAGTGAAACGATGTCCAGGTGCAGGCGGCGCATGAACTGCAGGTGTGGTCCCCACCTTTGGCCCCTCTCAGGCATCTGCACGCCATGGGTTTTGTAGCCAGACAACTCCCTCCTATTAGGGAAGGGTACTGAGGTGGAAAAATGCAGAAAGCCAGCCTGAACAGTTATAAAATGTGCCTATGTGTCAGCAAGAAGGAACATTACTGATAAGAATGAACAGGAATGGGCCTGGGAGTAGAATGGAATGCAGGGAGCAGATAACTTGAGCAACTAGGCACCCCTAGTGTAACCAAATGTAACCAAATGTACCCCGCTTTGGGGTTCCCCTTTCACTGGACTGTGATCAAGGCCCTGAATTTACTGCAAAAGTAACCCAGGCCCTCTGCAAGGCTCTTAGGATTAAATTGTTCTTCCACACCCCACATCATCCTCAAAGTAGTGGGGCGGTGGAGCGAAAGAACCTGGACATTAAAACTCGGCTGGCCAAGACGTCCGAAGATATGTGGTTGAAATGGCCTGAGGCCTTGCCCTTAGTCTTAATGGCTATCAGAGCCTCCCCAGGAAAGAATATTGGACTCTCCCCTCATGAACTTGTGTTTGGCCGTGCCATGCGCATAGGCCTCACACCGCCTTGCCCAGCAATTCAGTCATTGGCTCAATTGAGTGATCAACTTTCTCAGTATGTTTTATCTCTCACTTCCCTCCTTAGGTCAGCCAGATCGGCAGCAGAGGCAGCACATACACCACCCTCAACTGAGCAGTGCCACAGCTTCAGGCCTGGAGACTGGGTGCTGCTAAAGGAGTTCAAGAGGAAAAATTGCCTCTCTCCACGCTGGACAGGACCCCACCTTGTCCTGCTGACTACACAAACAGCGGTGAAATTGGAAAATGATCCCCGCTGGCGCCATGCATCTCATTGCTGTCGTACTGATCCTCCTGCCCCTGAGCCAAGCACCCCCTCCCCGTAACTCCTTTGTGGAATTGGTTAAAACTGCCTTGAATACTTCTGATTTTTGTGTCCCCAGGGGCACCATGGGGGGGGGGGAAGAGGACCTCCGCTTGATAGGACTTCCGGTCACTTGCAATACTGCTGATCAACCATGCTTGCCCCGGCCATGGGTAGGTGCCTTGTTCTTCAACATTACGGCCAACACTTCCCTGTATGGGTTTTGGGACCCGTCTCATGGCTCAGGACTACCTTCGAGCCCCCACGCCATTTGGATACAAACTACACTCCCGGCCCACACCTGTTTCTCCATCAACAGGACCGACTCCACCACGTGGATTGGTGCCGTTGATCCCCTGAACTGCACCCACCACACTGTTGTACATGTTCCTGATACATGCTCCACCAACTGTTCAGCCCTTTGTAATGATTCCCGTCCCCTTCAGCAGTGTGCCAATGAGGGAAAGGCTAAAGGGTTTAATGCTACCCACTATGGAACCCTAACCCCGGCACAAAAGGGTTGCTGTATGGGCACCGCGTTGTTCCCCAGCACGGATTCTGCCCTTCCCACTGGGTGGTTCTTGCTTTGTGGGCGTCGGGCATACACATACTTATTGGGGAACACGTCCTTGGGGCCCTGTACTTTGGGCCGAGTAACATCAGCCGTGGCAGTTCAGATGTTACGCCCCTCACATCACAACCATAAAATCAAACGAGACACCACCGGTCTCCCGGAGGACTGTAATCCTAAGGTAGATTTGCTATCTAAAGGCACTGTTGTCGCACTGGCTACCTCCCTCGTAGGGGTTCCCGGCCTCACCATTGCCATGCATGCTGAGACCTCCACTATTGCCTGTGCGCTTGCCAAATCAATTAATGCCACTTCAACTTTGATTTCCGCCCTGATAGCTGAACAGGCCTCCATCCGCACAGCCGTACTCCAAAACAGGCTGGCTTTAGACTATGCCCTGCTTAAGTTGGGCCACGGCTGTGAAGAATTTGAAGGCATGTGTTGTTTTAACCTCACTGACAACACTAAGACCTATGAGCAAGGGTTAAAGGAGCTTAGGGACCTGGTTGAGGGCATGAAACAAGAAACAAGCCCTTTTGACTCATGGTTTAGTGGCTGGGGCCTCCCTTCTTGGCTTTTGCATATGTTGCAACCTGTCTTTATTGTGCTTGTAATCATTGTTATATGCCTGTGTGCTTGGAAATGCTTGTGGCTGATCATTGTAAAGAGCTGTTCCTCTAGCTCCCCCGAAAAGGTGACACAGATGGTTAGCATAAACCCCAGCCCAGCTTACGCCACTCTTACAGCCCCTCGGCAGTCCCCGGCCAAGGGACCCCTCAGAGGCCCATGGGGACTCAGGACTAGGTGGTGGTGATGCCCTTTAGGATGATCTAAAGGGGCATCAAAAGGGAGGAATTGAGGTGGAAAAATACAGAAAGCCAGCTAGAACAGTTATAAAGTGTGCTATGTGTCAGCAAGAAGGAACATTACTGATAAGAATGAACAGGATGGGCCTGGGAGTAGAATGGAATGCAGGGAGCAGATAACTTGAGCAACTAGGCACCCCTAGTGTAACCAAATGTACTGTCTTAACTAGAGGAAAGGTTATGATGAGTTGGCAAGTGGAAAAACCCAGCTAGATAACTGTATATGCGCATGTGCGAAGCACAGTTTTGCATTTTTGTATAAAAGCTTGCTGAACTGTCCCAAGGGGGCAGCACTCCTTTGCAGTGTCTGCCCAACGTGTTGTATGCTGAATAAACTAATGATAGTTACCCAGACTCTGTGTACAGCCTCGAATTGGTGAGCCCACCCGAACCCAGTGGATCTAGAGGAAAATCCACGACAGTACTCTGATGTATCCGTGCTCATAGGGTGTCATCTCCCAGCTACCCGGGAGCGGATCTGGCAGGGAGAATACATTCTTTTGCCCTCCTGTTCAGTTATCCTATTGTTGACCCAGCCGAGCAGGATGACAAAAAAGAAAAGGAATGCTTCAAGTGCCCCAAGGTGAGAGAAATTCTCAGTCCAACTGGACCATGGCCTTTTCCATTTTTCACGGGGTAATGATCCAGGCATACCCTAGCTGTGCTTCAGACCTACTAAAGTACGTGGACATAGTTCGCCGAGCATATGAATCCAGCCCCTCTGGGGCATGGCTCCAGTACAACGAGGCCTTCAGGCACAGAGCAGGCTATACCCTGGGGCTCCACTGGGACCTCCACACATATAATCTGTGGCTGAACTGCATGAGTGGCTGAACTACTCTGAGATCAGATAGCGGCCGCCTGCTGGTGAGGGGAGGGTGGCGTCTGCCAGTGATTCCATCCATGATGAAGGGAAAAAGGCTACAGGGAGCACCACAGGACAGTGAAGAGAATTCAACCAATCAGGAAAATGTTCCTGGTTGGCTTATAGATTTTGACAGGCCTGTCCTCACTGTAGGCTTCCACATGTCCCAGGCCCAAACCCTGGGCAAAAGGAGGATCTAACCCTGGACTACAGGGAAAAGGGGGCCATGGGGGAGGCAATGCTGGCATATCAGCAAAGAGCCCCAACATCAGTAGGGTGGAGCAGCTTGAACTGGCCCTTTGAGAACATCCCAACTGGGAGGAGTTTGAGTATATTGTTGAAGGCTTTAGGTGGGGTTTCAGGATCCCGGCGGCCTCTGTCCAGCAGAATAGGGTCCCTCCCAATTTTAAATCCACATCAGGGATGGAACAGATCATACAAGCCAAGATTGACAAGGAGGGGGCCGAATGGAGGGTGGCTGGCCCTTTTCTCGCACCCCTTCCCTTCCCAATATGGTGATTTCCCCATTAGAAGTGATCCCAAAAAAGGCCGTGGGTAAATTTTGCCTAATCCACCACCTCTCACACCCGCGAGGCAGGTCTTTAAATGACTCCATACCCAGGGAACTTATAGCATTCCACTACGCATCATTTGATTCAGCAGTGGCATTAGTCAGGCATTGTGGCCTTAGTGCCCTTCTGGCAAAGTGCGACATAAAATCTGCTTTTCGCCTACTTCTGGTTCACCCGGATAGTTTCCCACTACTGGGCTTCCATTTTCAAGGTCATTATTACTATGACAAGGCCATGCCCATGGGCTGCTCAATCTCTTGTTCCGCGTTCAAGAGATTCAATTCCCTCATAGAATGGGTAGTGCAGCAGCATGCCAACACGGGGGAAGTCACAAAATATCTTGATGACTTCCTCTTCATCAGCCAGGCCAACACAAGGGGATGTTTGGAACTGATGCAGACCTTCCAGCAGGTAGCTGATAAGATCAGGTTCCCCCTAGCACCGGGGAAGATGGAGGGACCAGCCACAAAATTGACAAATGCTGGGTGGGTAAAGCTGCCGGCCAGACTCAGTGGGGGACCAGCTGGACCTGTCAGCGTGAGTGGAAATCTGGTGGAAGGGCAGGAGCGGCATGAGATGGCACCAGCTGATACTCAGTTTACAGGTGCCACACAGGGGTCTTCCACCAGATGTCATAGTCGTCCATCTGGGCAAGAATGACCTCCCACAGCTGAAGGGGGTCCAGCTCATTAAGAACATGAAGAGCAATGTGTGGGAAATAAAGAACCTGCTCCCCTCCACTCTTATTATTTGGACTGACCTGGTGGAACAGCTGTCCTCCTGGGGCAAGGCTGTACACCCAAGGAAGAATGACAGGACTAGGAAGATGATTAACAGGGACATAGACAGGGTTGGAATGTGAGAGTATCCACAACTACACCCTGTACACAAGTGACCAGAACTGTACCATATGGATGGGTTGTGGCTGTCCCCTTAAAGAAGCAACTGCTACCTGCAGGCTCTGAAGGATAACCTAGTCCAAGTTTTAGATAGGGATGGTTAGGTGGGGATTGGGCCCATTCAGATATTTCCAGCGGCCCCTTCATGGCAGAAGTCCAGTACTGCAATGTTGAGGTTATAGTAGGATTAACATAAGTGGGAGTCATCTACTTAAGAGATGGGGAGGCCACACCTACTGCAATAGCAGGGTATGGCAACCGGCAGGGTAGCCTCCCTGTGAGGGGTGACCAGCGAGGGTGGTAGGGACAGGTATGGTCCCCAGCCTGCAGGCACCTTCTTCCTTACTCAAGTCTGGAAGGACTTTGGTCCCCCTCACCCGTGGCCAAAGCCACAGGAGTGGTGAGAGATGCTAACCACCCTTTAACCACCCTTGGTGGTCATTTATGCATGTTGCAGAGCTGCATAATACAACCCTGCAACATGCATAAATAACCACCAAGGGTGGTTAAAGGATGGTTAGTGTCATGTCTGTTTTCACCCAACGTCTCTCACCACTCATGCTGACAGGTCCAGCTGGTCCCCCACTGGGTCTGGTCGGAAGCTTTACCTGCCCAGTGTACTGTCAATTTTGTGGTTGGTCCCTCCATCTTCCGCGGTGCTCATTTTAAATTCATCTGTACTTTATTGGTATAAGAAGCAATACAGGAATTGCCAAAGTAGAACAGAAGGATAGATATGATTACGTATGGTGTCTGCCATGGGTAGAGGTGGGGGGCAGACAGATTGGGCAGACAAACTCGAAAACTCCATGTTCATTGGCCATCACTCTCTATATTTAATGTAGTGGCAAATTGCTCTGTAAGCTGATGCTGTTTTTGCCATCTCTTCTTTGTCCCAGGATCAAGTGCCCTTATTACTTTTAGATGTAAAACTTTGCCTAATCCTTGAGAGTCTGAGAAAGTATATCTCCTGCACTTCCTCAGAAGTGGAATATTGGAGGTAGAAGTGATTTTCTGTTTCAATCTCTCTTCTGTCGTGCTGGTGGTACAATTTCAGGGTATACAATGTGTTTTTGCCCGCCCATTTTCACCTTTTGGTTGTGACCCCATACCTCAGATTGGTGTCATTCCTGTTCTGCCAGGCAGCTGTAAGAATGGCCAATTCAAGAGTCCTCCTGAGTTTGTGGGAATATGGAACCAGTGCTTTCTGCTAGTGGTCAGCCATCAAGAAAGGTAGATTTATTTGCAGATTTCTAGGGTAGCACTAGTGGATAATAAGCCTCAGTTTATGGCAGAAGAATTCTAAGAGTTTGTAGAATTCCATGGAATTAAACATGCACCAGCACCATATTGCTGTCTTGTGGAGTGGCACAAAGATCCAATGCAGATAATGAGAAAGGCCCTTGTCAAACCTGGCTTAGCAGCAAAAGATGAGCTTAACTATCTGGCATCACCTGGCAGAGTCTTCACTCACATCTCAGTGCTTGTCTCACCTGTGGAATTGTCCCTGAAGTCATTGCTTTATTTATTTATTTATTTATTTATTTCAATGTACTTAGTCTAGACTGGTTCAAAACAGCATTTCTGTTTTTACAGAACAGTTCTACAAAAATGGAAGGGCTGTCAGAATCCCTATAGGAAATCTGATCATTGGAATTATTGTTTGGAATTCCTATTGCACCTTTTGTGCATGCACAAAAGGGCCAGTCCTTCCCCCTCCCTACCCCCCGATCATTCCAGCAGAACAATAATTTGTTCTGACTTCTTCCACAACAAAACAATGTCGAAGACAGAATCCAGTCTGAATTCTGATTTCACACCTAGTTCAGTCACATCTAAAAGATGCCTATCCATGGATTTAAGACTAAGTACATTTGACATGCATTATAAATACAATCAAATATGCAAGCTTTTGGGCCATGCAGGGCCCTTCCTCAGGCCAAGCCAAAACTATAGTTCATACTCTCACCAACAAAAATTGGTCCAATAAAAGATACCTTCTGAATTGCTTTGTCTCTTTCTCTTACATTTGGGATCAACATGAATCCACACTCTCTCTACACTATATAGAAGGGTGCACCACCCTGATGGTGACAGATATATTTTAAATATTGGGGGAAACTTCCTGTGTAGGAATCGCTAGGCCATGGAATGAGTTGCCAAAGGAAACTGCAACCTTCTTCATGAAAAGTTTTTAAAAGTAGGCTGGAGTGATGGTTTAGGTTCAGTTAATCCTGCCTTGGAGCAAGAGGTAGGACTAGATAAACCTTGAGGTATCTTCCAGATGGACTATTTTAAGAGAGTAAAAGCAATGGCATAAGAAAAATAACAGGGGATTCTCACAAGGCCAGCATTGGCAACCTAAAATGTAAAGAAATTGTGAGTTGGGTCCCTAATTAAAAATCATGAGGTATTTCACAATAACGGATGTAGGTTCATTTTCTTTGCCATTTTGTTTATAAAGCTTAAGAGTACACATGCTGTAGCTAGGTTTCCAAGGTTTTCTTCAACCATAAGGGATAGAAACACACTGCATGTGCTTTGCTTTCCTTCAGCCTACAGTGCACATTCAGTAGAAAAACATTAATGAATTGACAAATTCTCACACCACACCTATATAATTAACAAAATACTGAACAAACAACAATCATAAGCAGGCACTCCACAGCCTTGCTAATCTTAAATACATAATATGTTAATCTATAACACCTGTGTGCAAAAAAATCCCCCAAATCTAATCTTGAATTTCCCCCAGTAACTCAGTTCCCTCTTATGCTGACACGTATTATGTTGTAGTGACTTATTGTCTTTCACTTTTTCTGCTTAATGTAGTTCATAATTCTTCAGGATACAAACGTATTAAAAATCAAACCAGGGCAACATTTTATAGTCAGGATTTTGATTTCTGAGAAGTCTATAACTGTGCACAGGCTGATTCCCAGCAGCCTCTTCTTTGGTAAATTTGCATATTTCTTCACATTCCTGTCCCTGTAGTGCCACCTGTTGGTGAGTATACATAGCTACATAATATGTTATTTTGTCAAAGTGGGATACCATATACAGTGCTACCTTGTTATAACATATATCTTTATAGCACAAATCCTGAAAGTAGTAACGATGGCTCCCAATGTATTTTATTGTTGTAATCACAAATATGTATTGTTTTTCAATTAAATTCAAAGTGTGCACATTCCATGAGATAGGCACGGTATAGGAGTCACTTTGATTTGTGCAGAGAGGTACATTAGCAGTTTGTCAAAAGATTCCAGCACAGAAGAAAGCCCAATCAGCCCTGCATTGCCTAAGAGACAACAGCCAGACTCAGGAAAACCGGGTTTGTTTCAATGCAAGCCTTTCACACATGTGAAGTCAACTCCTCACCAGAAATCTGAGCATTTTGCACCTGGTTCAAGCTGGTGCAAAATGCTTTGGTCCCTGTCAAGGAGCTGAGTCTACATATGCAAAGCGTGTATGTTTTATTTTATTTTTTAACTGCTTCCAGCAGGAATGATTTTGAGTCCTCCCATTCAATTGCTTGGCTTCATGGAAGGACAGACTCCAACATTAGAAGTGCTGAGTCCAGCTCATCTCCATCAATTTGGCTCACAGTGACCTTATCAAAACAAGACGGTGCAAACTTTGCTCTGAGTTTTAGACAAAGTGTGGGCAGAGTGAGGCCAACAGTGCCCCATGCAATCATGTATTTCCAGCAACAGCCACACCTTTAAAATGTTCAGTGCCTGGCAGAATGAACCCACCCCCTCTTTCTGGACCTTGGGGGAAACTGTTACCACGTCACTTTCCACCAAGGTTTAGAAACCCCCGGCTCTGATTCCAACAGAGCCCAAACCATTCCTGACTCTTCTGCTTTCATTTCTGTTTTGTTGCATCTTTATTAAACTCTATAATCACTTTGATAGGGAAACTGAAAAGAAGAAGATATGAGGAACAACAAAAAAGCCATAATTATGAAGATTCAATTTAATTTTAAAGGTTGTAGAAGGAGAAAAAACGAAGCAGGAGAAGAAGAAACCAAATTAATTTAGCTGGGAAGCATTGCATGAAATATTGTTGGAGTTTAATAACCATGCAAAGACAGATGATATGTGTGGAAAAATTAGTTGTAGGACCTCATAATAGTCTATTAATATTTTCTACAGGCGCAGAAACCCTTTGCTGAATGATTGTGTGACAAACTAATTTTTTTAAAGAGATAAAAAAAAAACTTCAAAAGCAGAGGACAGCGAGGATATACAGGGAATGGGAACCGAGACCCATCAGGATATCAGCTCCTGAGCTAGAGCTAGAAGCACTGCTATTTCATCCCAGGCCATCTCACTCTGCAGGTCAGCAGGCAGGAGGATATGAGTCCTTCCACAGGTATGCTTGCATTTTACACCTGGTTCCTTCCAGGGCTGTGGCCAAGGGAGGGCCAGGGAGCTCAGCCCTCCATCCCCAAGATTTTTCTCCCTGCCCTTCAGCCTCTGTTCACTAGGGATGGGCAAACATGGTTCAGAAGTTCGGAGTTTGGACCGAACTCGACCAGTTCAGTCAACCAAACCGAACTTCCGAACCGAACTCGATTTTCGAACCGAACTGAATTTCCGAACTCGATTCTGTTCACCCATCAAAAGATAATATTCCATTTAGTTCAGTGGGGTTTGATTTTCCGAACTCTGTTCGGAAGTTCGGAGCGAGGTCAAATAATTTGGTCGTCCGAACCGAATTTCCAAACCGAACCGAGCCGAATTTCCTAACTCGGTTCTGTTCACCCATCCCGACTGTTCACTAACAATTTAAATGCTGTCTAAGGGTAATTTCAGACATGATGGACTGTTTGACCTACCACGCTGAACCCTGGACTGGGATCCATCTCGGGATCCCGGTCCATGATCAGGCTGGCTGTCCTTTAGATATGTCAGCCTGATCCCTACTGGACTTCGGGGAGGGGCCGCGCGGGGAGGGGCTGCACGGTGCGACGTGCGGCCACTCAGCTCCGCCCCCCTGTGCTCCCTCGGCTGCCCACCCACAGGGAGACGGTCAATTAGGCCACTGCGCCCGACCCCGTTCCATGGTTGGGGCCTGATTCCTGGACAGGGCTGGCAAGCAGACGTGCAGCGCTGCCATTGCCGTCCCCGTCCCAAATTGTGGCCAATCTAACCATGGTTCTGGACCTTCGGCCAGCCGGACGTCCAGAACTGAGGTTAGCTTTGATCCCCATGAGAAATTCACCATGGTGAACATTTGGCGGGGATCAAACAGACATTACCGCGACTGCTGCCACCACAGGGAATCCACTGGGATTCACTGTGGTGAGCAGCGATTTTGTAATGTCTGAAATTACCCTAAAACTAAGGAGTTTGGCACAAAGAACCAACAGACATGTGAACATGGCTACCCCTAAACTGCATTGGATAGGTATCTGGCTGCTGCTTCATTGACTGCCTGTATCTGAGTTCTGCAAGGGCATTAAAGTCTTGATTTGCCTCATATGCTGCTGTTGAAGTCAGACAAGTAGAAGGCGTCGAACTTCCTTCCAACACAGCACATTTTGTCTATCTTCAGATTTAATAATTTAGTGAGATTGTGAAATCCCTGTTGCATTAATGGAATGTGATACATACATAACGCCTGCCCCTCCAGAACCTTTTGGCCCCCACTGCTGTTACAGGCATTGGACATCTTTAGAAATAACAAAGTTGGGTGTCAAAACCCCTAAGCACGTGTTTGGCCGTTGTGTGTAAGCAGCACCATAACAATCCCAACAGCAGTTTGGCCACCCATTGAACATACGTTGTTAACACCATTGCATCACAAGGACAATTTGCATGTTCTGGCTGAACATGTGGCCAACATTGTGTCTTATGATATCGCATGACATGTTAGCAGGTACAACACAGGAACAAGGCAGCAGCGCTTGCATGCTGAGATTGTGTGACAAGCAAAACACTGATTTGCACCAAGATGGGCTGTTTGTCTAAGCAGTGCCACATGGTGAACACAGGGCCAAACTGGTGTTCACATCAAGATCAAAACATGCATTCAGACATCTGTTGACGTTATGTCTAAAGACACCCATTGTCCATCCCAGTGCAAGCCATGGACACCATTTCAGATTTGACTAGTGGGAGCAACTTTCAGATGGGACCATTTTAAAGGGCCTTTCATATAAAGGGCCAGAGATGCACAAAGTGCTGAAAACATAATCAGTAGGGGTGTGCAGCAGGCCCATCATTCATTCTTGTTTCTGTTTTCATTTACACAAAAAAATGTTTTGGGAGGTTTTCATAAAGAAAAACATTTGTTCTTGTTTTTTCATAGTTGTTTCAGTTCATTTTTATTAAAAATAAAACAATAAAATAATCATTGTGCATGCACAAAATGGCCACCCAACCATTCTGTGCATGTGAAGCCCTTTTCCAAAATGGCGCTGCCAGCATCTGCATTATTTTGGGAAAAGAAGCTGGTCTGCTCATGCGCACGATAGTCACCATGCATGTACAGACTGGCTGCCCTTTCCCAAAATGGCATAGACACTGTCAGAACCATTTTGGGAAAGGACACACATGTGCAGAACAGTCCCAGTGGCCATTTTGTGTATGAGCAATTTCTTTAAATTTTTATTTCATTTTTGATAACAAAACCAGTCACTTTCCCCCTTTGTTTTCATCCATTTTCATTACCCTGGCCTATCATTTTCATATTTTAATTACTTAAATGAATGAGAATTTGTTCATTGTAGTAATAAAACAAACAAAAACAAATTTCACACCCCTAATAATCAGCATGTGGTACAAAAAATGCATACCTCCTAACTAGGGTAAGTATCTCTCAGGGTTTGACCCTGAGTCTCAGACTGGTTTTAGATGAGCAGGTCGCACTCGCATAATCCGCTCACATGACTTTTGAAAATCCTGTGGACCAGGATTAGATAAGACATTTCGCGTGTTAAAGCCGGTCACAGATTCTTTTAAACTGCGAACTAAATACCTCGACGTCAGGGTATTTAGTTTGCGGTTTTAAAAGAACGCATGATCACCTTTAACACAAGAAATGTCTCGTCTAATCCTGGCCCGCGGGATTTTCAAAAGTCACATGAGTGTGACCTGCTCATCTAAAAGCAGCCTCAGAGTTGTCAAGTATCATCTCAGGGCTAAGCCAATAATTCTCAAGGTTAGCTGATCATTCTCAGGGTCAGTCAGCTGTCATCACCTCATATTTTACCTGCCTTTGCATATGCTGGAGGATGAAGAAGGAGATGTGAAGCGTTATCCAGATCAAACTGCCTTGGGGAAGTTCGTGCCTTGGTTGCAGTGAGAAAGAGGACCTTTGCCCTGGGAGTCCTCTGTGTATGGGATATGGGATTGCACATCTACCCTTGCACCCCTGTGCCTCTGTACCCAGCCCCTACACCATGGGTATTTTCAGACGTTACGGGCAGCCGGTTCACCACAGCGAACCACCAGGGGGGGTGAACAGCGCAACCATGCCCGGGGGTGGGAAATCGGCCCAAACAGACGTGCCGGGAACGGGACCATGGGCCGGAACTGGGCCGCACCATCGCGGGGCGCGGCAGCACAACAGACGTGCAGCCGAACCCTCACCGGGTGCTAAACCCCCACAAGGCACCGGGCAGGGGCGGGACACAGACATGGCCGCCTGAGGGCAAACGAAGCCACAAGGCACACAAGGGAACGCCCACACAAGGGAAATGGGAAGGGAGGGGGGAAGAGCGAGAACAGGCTGACAGCCGGC
>QEPC01001081.1:1236831-1249293 GCA_003113815.1 Sphenodon punctatus | reverse complement strand
ATTTATTTCATTGATTTCAATGGGGACACAGCGCCCCATTGAAATCAATGAAATAAATCCGGTACCGGTATACCGGATTTAATCCGGGAATCCGGTTTTTACAGAACCGGTAACCGGTAAATCCGGTAGCCGGTAATGGGCCCGGGGTCCCACCTCTACAAAACAATACCTAGGTGAAACCAGGAAGACAAAAGTCATTCCTGGGCAGAAAGGGGCAGGAAGCATGAGATTCATGACCATTTTAATTTAGTCTCTTGCAAGGAGCAATTTATTTCCTGAGTCTTGACTGGAATTTGATTTGCCTCCAGACAAAAAAAAACACACCCGACCTCAGGATCCAGGAACGCCAAGTAGGCTGCTCCTGCAGGGAAAATAAAATAAACCAGGACAAAACAAACCTGAAACTCCTCATTTCACTCACCCTTTCCCTATTTTAATCTTTATGGCACCATCCATTCCCAGCTGCCCCACTCCCCCTTCCCCTTTCTTTTTCTTTCTTTAAATACAGTCTAATCCCGAGTGTGAACTGATGTAGTTTGTCTGTTAGAGGGGAAAAAATCTCTCTCTCTTTCTGCCTTTTTTTCCCTTCTTCTTTCCTTGGCCCAGTTCATTATTTTTCTTTCTTGTCACTCAGTGTGATAGGTTGAACAGAAGTGCAGAGATGAGCACTGAAAACGGTGTCACAAGGCCTTAATCTAGTCTTTAATGCCTGACTTCAGAGATGTCATTTATCTTCTAACTGCAGCAGGCATCCACCAACTTTATCTCTAATAATATATTGATGGATTAAAAGGGTCGGGCAGGAGACCGGGCTGGAAAAATTGCTTATTGACATCAAAATACAGTGCCCTCAACCTGATAAACATGGAGGGGCTCGTGTATCTCCCAGAATAGTTGGCGTTGCTATAATTTTTTTTTCTAACACGTTTCTCCCAGGTTCATAGGGTGGTCCAGAAAAATAAACAAACAGAACAAATAAACAGGAAATACAGTTCCTGCGTTGCCACAACCGAGTGGAGGCAGAGATATTTCATTCAGCCTTTTAAAAATATTATTACATGTACACGTCCTTCATTAATGTTTAGTGCCCTGTGCTGTGCATTGTGTGGGAGACGAAAGGTGAGCTTCTGCCCTGTGTTTTAGCAGGCGACGGCTATTAGAACCGTGATATATGGCATCCTCTCTTAATAGCACCTCATTATGCGTTTACAGACCATTCTTTCTCAGAGGCTATAAAAATGTGGGAGCTGTCTAGTAATCTCCAAGGCTGAAAATCAGCCCTTGCCACACACAGCTCAAATGAAGACTTTGTGTGGAGAACAGAGCCGGAGAGGGGAATGGAATTCAGCCTGGGAATTTTTCCAGAAGGGAATGCACTGACTCTCTGCTTTACATGGTCTTCAGAACCAGACACGCTTATTCTGCTCAGCTTTTTCATCACATATTATTTATTATTAATTAATGGTTTTATTATATAGAGATAGCAGTGTACCTGGCACTGTACAGTCAATAGTTATAGACATGTCCCTACCTACCCCAAGAGGCTTACAATCTAGGAGAGACAATGATGGGGGAGACAAGGGAGAGGTGAACATCAGGAGAGACAAGGATACATTTAGATGTTTAAGAAGTATGCTTAATTTAGTTACAGGGAAAGGTTTCCATCCTTGTCCTGCTTTCTTACAGATAGCATGGGCAGTTATTCAATACCATGGAGGGCAGAAGGGGTTCCAAGATGGATTCCAGACTTTCACACACCCCCTTCCCCACACATGGAGTTTGGCTGCAGAGCGGATACTCAGCATACAGTTATGTGCACACCCTGAGCAGTGTCTGGAACTGGTCCCTTAATTTCAAGGCTAACTGACCACAAGCTAAAGCACTACACAAAGCAGACAGAACCCAGTACCTCAATCCCTTTATGAAGTCAATTTGCTTCTGAAAAATGTGAGTGTTGGTGCAGGGCTTTTCACAGACTTACAATGAAAGTCTGAGCATTGGTTTAACTAGACACGGTCATGCAAGAAAACCAAGTCCCATATGGGGGCCAAAGGCAACTGAATGAGACATTCATTTTACCCTAAGTTCTTTGCTTGTGGAGCTTATTTTGTAGTGTTGCCAACCCCAAGCACTCCCAGATCAGGATGAGGAATCATGAGATTGACTTACATTTCATAAGATTTTTCAAACTAAATATAGCAATGGTTGATTGCTGTCTGGTTCCCAAGATCATATGATTCCAGAGGTGGTGGTTCTGCGTAAAACACCAAATATCAAGACACACAGAATAAAACTGCAAGAGCTGGCAATCTTGGTTTACTATGAGCCAGTTCTATGACTTAGTACTCATCATTATAGTATTCATCATGCACATGGAGGTGAAGAGAATCTCTCATCTTCTCCACCCATTGTAAGGGATCAGGATCTGGGGCACAGGTGGACTCGAGAACAGGATCAGGAGGGATGCACAGAGCAGGCTTCAGGGCACATACAGAGCAAGGATCAGACTGGGTCAGAAAGTTTGACCTTTTTTAAATGGGCCATGGCTGTGTGGGGGGTGGGGGTGCATGCCGCAACGTGGGCAGTGCTTGGGTGCTGGTGCACATGGGTGCACACCCACCCCTCATGCATTCTCACGCATAGAGCAACCTCTGTTTCCCCCAGTTTCTGCATGAGTGGGAATGCATGTTTTGTGGGAGTGCGCATGCACGCCCACTTACCAGCTGTGAGATTTACATGAGACAGTACCACTCATGCCCATGCAGATCTGTTGCGTGGGCATGAGTGGTACCATCTCATTAAAAAGAGCCTTTGTTTCATGGATTTTCTCATTTGTGTCTAGAATCCCAGTTTTCGGTTCATGTCAGAGACTGAAAAAGACCCAAGAAACAGATGTGTCTCACTGTAATTCTCAATGAGAAACTGCAAACTATTTTTTTTTTTAAAAAAAAGTTTAAACTTACTCTGAGCTCAGGTTGGGGGAGTGGGGTGTCCACTGACTTGATAATTCCACATCCTGCTGGCCATCACACCAGGCTGAAAACTCGACAGGGTCCGAGGAGCTGGCCCAACCCAGGCACCACAGGAATGCCCAGCCCCAAAGAGCAGATGGGTGGTCAGTGCACCACACTAGCATCTCAGGGGAGGGGGGTTGGACCATGCACCAGCTGATCTTTGGGTCCAGAAGAGGTTCCTGTGCTGCCTGGGCAGGGCTGGGTCCTCAGACCCAGGAGTTTTTAAAAAAAATTATATATTTTTTTTTTATTGTTTCTTACTTTGTGGAGAGTTCATACCATGACTGAGATCTCACCAAGATCTTGGGGCATTTTTAGACAAGTGGGGGGAATTCATGGGTTCAAAAAACTCCCATGACCCCCTGGACATGTGAGGTAAGGGACATGTTTTAAACAAGAAGCCCACTTGCACGAGCCCTGACAAACATCTGATTGGGGCAGAGAGCTCAGAGCAGTGCATGCTTTCCCCATGTATCCTGACAAACAGCTGATGGGGTGAGGAGGCCTTGAGTAGCATGTGCTTTCCCCATCTGCCCCAACAACCAGCTGATGGGGGGAGGAGGCTCCGGAGCAGTGCACACACTCTCCCTGGCTACCCTCACATGTTTTTCCTGCAGCTGGGGAGACTTGCAGGACATTTAAGATGCGGATTAGTAAAACTTTGCATATCAGGGTTTTATAATTCAGGAGTTTTCACAGACAGCTCACAGGAGAAGCATTTAAACAAGCAGCTAATTTGCGTATTTAGCTGCAAACTCGTGGGACTGCATCTCGTCTAAAAATGCTATTGGTCCTGGTACTTGAACTAAGGCAAATTTTCACAAGAAGCAAAATTGCTTCTTATTTCAGCCCTAGTAATCAAGCTTTTTAAGAAAAAGAAACCTGTAAAATTTAATCTCACAAAAGCTGATTTACAAGTTCTGAAAGATCTAACAAATGATCTGGACATTATTATAAAACCATCTGATAAAGGAGGAGTAATTGTGGTGATGAACACAGAGGACTATAGGTCTGAAGTTTTACGCCAATTGCGAGAGTCTGACAGGTATATGCCCCTTTTGAAAGATCCGACTGAAAATATAAAACAGGACATTAGTCTACTCATAGAGAAGGGTTTGAGTAAAGAATTTCTATCAGAAAAAGACAGAGAATATTTGGTTAATAAAACTCCCCGTACATTTCTTTTTTATGTTCTCCCCAAAATTCATAAGGGAATCATCCCACCATCTGGCAGACCAATAGTATCAGGCATGGGTTCCATTTTGGAACCACTGGCAAAATATGTAGATGCGTTTCTGAAACCTATTATCCCGAATCACTCATCTTACATCAGGGATTCCACGCATTTTTTGGGTATCCTTAGTGACATGGGGTATTTTCAGACATTACGTGATCACGGTCAACCACAGTGAATCCCCATATGGCGATCGCGATCACGGAACGTCTGTTGGAGGGAACGGAAGTTCCACCCCAGATGTTCACCCCCGTGAATCACGGGGGGGAATAAAATTCACCACGCGAACGGTGGGACCGGTGGGACCGATGCCGTTTGCGTGGAGAATGTGATTCCTGCCCCACCCCCATGATGAAGGGGATCGTAACGTCTGTCCCCAGACCACAGCCCGGAATCCACGGCGGGATTCCGGGCCGTGGTCAATGCGGGCGGGTGCTGCGGCCGCATTGGCTGTGGCTCCCGCCCATCTCCTGGAGGGCGGGTGGTCGGGGCAGCATGGGGGGGCGGGGCTGTGTGGCCACACATTGCGCCACGCAGCCCTGCCCCTCCCCGGATTCCCCACCGGGAACGGCTACTGCATCTGTTGGCCCGTTACGCGGTGGCCCCGGCGGGGAATCAAAGGGGTGATTCCGTGCCAGGGCCAATCGGCCCCATCACGTCTGAAAATACCCATTGACTATTTGAGTTTGAAGAAATATAATCTACTATTAGTCACTATGGATGTTGTTTCCCTTTACTCCAATATACCACAAGGGGAAGCCTTGGCCATCACAAGAAGAGCCCTAGACATTAATATTCCTAGGGGACCACCCACTGGTTTCCTTATTAGATTATTAGAATTGGTCATGTTCAAAAATTATTTTCGTTTTGAAAATACTTTTTATATGCAAAAACTAGGAATAGCTTGGGCTCATCAATGGCACCAGAAGTTGCCAATATTTTTATGGATGCCTATGAACAATCCTATGTCTTTGATGAGGATAAGAATGAATATATCTCACATATTTATTTGTGGAGAAGATACATCGATGTATTTCTGATTTGGACAGGTTCTGTGGAGAACTTACTCGCTTTTAGTGAATGGCTAAATGGTTGTCATTCATTTATTAAATTTGATCTTTAAAATGATCAATTTCAAATATCTTTTTTAGATATTAAGGTGACCTTGGAAGATACTAGCTTTGGCACCTGTACTTTCAGAAAACTCAGTGATCGAAACACTTACTTGCATTTTAAAAGTTTTCATCCTAACAGATTGAAGAAGAATATTCCGTATGGTCAATTTTTGAGGATCAGAAGGAATTGCTCAAATGACGACAAGTTTTTTTCTGAATCCTCCACTTTGGAATCACAATTTAAAGATAGGGGTTATCCCCATGGCTGTTTAAATATAGCCAAAAATAAAGCATTGAGGATTTCTCAAAGTAATCTTTTACAAGGAATCCAGAGAATAAAATCAACTTCTAGGATTGTTTGTCCACTCACATTTGGGCATTTGTCTTCTTCTATTAGATCCATCATTTTAAAATATTGGAGGATAATTTCCCACATTCCCTCATGTGATGCACCCCCTCTATTTGCTTTCAAACAGAGTAGAAACTGAAGGGAAATGTTAGTTAGGGCTGATATGAGACCCCAATGTAAGACCTATATAACAGGTATTGGGGGACATGCAGTGGATCATTATAATTGTGGCCACTGCAAATACTGTAGATACACTAGGAATATCAAATTTTTTGAAGTTAATGAATCTACTATTAACCTTAACCATTTCAGCAACTGCAATACAAAAAGAGTGGTTTGGTTTATGCTCTCCAATGTCCTTGCAGCAAGATTTATATTGGTCAGAGAAAAAGGAAAGTTAAACTTCACATAGCGGAACATTAAAGTTGAATCAAGAGGAAGATCATCAGTGCACCATTAGTTGCTCACTATGAGGAATTCCAGCATAAAAATGAAGATGTATTCTTTTGGGTGGTAGAACATATCTCTGGAGTAGATAATATTGAAAAGAAACTTTTGCAAAGAGAAGTCTTCTGGATATGCCAATTTAACTCAGTTAAACCATGTGGTTTAAATGATTCTGTAGAATTGAGATGTTTTTTGTAATATAGGGTATTTTCAGACGTGATGGGGCTCAATTTGCACCCTACTGATTCCCCTCCGGGGCCAACACGTAACGGCCAACAGACGTGTTGGCCGCTCCAAGCAGCGAATCCAGAGGGGGGGGCGGGGCTGCGCTGCCCAACATATGGCTGCACAGTCCCACACCACCCCCACGCTCCCCCAGCAGCCCTCCCTCCCGGAGACAGGCGGGCGTTGTGACCAATACGGCCACTGCGCCCACCTGCCCCCTGGAAATTGGCCATGGCCCAGAATCGGCGGCGAGCACGGCCACCGATTCTGGGCCGTGGTCAGCGGCCACAGGGAAATCCCCATGGTTGAGTGTGTAAACATCACATCTGTTCAGTGTTACACTGGGTGGTCACCCCCGTGAATCATGGGGGGGGGGGAATCACATTCAACATGCAAACAGAGATGGTCTGGGCAGGACCTCCATTTGCGTGTTGAATGTGATTTCCCCCCCCCTCCGTGATTCACGGGGGTGAACATCTGGCGGGGAGCTTCTGTTCCCCCCAACAGACATTACGGGATCACAATCACCATGTGGGGATTCAGCGTGGTTGAGCGTGATCTCGTAACATCTGAAAATACTCATTGACATATGTAGTTGCCACATTCCCATTTATTTTATCTTCAAAAGTTTTTTCATTTTTTTCTTCCTCTTGACCTACTTTTTCATCCTGCAGCAGGTGAGGTAAATTTTCCTAGAGGATCTTCACCCTATTTAAAGGATAGTATTTTCACCTGCTAGGCACAACACTTATAGTGAGTGCTTCTGTAAGGGAGGCCTTTGCAGGGAGGCTTCTCTTCCTTTGAGATCTTTGGGCCTGGTGAGAAGTTGCTGTTTTCTTGTTCTATGTGAGTATGTTTTCATTCCCCCCCTTCCCCCCCTTTTGTTTTTTTCCCCTTCCTCCTTTTAAACCTTTTTCTTCTCCCCTTTTCTTCTTTCCTCTCTTCCTTTTCCCTCCTTTTCTCTCTTTTTTCTTTCCTTTTCCCTCTCTGTTGTGTTCTGGTTTTGCACTTTTTTCTTTCCCACTTCCCTTTCTCTTTTCCTTTCCCTTTTCTCCCTTTTTCCTCCATTTTTTCCTCCCCTTTCCTCTTCTTTTTTCATTTCTTTTTTCCCCTCCCATCTTTTCCTTGGTTTTTTTTCCATGTGTTGACAGTTTCTTCCCTCCCTTTCCTCCCCCTCTTTCCCCTCCTCCTTCCTCCCCCCCTTTCCCCTCTACCTTTCCCCTCCCCCCCTTTTTTATATCTCATTTTGCAAATTATATATAGGATATAGGTGTCTCTATATTTGGAACACACAGAGACAGACAAGATTTGTGATATCAACTTATTCAATCCCTTTTGAAAAATTCAAGACAAATTTATGATGATTTGCTTGGTAGGTGTTAGCCTTAAAATCTTGTGTTATATATTTCCATGAGGGGTATGTGGCAACATTTATACAATAAGGAAATTGTTTATTATTCCATATACATGAAATACAATATCGTTTTACTTCCAGATATTTGTTTGAGGTTCTGAAGACGACCCCAAGAGGGTCAAAAGATGTCAACTTTCTTCTTTGTACATCATCATTTTTTTCTTTAATGTTTTCACATGTTCAAAAGTGTATATTATCTATTTAGAAGACAATCTGTTTTCATGAAGTTTGCTTGGAATATGTACACTTGTTTGTATTTGTATATTCATGTATTGTCCATTATTCTTTGATTCACATTTATTATATAAAAATATCATTTTAGATACTAGCCCTCTAGATTGTTTTTTCTTGTTGTGGTATAGGCTTAGTGGGCTTAGGAGTGGCCACATTTTTCTCTTTTTAAGGCAAGCTAAGACAGTTGCACAGGAAGGCTGGCCAAGACTCAGAAGCCCCAGGAGCATGGGGTCAAGACCTGTATCCTGACATCAACCTCCACAAGATGTACAAGGAGTTCATCCACCCCCCCATGTCCTCAGCATTCAGAAAGGCCTCAGGCAATGTTTTCCTCAATGCGGAAAAACTTAACTTGGGGGAAACTGAGAAGCTGGGGAAATTATCGGCAGCTATTCCTGTTGACACGGCTGCTCCAACTTTCAAGGCAAAATCATGTATGGGAGGGGAATGCATGGAGAATAGAGATTTTGCTGGTGCCTGCTCCCTTTGGTGAGATGAAAAATGTCAACAGCAGATGTATGAGTCAGGAGCAAATGCTGAGTATAGGAACAAGTGGAGTGGTGAGGGTGAAGGGTATCCTCACAATCGGAGACTTAAGCTCAAGACACACTGGCAGTTTGCCCCAGATTTTGTGGGCAGAGCATGGTGATGTGGACTGTAGCTTCCCTGTTAGCAATGGATGGCAGGGGCAGAATGCAAATCAGTCGTTCCTATTTAAAGCAGAATTGATTCACCTTGCCTGTTATCCGGCCAAAAATGTGGCATGTTCACACTACACTAGAAGTGGGGCAAGGGGAAACAGGCTTTTCCAACCCCATCTTATCCTGTTAACCCAGTGGTTAGGGTGGAAACAGCCTTGCTTTTCTATTGAAAGAGTGAGTCTTTACTGGGGCTGAAGTGAGATTTTGCAAAAAAACAGGAATTCACATTAAAATCCCAGTTCTCAATACTGTCTTGATCATATTGAGAACTTCTCGGTATTCAGGAAAGTCTTGATCAACATTTTGTTTCTTGATTTACCGATAATGTGCTTATTGAGATCCTGTTTACTGCTTTGCCATTTATTGCTTTGCATTCCGTTTCAAATCCCAAGAGGTAATACTGATGCAATATCACATTTCTTCTATCTTCACTTCATTTTCCCTGTACTTCCTTGTCACTCATTGGCTGCTTCACAGATTCCTTTACTAATCTGCAATCCAGTTGCAGATTGGTCAAAACAAAGGAAACAACATATAACAAGTATTCTGATTAGAGGCACTGGAATTGAGGTTAAGGGGCACTGAGAGGAGGCTACGGGGTGGGTTATTCACTAAGAGATTGGCTCAGAAATGCAGTACAATGAACAGACAGAAACACAGAAGTAAAACAGTACCCTCAACAATGTGGTAAGTGGTAAATGAATAGTACACTGTAAATGGTAAGCAGAAAGTCGGTAAATCAGGATGGTATCTTGCAGCATTGCAAGAATTGAGAAACCATACCTATAACAGAGCAGGGTTCCAAAGGCTAAGTCTTTGAAGCATTCAGTCCCCAGGAACCCCAACCACACAGGTTCTTTGCCCCAATATTCTTTATTCCAATTTCAATTCAATTCACTTTATTTATGGATACAAGCTTTCACCATGACCCAAAATCCAAAGGAACAGTAAAACCACAATACACACAGAATACACAAAAACAACAAAATACAATAAATATTGTCATAGATGGATTCCTACAAATGTTATCCTTGTAAGGATAGAGTGGCACCAAGGGCCAGAAGTATGCAATGCCAAATACAACCATCTAAAACTAAAATTACAAAGCCCTGGCTGCCAAAAACTGTTTCCTAAGCTCATTAGCTTTTGAAGTAAATATGGCTAGGTTCCGCATAAATGACTCACTCTCATTCTGCATGATCCAAATCAATTTTTCCTGATGCAAAAAACCCTTAAGTATGAAGGAAGAGGAAACAGATACTTTGTTCTAATAAAATCGTACAGTGGACATTCAAGAACATAATGAACAGTATCCTCTATAACACAAATACAATGTGGACACATCCTCTCTACTCTGGGAATTCCTACTCTACAACCTTCATTTATAGCCAACTGGTTATGTTCCAGCCTTAGGGTATATTTTCAGATGTTACGAAATCGCTGCTAACCACACGGAATCACAGTGCATCCGGTGTGGTGGCAGCAATCTCGGGAACGTCTTTTTGCTTCCAGTCACATGTTCACCACAGTGAACACCTGGTCGGGATCAAATTAACCATGGTTCTGGAGGTGAGGCCATCCTCGATCCAGGACGGGGCTGGGAATGGTTGCGGGAATGACTGTTACCCATCCCCATCCCAGAATCAGGTCTCAACCACGGGACGGGATCAGGATGGTATCTTGCAGTATCCGAGGGCGGGCGACCATGGAAGCATGGGGGGGGGCTGAGCAGCCACACATCATGCCGCACAGCCCCTCCCCCTCCCCTCTTCCCCACAGTGATCAGACCAGCACATCTAAAGGACGACTGGTCTGATCACTGACTATATATATATATAATGTTATCGGAATCAATACTGATACCAAAAATAAAATCTTCATTTTAAATTATACCAATAATGACAATGATAACAAAAACAACGTTGTTGTTAATAACGATAATAAAAATGACATTTTTTTAATAATGAAAATGAGGCACACCCCTAATAGAGAGGCACTATATGGGAGTAATAAATTGCCACAAGTTCATTTTGATGCACCACTTCACAAATCCTAGAATAAAGAACTTTGTCCTCAAGGGGGGAGGGAGGGAATCTTTCACTACTCTTTAGAAGATAGCCAAATCCTGTGGATCAAATATATTCTTTATTCCATTATCGAACACAGTCCCATATATGCACAGGGGGTCCAGGAGTCTCCCCCTAAGGCTCCACTTAGCTCAGCACAGTCCCTCCTGAGCGGATAGCAAACCCCACAGCCCCTTCATTCCCTGGCATAGGCTACTAGTTCCGTTGCCTCCACCCTGCAGCCTACCCATTTCCATCATAGCTCCCAGATCCATTGACTGCACCCTGGAGCTTACATGTAGAGATTCCCCTTAAGGCCCTGCTGGTCAGGCAACATCCCTCCTGCCAGCTTAAAGGCAGAGTCTTTCCTCTCTCCTGCTTCACTGGAGCCCTTAGGAGACAGAGCTTCCAGGTTCCTGTCTCCTGCCAGTTCTCCCACTCACTGTGCTCCCAGCTCAGTCTCCTGAGTTCTGGGCTCTCCCCAGCACACCCAGCTCAGCTGGCCCCCAATTAGTCACTTTATTCGCTTAGCCATGAGGGCTAGTCTGGCTGTGGCCCATTAAGGTACTGTCCTGTGCCACTACAGCACCCATGCTTACCCAGCTGGCACCAACTTGGGCCAGTGCTAATCTTCCTTAAAGGGCGAGGCTCCCTTCAAGCCTACCTTGGTACAGTATCAGTATGAGGAAATAGCTCAGTAATTGATCCCAGTTCTCAGGATGGTGAAATTTCTCACAAGCAGCGATTTAGCTGCTCATTTCACCCCTATTCTCCACCAATCAACTGTATCCTCCATAGAATTAGAGTTGGAAGGGACTTTGAGGGTCAACTAGTCGAACTCCCCTGCTTGAATGCAGGGTAACTAAAGCTATAGTTATCTTTTGAAAGAACCATTGGGATGTTCCCAGTTTGCTACTGGGTAGCTTATAAAATATGCTTTGCTCTACCTCTCCACCATTTCTGTGAACTAGATCTTGAGTTATGCTCATCAACAGCTTCTTGGACTGGATTATTTTGAGATAAGACATGGCTCAAGAAATAAAAGTATCTGAAGAATTTTCAAAACAGTTAGTTAGTTAGTTAGTTAGTTAGTTAGTTTAGTTTAGTTTTAGGGTGATTTCAGACGTTACGGGTGGGCGGTTCACCACAGTGAACCCCCAGGGGGGGTGAACAGCACAACCACGGGCTGGGGTGGAAAAACGACCCAAACAGACGTGACGGGACCTGGACCACGGCCGGGAACCGGGCTGAACCATCACGGACCGGGGCAGCACAACAGACGTGCAGCCAAACCCCCGCCGTGGTCAAAACTCCCAGAAGGCACCGGGCAGGGGTGGGACACAGACATGGCCGCCTGAGGGCAAACGAAGCCAAGGGAATGCCCACACAAGGGAAACAGGAAGGGAGGGGGGAAGAGGGAGAACAGGCTGACAGGTGTCACATACAGCACACGCACGCACACACACACACACAGCGGACTCGTAGCAGGACACAGTGCATGATGACACGCCCGGGCACACACACCCACCCACACACACACAAGGGAAAGGTCGGGAAGGGGGGGGCAGGGGCACCCAGAACACAGCACGAGGAACAACGGGAGGGACGAGGGGGGGCACCGCCAAGGGGCAAGGCACAGGCAGCAGCAACCCCCACCCCCACA
>QEPC01001081.1:1208880-1227189 GCA_003113815.1 Sphenodon punctatus | reverse complement strand
TTTTTTTACATTGCAGCCATTTTTAAATGGCTGCAATGTAAAAAAAATCCGGTACCCCGGAATCTGGTACCCGGTCCGGATTACCGGGTCGAATCCGATAATGCCGGTACGCCCGGTACCGGCATTATCGGATACCGGATTTTACCGGTTTCCCGCCCCTACTTTTCTGTAATGAGCATAAATTAAATAATTTAGAAACAAATCACAATTATTTAGCTATTCATTGCCTATAAATAATAAGATATTCTCCTAAGGGCTATTTGTTAAAGTTTGTGTTAGACCTTTGTTCAATGTAAGGCTTAGTGATTGCTTTAAAAAGTAAAGTCATACTAAATATTCAATTGGGGTAGGGGGAGGGTGGTTCTGGTTCTTTCCCATTCAAGTAAATGAGTTGTTTTTATCATTGAATTTTTAGGAAATTTAACCATAAAATTGTACATATAAAAATATCTCTATTTCCCCTGCTTTTTCCTTTGATAAATGCTTGCTAAAGCCAGTGGCCTTCCATGCTACTTGTCAGGGCCAGCCAAAGCTATTTGGTCACCCTGGACAAAATAAATGTTTGCTGTGGGGCTGACACCATATTTCCAAATAGTTCCTCTTTCTGAGTGAAAGTCCCTCTTTGGGTGCTGAATCCCACTGTCCCTCCTACAGGGGGTCAAAGTCTCTCCTTCAGGAGAGAGATGAAAAAATACCTGTATGCAAGCCTCAGACACCGCTTTCCTGGTTGCGTCCCAAGAAAAGCATTTGAGAGGACAACAGGGAGATGATAGAAGACAAGTAACTAAGTGAAATGAGAAGCAGGAGAGCTCCTGTCCTTTAGACAATTGGGGTGTTGGGAGGTGCATGTGCACATGTTAGGGAATGAAGGGTTGGAGGCTATTGGTTAAGGAAGTGAGACTTATCCCTTTTTGGCTGCTCAAAACGTTGCCTCCCCAAAACCTCATTAGAACCCAATGTTACCAGGTCAAATAAGGTCTGTAATTTCAATGGGTATACCTGCTTTTGAGGATACTTTTTCAGCTCCTTCATTGCTTTTCAAGAACATTTGTCACTGATTTGCTCTATTTATTAATCAGACCATGGAATACAGTGCATTACCAGCTGGATTCTTCCAGAGATCATAGTCCCTTAAACTGTTTTTTTAAGGTGTCCCATATTTCTGAAGCTTTGAATGGTTTATAATTATTCACTCTTTCTTCATTGATGTAAAGGAGTCCAGCAGTTCTGCCATTTTAGAATCACCATTGATTTTGTCTCCCTCTTCATTTATTAATGGAACTACTTTCTCACTTGTATTCCCCTTTCCTACGATATAATTGTAAAAGTTCTTTTTATTCTGGTTAAGCCTTTCTGCTTTCTCAGTTCCTTATCTTTTCCCTGCAAGCCTTAATGGATGGTATATTGTTGTTTAGGTGCCTTCCCCTTCTCAGTTTTCACACTTGCTTCTTCCCCCTGTCTTTCAGTAGTGTTTTTATTATGCCACACTCAGTGCCTCTTTCTCTTCCCATCCATTCCCCAGTGGAATAGTAGTGTGTTGCACTTTACACGATTCAAATTTCTTCCACTCTTATGCATTTCAGTATTTTCTCCATTGCACCAGTTTTACTCGATAATGCTGCAGTCCAGAAAAGTACTTAAGTAGATGCTTAACTTTAAGCACATGAATACTTTCATTGAGGTCAACGAGCAACTTGCATGGACGTTGTCAAGCCCCAGGTTTTGTAATAATATATAAAAATATTTCTGGACAGCCTTCTTAGGCAAAGCCTTTGTGCATGTGCTTACATCATGCTGAATTAAACGAGATCCAATTTGTTGGTTGTTTTTCAAATGTCTCATTTTTCTGTAGTGAAACAGAGATGTTATTAATTTCCTATCTTTACTCTACATTTCCTATTGCTGAGATCAGTTCCTGAGCTTACAAGTTCAAAAGGACATCCAGAACTTTCTAAGCATCTCACATTAGCCTTGTGGGGATCAGGCTAAAGCTATTAAAGCAGCCTCATTCAATTCTGGGACAAACTGGAAAGAATTCTGCGCTATTGCTAATATCCTACAAAAACATCTGTTGTCAACTTTTCATAGCTGATGTGGTCCTCTCTCACACCTGGAAAAGGAATGACAGTAGGCATCAGTTGCAAGCTATGGACCACTATAGGAATGTGCATGTCATTTCCATTATTACAATAGCGATAACAACAATTGTCATTTTCATTATCATTATTGCAATAACAAAAATGACAATCGATCATAATGACAACAATAACAAAAACAACTGCTGTAGCAGTTGGGTTTTGGAGGGAAAATGTGGAGAGGGAAGGAGGGAGCAAATATCTCAGGGTGATTTCAGACGTTACATGGCCCAGAGTCACAACAGTGGATTCCCAGCGGTGGTGAACAGTTTAACCACCCCCCGTGGTCAATAAAAGTCCCAAACAGACGTGACGGGAGTGGGACCATGGCAGGGAATCGGGCTGCCAGATCACAGTCTGAGGCAGCACAACAGACATGACACCGATTCCCAGCTGTGGTCAAAACACCCAGAACGAGCTGGGGAGGGGCAGGACACAGACATGGCTGGCCGAGGGCAAACGAATCCAGAAGGGACAAAAGGGAATGCCCACACAAGGGAAACAGGAAGGGAGGGGGGAGAGGGAGACGAGCCGCCGAGGTACCACACACAACAGGGACAGAGACAGTGAGGGCACAGTGGAACACACAGCACAAACACCCCCCCGGGCGCACACACACCCGCAAGGGAAAGGGAGGGAAGGGGGGGAGACACAGCGGGACGGACAACACACATGGCACATCAGGCACGGGGGAGCACCAGGGACAGGGAAGAGGGGGGAAACGGAACAGGGTCACAGCTGGACACAGGCAACGGCAACCAGGACTCCCAATAAAGAGCAGTCCGCACGGGCACCCCCACAGCAACACAGGCAGTCCCAGAACGGGGGGCCCCAGGAGGTCCAGCCACAGGCACAGCAAGAGCACACATGGAACAGGGCGTGGGCCAGGAACAGTCCAGGAGGCACACTCAGAACCCAAGTGCTGGCGAGGGGGCGATGGAGGGGACCCAGGAGATCCGTAGCAGTGCTGCAGGTCCAAAGTCACATCCCAGAACCCAGAGGTCACACAGGCACCCATGGGGGGGGGGGCTGGGGCGATGACAGGGTCGCAGGCGAATGAGGACGGTCAGCAGCATCCAGGGGTGCTGCGTGGGGGGGCAGGAAAGTATCCGGAGGTGAACAATGGAGAAGGTGGACACGGAGGTGACCACCCAGTGCAGAGCCTGACAGGGGGGGCCCGGAGGGGGCCCGGGGCCACAGGCAGGGGCAGCAACACCCCAGGAAGCAGCCAGCATAGCAGCACAGCTGGGGCATTGTGGAGGGAGCCGGCTGCAGGCCACGGCAGCATGGAGGAGCCAGGAGCCCACACAGGGGGCCAGGAACCGGGGTCCAGGAGGCACAGGGGGTCTTACAGCCAGCTGCTGGTGGTCACGAAGGGCCCAGGGGCCGTGTGCCCTGCCTGATGAACAAGGTGGGGCCAATGAAGCATGTCCTGGTGGTACCCCAGCACAGATATGTGGTGGGCGATCAGGTTGTATGCCTCAAATGGATCCTGCATGGAGAGACCCAGCTGCACATCAGAACAGGACCACACACCTGAAAGCACCGCCAGCTCCACCACAGAAGGCTCGGACACGCAGCAGTCAGCAGCAGAGGACCATGGAAGGTGACCCAGCTCCAGCAGCTGGTGATACACCACCCCACGGGAGCACTGGTATCCACAGACCCCGTGAATGTAGCCAAAGTAGGACACAGCCAGGGCAGGGCCCCCCTCTGCCTGGCAGCCTGTGTAGGCAGCCAGACTGCACACACAGACAGGGCAGACACGGTCTCCACTGTGGACCAGGACACATGCAAGCACCTCATCTCCGGGACGCACCCATCGGGAAAGGGAACCAGCCCCAGCGTCTCAGCATGCAGCTGGAAATCCCCGGCGCTTGCCTCATAGCCAAAGTAATGAAGGCCAGAGCTCAGGCCACAGGTCACACAGGGCCATGGTCAGGTCCATGGTCTCGTGGAAGGTCCACGGATGGGGGGCCCCATGGGGGTCGGGAGCCAGGAGCCCAGTGGAAGCACAACCAGCCATGGTCCAGTACACCAGGGAGTGGGCACAGGGCTGGTGGTCCCGGGTCCTGGCTCAGTGGGATGAGGCAGCCTGGAGGGTGCACTTCTGGATGGACAAGCTCACCCTACTGCAACTCGTGGAGTTGTTCACACCCTGGCTGGAGCGGCAGCACACCCCCATGAGGAACCCCATCCCCATGATCCAGTGGGTGGCCATCGGGGTCTGGGCCCTGGCAACGCCTGACTCCTGCTGGTCCATCTCGCAACACTTCGGTGTCAGGCTGAGCACCATTGCCTGTATCCTCCGGGATGTCTATGAGGCTGTGGAGGGCATTCTCCTGGACCAGGTGATCCAGCTGGTGGATCAGGGGGCCGTGATGGCTGGATTCATGGCTGGAGGGTTCCCCACCTGCATGGGAGCCGTGGACGACACCCACATTGAGATCCTCCACCCCTCTGTGGGGGAGGCCGTCGAGTATGTGAACAGTCACGGGTATCACTCCCTGAAGCTGCAGGCTGTGGTGGACCACCAGGGATGGTTCATTGACATCTTCACGGGCAACTCCGGGTGCAGCCACGATGCCCGGATCATGACCATCTCCCCCTTCTATGTCTGGATGTACCGGGGACTTTGCAGACATGGGGATGACCTGGATTGAGGGGGTGCTGATGCCCCCTTGTATCCTGGGGGACCAGCCTACCCCCTCACCCGGTGACTGATGAAGGTATACCATACCTGGTCACCCAGACCACCTGTGTGCTAGCAGGAACATGGTTGAGCGGGCGTTTGGGGCCCTCAAGCAGTGCTGGAGGAGCCTTGCCAGCTGGCTAAACTACACAGTGGAGACCTCGGCCCTGGTGATAGGTGCCTGCTGTGTGCTGCACAACATGTGCAAGACCGATGGGGTCGCCTTCGAATACCCTATGCCTACCCGCCCTCCCGGCCCCATGCCTCTGTAAGTGAACATGAACCACCCGAGAAAGTACCGGTAAACCAAGCGCATCCGTGCCACACTAGCCAGGCACTTCAGCTGAGAGGCCGAGGCATGAGGCTGCACCCCGCCCAACCCACCCCCTTGGGACCCTGGGGGGTTCCCTGGTCTAGTCCCTATATCGGCGCGGTCTACCCCACCCCCACCTCTGGACCCATGAACAGACCACAGGAGGAAGTACTTGTTCCATGCATTTATTATCTCACCCACAGACACGTGCCCCCACCACCTCCACCACCGCCCCCCCTGGTGCATGGTGCCCCCCTCATACCCCTCTCCCCCTTCCCCCTCATCCCCCCTGACCCCCGCATTTCTGGGGTGCCCACTCAAGTGCCCTGTGGGCAGCACAGAGCTCTGGGAGCTCCCCTCCCCCCGCTGTCCGTGTCCCCAACAGTGTCCTGGCAGTCCAGAGGGGCAGGTGGTGGTGGGAGGGAGGGAGGGAGGACCCGGGAACTGAGGGGCCCCCCTGGGCGTCTGCTCCCTCCGGAGGCCTATAGGGACCAGGAGGCGGATGTGGGGCCCCTGCTGGCATGGAGGTGGCTGGGGCAGCTGGGGGGGCGGTGGGGATGCTGAGGGGCCCTGCACGGGACCCTGGGTAGTCAGGATGCCCGGCGGGGAGGCTGCAATCACATAGGCACACATAGTGCCCGCGTGCAGGAGCAGGGAGGTCCCAATGTCATGAGACCTGTCCATCTTGGCAGAATGTTCCTGCACCATCCCCGCGATGACCTTTTCCAACCACCCAAATGCCTCAACCTGCCTGCTGTGCTTCCGGCACTCCTGCCTCCGCTCCAGGCACACCTCTGCTTGGAGCCTCTGGTCCCTTGCCTCTGTCCACTCCAGGGAGCACTCTATGGATGCCTCCATGCAGTCCACAGCAGCGATCATCCGCTCCCCCTGTTCTTTGGTGGTCTGGATGGTGTCCTCTGCCTGGTCCTCCCTCCGGCACCATACCTGTGCCCGGTGCTCCCTCATCCACTGGGCTGGGGGCCCGGGCCCGGGTTGCTATGACTCCTCCGGCTGTCCTGTAGGGTACACAGTGGTTAGTGGTTTGCTGCTCTGGGCAGCTGCCCCCCTTGGTGCCCGGTACCACCCCCTTCCCACCCCCCTGGATCCACCATACCACCTCATGTGCCCTGGGTCCCACTGCCGGCCTCCCCGGGCCCCCCCCACCCTGCTTGCGTGCCTCACCTCAGTCCTCCTGTCACTGCCTGGGCTGTTCTGTGCTGGCCTCCTCATCTGTCTGCCTCTGGTGCTGGGGCATTCTGTACCCTGTGGAGGCATGTGGGGGTGGTTGGTGGGGAGCTGTCTGGTTGTTTGTGTTGCCCCCCTGGCCCCAGACCCATGTCGTGGGGTGTCAGGGCCAGAGGGGGCCTGCGCCCTGGCCGGACTGTTATCCCCCTTGGCCCAGGTCCATCCCCCCATCCCATCTGCATGCTTACCCTCGATGTCAGTCTCCAATCCCTCCGAGGCCAGCCCCTCCATGTTGCTGTGCTCCCCCTGGGACCACTGGTTGAGGGTGATGAGGGTGCCGGCCTCGGAGTCCGGCTGTCTAGCCAGGGGGTGGGGGCTCTCTGGGCTGCTGTCCGGGGGGGGTCTGCCACTCTCCAAGGTCCTGGGGTGTTCCTCCTGGGGGCCTTGGGGCCTGGAGAAGGTGCCTTCTTGTGGGGTGGCAAGGAGAGGGGGTACCTCAGCCCATTCCCTGCCCTGGACCACAGCGCTCCCCATGAGGCATGGGGTGACTATTGATCCCTTCATATGGAGGATGCGGTCCAGGGCATCATAGAAGGGGGCGGTCCAGGCTCCGTGTCCGGACCCCTGGTTGTTGTTCCATTTTGCCTTATACCCCCTCTTCAGCTCTTTGGCTTTGGAGCGGCACTGTGCGATGGTCCAGTGATGCCCTGTCACCTCCATTTCCTGCACTGTCTCCCAGAACATGTGCTCATTTCTATTATTGTGTGCGAGCTCCAGTTGATGCTCCAAGGTCCCCCTGGATGCGGATGAAGTCCCAGGTCTCCCGGAGCCCCCACTGCCCCCCTCGGTGGTACGGCCTTCTCCCCTTTCTCCCCTCAGGTTCCTCTTCCTCCTCCTCCTGCTCCTGCTCCTTCTCCTTCACCTGGGCAGGGCCCATGTCCTCCGGGGGCTCGAGCTTCCGGGCCCATTTGCGTGTCTGCGGGACACAAGGTGGGTGTGTGTGTGTGTTTGGTTGCTGGTCTGGCCCTGTCTGGCATTCCTTCCCCTTCCCCCCCCTGCCGGCTGGCTGCCCGGCCAGTCCCCCACCCCCTTTGGTGCCCCTGTGCTTCCGGGTCTGCTCCCCTTTGTTCCCCTTGCCCATTTCCAGGGTGCTTCCTCCCCCAGTCCGGTTGATGTCCCCGGGGCGGCCTGTCCTGGCTGCTGCTGTGACTGCTGCTGCTTCTGCTCTCCCTCCACCTCCTGCATGTGCAGCACGACCACCTCCTCCACCACCTGTGTCTCCACCTCCTCCTCCCTCGCTCTCTCGCCCTCCGCTCTCCTTTGCCTCCCGCCTCGCTCCATCCTGCCACGTTCTCCTGCTGCTGTGTGCCCTTTAAATCTCCCTTCATGGCATGTGTTGTTGTTGGTTGCCTGGCAGCGATGTTGCATGCTTTGTCCTCGGCTGGGAATCATTTTGATTGATTCCGGTGGTGGTTGCCGTTCAGATGTTACTTTTTTTTGTTTCCTGATGGGAATCTCTTTGACCAGGCTTTTGGAGATGGTCCGGTCCGGAGGTCCGGAAGCGTGGTTGATTTTGATCCCATGTGGGTATTGACTGTGGTGAACATCTGGCGGCCACTGAACAGACGTTCAGGGCACTTTGGCCCCGCCACAGGATTGACTGTGGTTCACTGTGGTTGAGCGTGATCTCATAACATCTGAAAATACCCTCAGAGCCCTAAACAGGGTTATTCTCTTGAACTGTGCCTGTGTTCAGAGGGGCAAGTAGCTCAGCAGTGTCTGATGGATGTATCACTGCCCAATGAGTAGTGGAAGCAGGTCCCAGCAGTCTCATGGCACTCTGTGATTGCTCAATGCCTGCTGCCTCCCACAAGCAATCAGGGGGGGGCTCTTGGGGAGGGCACTGAATCCCTTTATAATGGAAGGGCCAGGCTTTTTCTCCCTTCTGAGAGCTCCGCTTGTCGGGTTGCATTTACAGAATTGTGCTGCTTGCACACAAAAAATCCTCCCTAGTTCTCATTGTATTACCACCAATTCCTTTCCTTCCTCATATCCTACATTTTACCTTCTCCCATTCCCTGCCCTTCTCCCCCTGTACATTATATATAGATAGGTAGCATAGATTAGCTATAGATATATATTATAAACAAATAGATTAGAATAGATGATAATAGTTATATAGATAATTGATTAGATAATAGATAGTTTCCCCTTTCCCTTCCCCTGTCTCTCTTAGATTTAGATAGATATTACTTGTGTACATATATAGAGAGATTCGATATTATATAGGTATTTAGGCAAGTCTGTTTTATTATATATATTATGTTTTTTTATTTATATATATTATGTTATTATAACATAATATATATAAATAAAAAATCATAATATATATAATAAAACAGACTTGCCTAAATACCTATATAATATCGAATCTCTCTCTATATGTACACAAGTAATGTGTGTATATATATATACACACACACACACACACACACATAATGTTATCGGAATCAATACCTATATAAAAAACAAAATCTTCGTTTCAAAAAATACCAATACCAATAACGACAATGATAACAAAAATGACATTTTAAATAATTAAAATGATAACAAAAACCAAAAACTACATCGGGGCCTGGTGCACACCCCTACACCATATTGCAAAACAGTAGCCACTTCAGTCATTAGAACTGGCTTTGCAGGCTTTGCAGGCTTATGGGCAATGCTACTGCTAATAGCAAGTGCTTTCTGGCCTTTAAGTGGTGCCAATAGGGATGTTAACTTAGCAATTGCTGCTGTTGAGTGTGATCCAGCTCCCATTGAAGTCAGTAGCTAAACTCGCATTGACTTTTATGGAGCTGGATTGCACTCCTAATGTTTAAGACTTGGAGACTGGTTTTCAAATGGCCTACATCCACCTATAGAGCCAGATTTTCAAAAGAGCTAAAGCTCCCCGTTATCCAGCAGACTAAGCTTTTCTGAAGATTGAGCCCTAGATGACACAGTGGGAGCTGCTGCATGCTTAGCACTTTTGAAAATCTGACCCTTATTGTGGTGCCTAACTGGGAGATGAGCTCTTCAAAATCTGGCTCTTAATGTGTAGATATTTTTAGTCAGGGAGAATGAAGAGCTATGTAAGAAGGGAAATGCAAACGTAAAACCTCAGTAAAATGTTATGTACTGCTTTCAAGTCTCTGCTCCGCAAGACTGCCATGCCTGGCAGTGGACTTTGGCTAGGGCTGAAATGAGCAGCTAAATTGCTGCTCACAAAAAATGTTGTCATATTGGGAATTAGGATTGATTTCCCGACCGTTTCCAGATACCAATGTGATTTCTCAATTCTCGCTATATCATGAGATAGTATCCCGATTTACCAACTTTCCACTTAGAAATTACTATTGACCACATACCATTCATTTACCACTTAGCACATTGCCAAGGGTACTATTTTACTTCCAGGTTTGTTGTTTCCGCATTTCTGAACCAATCATTGTGTGAATAGCTCAACCCTTAACCTCCCGCCAGTGCCTCTTAGGCCCTTTCTACACAGATACTCTGGGTAATTTCAGACGTGATGGGCCCAGAGGCCCACCACACTGAACCCTGGATTGGGATCCATCTCAGATCCCGGTCCGTGATCAGGCTGGCCATCCTTTAGATGTGCCGGCCTGATTGCTAACAGGGATCAGGGATGAGGCATGGTGGGGCTGCGCACCGCCACGTGTTGGCTGCACAGCCCTGCCCCCCCATGCTCCCTCAGTCGACCACCCTCCGGGAGACGGACGGGCACAGTAGCCAATGCAGTCACTGCACCTGATCCCGTACCATGGTCTGGGCCACGATCCATGATGGGCCAAAGTAACAGATGTTACTTTTGGCCCATCCCGGATCTTGGCCAATCTAACCATGGTTCTGGACCTTTGGCCAGCTGGAGCTCCAGAACCATGGTTAGCTTTGATCCCCGCCGGAAATTCACTGTGGTGAACATTTGGCGGGGATCAAACAGGCATTACTACAATTGCTGCCACCACAGGGAATCCACTGGGATTCACTGTGGTGAGCAGTTATTTCATAACATCTGAAATTACCCTCTAACACTGATAAAATGGGTGTTACATTTTATTATACAAGTTGCAGGGCTGCAGGTGTGATCTATGGGTGCCCTGCAACATGTATAATAGCATGTAACACCCATTTTATCAGTGTTAGACTGTCTGTGTGAAAGAGGCCATTATGTCCACACCAGTGCTTCCAGTCAGAATTGTTGTTTTATGTTGTTCCCTTTGCTTTGACCAATCTGCAACTGGATTTCCAATTAGTAAAGGAATTTTCTTACCAGCCAATGAAGTGACAAGGAAGTACAAGGGGAAATGGAGTGCAAAAAATGCAGTATTGCATCGGTATTACCTCTCGGAATTTGAAATGGACGACAAAGCAGTAAATGGGATCCCAGTAAGTGGAAAGTCAGTACATCAAGAAACAAAATGTCGGCCAAAACATTACCAGATAGTGAGAGATTCTCAATTCAACTGAGATGGTATCGGGAACCAGAATTTCAACAAGATTTTCCATTTTGGCAAAATCTCATTTCAGCTCTAATCGTGGCATAATGAGGAGCAGGGTAGTGGACAACCCAGAAATCAACATCTCTCTATACTCCTCCCCATCTTCCTTCCTGCCTGCAGGCAGCACCAGAACCAGGGGTGGCCCCTCCCCCAGGGCATGGGGCAGGTGCCCTCCCAACCCCCCAAGTCTCTCAGGGGTTCCCCCATGCTTGCTGGGGAGTCCCCAGCAAGCCAGAAACTGCTCCATCAGCAAATTTTATATATATATAAAATTTACAAGTGTATTCCTTGGGTTGGAAGACATGGAGAAGGAAAGTAGGAGAGGCTGGTCTGCTGGCTGTAAGGCAGGCAATGGGGCATGTGGAAGAGGTGGTAGGGGCCGTACCAGCGGAGTGGCAGCAGACAACAGAAAGAGCCCATTACCACGTCCCAAACTCCACAGGCCTGATTTTGGCGACAGGCTTCCGAGGCTCCCAGCAGTGGCACTAGCCAGGGGGTGGTTCGGCGGTGCCTCCTGCCAGCGTCGTCCAGGAGGCTGCGGCTGCAGGAGTAGGTGCGGGTGCTTCAGGGGCAGGGTCCGATGTTCACCATGGGCCACCATCATCCCCCATTATTGAGGCGATCCCCAGCAGTCCAGGGCTGGTGGATCCCACCCCAGCTGCTAGAGGCAGGGCCCGATCCCTGGGCAATGACAGCAGGGAGAGGAGCAGCAGCAGCAGCTATAGGGGGCACCGGGAGAGTGGCAGCAGTATGGTGGGCAGCTCAGCAGTCTCAGGGTCCCAGTACTCCCCTTCACAGGACAATGGGACATCACTCTGATTGGGGACAGCGAGGCAGACACTAGTCCCGTGGAGGAGATGTCTGGAGCTGAGGCGATGGCTGTTCCTCCGAGAGCTGTGTCACCACAATGTTCTGCCCCTCCCAGCAGCGCTGTCAGCAGTGTGTCACCCAGTGCAGGCAAGAAGGCAGTAGAGGGGAAAAAATCCTCGGTCTGGGCACATTTTAAGTTGGTGCGGGAGGATGATCCCAGGGAGGTGCAGTGCACTTTGTGCCAGAAGGTGGTGAAGCGTGGGCAGGTGCTCAACAACCTTGGCACAACTGTCATGGCAAGGCACCTCAAGGGATACCACAGTGCTGTGCTGCTAAGCGGGCAGGCAGGGGCAGTGGATGCCAGAAGGTTCCTGACTACAGCGGCCAGTCGTCCACCTCATCAGCAGGTAAGAGTCCTGCTCCTACAGCTACCTCTAGCAGCAGGGGTGGTATTGCTGCTAGGGGGGAGCAGCAGCAGCAGCAGCAGCAGCAGCAGCAGTGTCAGTCCACCATGGAGGAGCTGGGGTAGGGGTAGCTGCCAAGTCCCTCATCAGCTGAAGGAAGTGGAGGGCTACGTGACTTTCAAGCGAAAGCCACGCACATGTTGGGGGAAATGATCGCTCTCAATAAGCAACCCTTCTCAGTGGTCAGGGACATGGGGTTCAGGTTGGCTTCCTGGTTACCCCAGTTTAAGCTGCCCTTGTGCACCACCCTGAGTCAGCAGGTGGTGCCAGCCATGTACCGGGCTTTAAAGGAGCGGGTGAGAGACCAGCTGTCAGGGGCTGGAGGTGCCACCATCCACTTCACCACAGACCTGTGGTTGAGCCAGAACACTCAGCACACCTACCTGGTGGTAACGGTGCACTGGTGGCAGGACCTGGAGGCAGCATTTAGCAGTGTCAGGAGGGGTCACGAAGCAGGGTATAGGTGGGCCCTGCTTCAAGCGAAAGTAATGGATGGCCCCCACACATCCCAGAACATAGAGGCAGCCCTGACCGCCATGGCGAGGGAGTGGGTCACACCAGGCATGCCCTTCACCAAGGGGTGCATGGTCAAAGACAACGCTGCCAACATCTTGAGGGCAGTCCATGAGGGGGGCTTCACTAGCATTCCTTGCGCCACACACACCCTTCACTGGGTGGTCACGGATGCTCTGGGCTTGGGGAGAAGGGGATTGAGGCTGGCACCCTTAGCTCCCTGATCGAGCGGGGGAGGAAGCTGGCCGGTTTATTTAATCAGAGCATTAAGGGCAGTGACCTCCTCCAGGCAAAGCAGGCCGAGCAAGGCTCCCCAGTGCACCAGCTGGTGCAGGATGTGTCCACCTGGTGGAATTTGACCTTCCTGATGCTCGAGCGGCTTGTTGAGCAGAAAGCTGCCTTGCATCAGGTGCAACTGGTGACAGACAGTGGGGCACATCCAGGGTACAATGGGGTAGAATGGGAGATCCGGGCGCACACAGTCTTTGTTTTGAGACCGTTCCTGGCCGTGACGGAGACCGTGTGCTCTTCAATGACCACCATCACCCAGGTGGCTCCTCTGGTGCAGAGTCTCCTCAGGAGGCTGGAGGAGATTCTCCAGGGGTGGAATTGTGGCCCTCAGGGCAGGAAGCTGACTGATGAGGTGGTTGACCTGGTGCAGCAGCTTAAGGCAGGGCTGAAGACACGTTTTGATGCGCTCCTGGTGCGGGCGGAATACATTCTGGAATAGCCGTCCCCCCCCCCCCCATCTCTCTCTCTGGCAGACCCACAAATAGGACATGAGCAAATCCTGCCCTTCTTGGGGTGAGGGTTGGCAAGTTGAGACCCTGACTGGCACGTGTCTGGGTGGGTGCTGCCTCTCGTACGTGACTGCTGGAAGAGCCCCCTTCCCCCTCTCTGGCAGACCCATAAATAAGACACGTGCAAATCCTGCACATCCACTGCCAACTGCTGATGCCCACTGTTTGTTCCTGACTTCCCAGCACCCACCCACCCACCCGCCAGTGAGCTCGCTCTAAAGGATAGTATTCTTCTTGTCCTCAAAGTTATATGGAACAATAAACAAAAATAAATTTTAAAAACCTGGCAGCAGTGGCATCTCTTCTGCCCTCTTCCTCTTCTGATGAAGAGCCAACCTCCACCACCTCAGATGTTCCAGGCTGGTCCTTTTCCTCCTCTACCTTCACCTTCCTCATCTTCATTTTTCTTTGTTTCTCACCCTCCATTTCACCACCTCAACCAAACCAAACCACACACATAGTCACAACACACACCCACACAAGTTCACAACCAATTTTTAACACTTTTCACACAACCCAGACAGACACCACAAGAACACATGCAATTGAAATACTGTTTCTGGTTTTTGGCGTGGTCATGGGACCAAACGATATCGATACCGATAACAAAAATAAAATCTTATCGGTATCAATATCGACAATAACAAAAACAACATTGCACAGTCTTTGCCAGTCTATCTGAGTGCCCTGCCAAGGTCCCAGCCTGCCTTCCCTACTGCCTCCCATGCCACGCTGCTGTCTGTCCGCCCTATAGGCAAATCTCAAAGCCTGCCTCTGTCTACCTGCCTTCTGCTCATGCCACGCTGCCTCAGTTTGCCCACCCTATGGGCAAAGCTCGAACCCTGCCCCAGCCTGCCTGCCTCTCATGCCAAGGTGACTGTCTGCCTGCCCTGGCAACCATGGGTGATGTGCCCCACTGGCCTGGTAATCCTGCTGCTGCTGTCTGCTGGTCCATGAGTGTTCTGCCCTGACAAATCCAAATGTGCCCAAACAATCCTGCTGCTGCCGTCTGCTGCTGCATGGAAGCTCTTCCCTGGCAAATCCTTCCATCCTGGCTCCATAGGTGCTGTGCACAGGCAAATCCTGCTGCTGCTGTCTGCTGTGCCACGGGTACTGTGCCCTGGCAATCCAATGTATGCTGCTGCTGCCAATGCCACCTCTGCTGTGCCACCATGGGTTATGCTACTGGGCAATCCAATGTCTTCTGCTGCTGCCAATGCTGCCTCTGCTGTGCCATGGGTTCTGAGACCAGGCAATCCAATGTCTGCTACTGGGTGTCCACGTGATTCACCACCAGGCAAGGCTTGACCAATTGGCAGTAGAGCTTCGCGAGTTCTGTTGAGTACGAGTCAAGCTTGCAACGCCCGGCCGAGTGGGGGTGCTGCCAGCCACCAAGCCCTGGCTGGGCCTCTGCCACTGCTCCACCCATGGCAGCCAGCCTGCAAGCTCCTCTTGGCTATTTCCTCACCTGCCTCAGTGATGATTCTGGATACCTCCTCTAAGTCCAAATATCTGCCTGTGTCCAACAGGAGCAGAGCCGGCTGCCCCTGGGCCATGCTGTAAGTGACTAAGGACCCTCCACATGTGAGCTGTCATTCCAATTCATCCAGAAGCTTACACTCCTGACCCACGACCCACCATCAGAGTTCTGGGGCCACCATTCAACTCACATGGAGTCGTCATTCCACCACTTTCAGAAACAGCCAGCCACTCTAGCCCCCAGACCCACCTTCAGGGTTCTGGGGCCTACGTTCCAGGCAGTGAGGGCTGTCCATCCACATCATCTAGAAGCTTCCACTCTAGTCCCAGGACCCACCATCAGGGTTCTGGGGCCATCATTCCACTTATGGGGTGCTGGCATTCCACTGCATCAAGAAACAGCCAGCTACTCCAGCCCACCATCAGGGTTCTGGGGCCTACGTTCCAGGCAGGGAGGGCTGTCATTCCACTTCATCCAGAAGTCCAAGCAATCCTGCTGCTGCCATCTGATGCTGTGTGGAAGCTCTTCCAAGGCAAATCCTTCCATCCTGGCTCCATGGGTGCTGTGCACAGGCCAATCCTGCTGCTGCTGTCTGCTGTGCCGGCAATCCAATGTATGCTGCTGCTGCCAATCCTACCTCTACTGTGCCACCATAGGTTCTGTTACTGGGGAATCCAATGTCTTCTGCCAATGGCACCTCTGCTGTGCCACGGGTTCTGAGACCGGGCAATCCAATGTCTGCTACTGGGTGTCTACGTGATTCACCACCAGACAAGGCTTGACCAACTGGCAGTAGAGCTTCTAGAGTTCTGTTGATTATGAGTCAAGCCTGCAACGCCAGGCTAAGTGAGGGTGCTGCCAGACACCAAGCCCTGGATGAGCCTCTGTCGCTGATCCATCCATGCCAGACAGCCTGCAAGCTCCTCTTGGCTATTTCCTCACCTGCTTCAGTGATAATGCTGGATACCTCCTCTAAGTCCAAATAGCTGTCTGTGTCCAACAGGAGCAGAGCTGACTGTCCCTGGGCCATGCTGTAAGCAAATAAGGACTCTCCACATGCGAGCTGTCATTCCAACTCATCCAGAAGCTTCCACTCCTGACCCACGACCCACCGTCAGGGTTATGGGGCTGTAATTCTGCTCATGTGGAGCTGGCATTTCACTGCATAAAGAAACAGCCAGCCACTTCAGCCCCAGAACCCACCTTCATGGTTCTGGGGCCTACGTTCCAGGCAGGAAGGGCTGTAGTTCCACTTCATCCAGAAGCTGCCACTCCTGTCCCAGTACCCACCATCATGGTTTTCGGGCCATCATTCCGCTCACAGGGAACTGTCATCCAACTGTATCAAGAAGCTGATGCTCCAGCCCCAGGACCCACCATCAGGGTTCTGGGGCCTACGCTACAGGCACGGGGGGCTGTCCATCCACATCATCTAGAAGCTGCCACTCTAGTCCCAGGACCCACCATCAGGGTTCTGGGGCTGTCATTCTGCTCACTGGAACCTGTCATTCCACTGCATCAAGAAACAGCTAGCCAATCCAGCCCCAGGACCCTGAACATTTGACTGAATTGAACTCGACCGAATGACCAAACCTGAACTCAGTTTTCAAACCAAACGACTGAACCCGGACTTGGTTTTCGAACCGAATGACCGAACGGCCAAACATTTGAACCCTGTTATGTTTGCACATTCCTACACCTCATCCCAGTATGAGTCTAATAAGCAATAGAGGAGCAATTGGATGTTTGCTCTCTGTATGGGGGCTTCATGCATTCACTCCCCCAAGTGTCCCCAAGGAGACATACAAGTTATATCCTGCTGTTAGGGGGTGTTGTAATCATGCCTTAAGTCAGCAGGCAATTGGGCCTTTACTGTGATGGAGCACTCTGTGCCAAATTTGGTCTCTCCAGATATTTCTTTCAGTTCCTCCGTTCTCATCTTTAAAAAGCATCTGAAGACTCTTTTTTTTACTATTCACATGCTTTTTATAGGAACCACTGCTGATTCTCCTTAATGTATTCCCCACCCCACACTTTACCTTCTTCTTTTAAACTGTTTTAAAATGGATTTTAGGTTGTTCTATTGTATTTAAATAAATAGATACATTTTTATTGTATTAATTTTGTGAAGTGCTTCAAATGCCATTAGGTGGGGAACTGGAAATGCTAGACACACAAATTAATTATTAATTATTAATTAAGTATTAAGTATTATGTATTAAGTATTAATTATTGATTGCTGATTATTGATTACTAATGTTACTATGTGGCATCGCTAATTAGAGGACATCAAAGAGAAAGAGCTAGAAATGGATTGCTGGGCTGTGTGGGGCAGAACTGGCAGCTGCCACGCAGTGCAGCAAGCCCAGGGCATTGCAGTAACCTTCAAGAGTCTGAATAAAATGAAAAAAGTATCATATGTTCATCCTATACTCCAAGGCAAGATTACCTATTGAAGATAGGGGGTTCTAGAACCAGCACACAGACAAATAAAAAAGATACTTTAAGGGATAGAGGGGCCACCTACATATGTTAATATGTTATGTTATAGGTAATAACATTAGGTAATGTCAGCCTGAAGGTTATATGTTAATGCAGGCTGACATTATCTGATAATCTTGCCCAGAAGTGTTCAATTTAAATCATAAGGTGAGCTGCATTAATTGGGTTGGGCCTATCAATAGTCTGCACATCCACCTACTCACTGACCCAGAAGCCAGAAGACCCCCGCCCTCAGTCCTAGATGTCCCTCCCTGCCCCCTGAGCTGGGGAATCCAGCATATGGCCCATGGACCATACACAAGGCATGCCCCCATTAGGTCAAGAAAGTGGGCTGACAATTACAGCCTTGGGCTACAGGGAATGTTAGGCTGCATGTGTCCCACAGGCTTTGTGCTGGGCATCCAGGATCTCTAGTGTGATCCCCAGTAACATAGACCACAAAAATATAAATGTCACAGAAAGTAGCACAGAAATATACATGGACCACATTAATGAAGAAAGGCCACAGAAATATTCACAGACCCTGGAAATGAACACTGGCCTCAGATAAATACGCAAAGCACAAAAATGAACACATGGTATTTCCAGATGTTATGAGATCATGCTCAACCACAGACAATCCCCTGTGGTGGGGAATGGTCCCGTAAGGTCTATTTGATCCCCACCAGAGGTTCACCACAGTGAACCTCCAGTGGGGATCAAAATAATTCCCTTCCCTTCCCCTGTTTTTTTTTTCATTTAGAGTAGGTTTATTAGATTGATTTAAGTTTCATTTCAGTTTTGTACCCCTCCTTGTGTTATTTGTGATTCCCCCCATCCCATAGATAGATAGATAGATAGATAGATAGAT
>QEPC01001081.1:1192558-1206891 GCA_003113815.1 Sphenodon punctatus | reverse complement strand
CTGTCCCCTCTCCTTGTCTCCCCCTCCTTGTCTTTTAGATTGTAAGCCACAGGTAGGGACCGCAGCTGATTATATGTTCTGTACAGCGCCAGGTCGTTACTGGTGCTTTATAAATGTTTAATAATAATAATAATAACATGGCCTCAAATCCAAGATAGCAGGATTTATGCTTAGTAGGGCTTAAACTTGGTATTTGGTTTCAGCTGAGGATTGCAGTATTTGACTCAGTTTTACCAAGTACAGAGAAACCAAGTAATGGGCATGTTATTCAGTACTCAGCGACGTCTTAATCAAGTAATGCTTTACCTGATCCCACATCGGGCCGCTGTTGCGTACCCTACATTCCCATGAGCAGATACTCCTGCTTTGTTTCTTCCTTACATAGGTGGCAGAGCCTAATGGGAAGGGGGTCATGAGCCCACCCTAGATTCTACAAGGGGAAACTGCCCCCCCTTAGAATTAGAGGGTCACCCCACTGAGCTACAGATCACCCTAGCGAGTGGCAGCTCATGGCTTGCAAGCAGCTACGGCCACTGTTCTAATGCAGGGCAGGGAGTACAAGCCACAATCTTTGCACTCTGGGACCATGCTAGGAAATGTAATCCAGCATGCTTCCAGAGAACCAGCAGTGGTGGCGATCAGCACGCCGGTACGACTTGTGTCATCCCCTCTGCTTCAACTGCTGCAGCCCTCCTCACAGTGAGTTTCCTGTACCTGACCCCCTTTCCATCCCCCTTCCTGCCCGCCGCCTCCCTCCTAGAATTCTTCCTCCCCTTCCTTCCTGCCTGCCATGCCTCCCCTAGAAATGTATCGCTCTGCTGCTGGTACTTCCTTATTTGGTCAGCAGGAGGACACATAAGGGGAACAAAGGAACACTTGGTGGGACAACAAGGGCACACATTTTCCTACCGGGTACTAAGTATTCTACCGAGTACTAAGTATTTGTAGCATTACCGAGTAGCTCCCAGAAACTTAAGCACAATCCTCAACTACTTGGAAATACTCATGAATAATTACTGTTCTACACATTTCTGCCCTACTGCTTACATGTCAGAAAGGTAGACTCAGCACACTAAACTACCATAGTACCATCTTTTGACATAGTATTGCTGCAACCTGCGAAGTGTAAACATCCCATTTTGACACTCTCATCCCTCTTGTGTCCAGTTGTCCAGTCTATGCTGTGTCCAGTTACATCAATTGACACAACACATCTCTCCGAATATCGTGCTACCTGTGGCATAGACCAAGTAGCCATCATTCCATATGCTCCAGGAACCATTCAGTCAGGGATGGAGAATTCCAGGTGTACAATGTTCTGGAATCATTCCTTCCCCACCATAACACAGCTTTCAGCAATAAAGCTGGACATTACCCTACTGAATTTTGAAAGTAAACAAATGTATGTCACTGAGCTCTCATATCCAGCAGAGATGAACATGCAATGAAAGGGGGTAGAAAAGAAGAAGTATTGTGCTCCCTGTCTGAGCTCCAGATGTTGCACCTGGATGTTTCATGAAGCTTGAGGTGCTGCTTCTTGGAGTCTTCACCAGAATGAAAGCATCCTTCATGCAGGCACTTGGAAGACCATTCCTGTCTATCAGTCAGCTTCAGTTATGATAACTGTATATGTAGCCCAATATATGGAGGCTGGCAGTTCTTATTATATTAATGTAGTATTGATTATTAATAATTATTATTAGATGAAAGAGGACAAGAGAGTTTGGAAATGTAAGTCAAGAGAAGTAGTTCCAATAATTATTATACAGGTCTTACTCCCAGATTCTTGCATTATAATCATTGGCATGCTATTGCAACTATGCACAAGCCACTGATACTCCAAACCTGTTATGGCCTAATTGCTTCCTGAATTAGGTCATAGTTAAGTTCACCAGATTTAACTGGTTTCAAATACACATTTCCCACCAATTATCTTATCTTCTGACTAAGGCCAAGTATTGTAGTTGCATAGCAGTAGCAAATGTAGTAGTAGCTAGTAATGATGAGACTGATGTAGGAAATATGGGGATGGAAATATGAAAATATTACAGGACTTCTGCATCATTATTGATCATGAAGTTCAAGCTAGAAGATGAGGAACGGTGGCTGTGATCTCTGCATAGATCTGATGAAAAATTGATCATTTGTTGTAAAAATTTCCATCAAAATATTGAATTTACACAAAATTTAAAAAATGACCAGATAATCTCTCACTCTGTCTGCCTAGCTTTCTTGAATTTTTTCTTTATTTAGATTTTTAGAAAGCAAAGGCATGAATATCCTATGGCCTAGGTGACCTTAATGTTTATTTATAATAGAAATATAATAACAAGAGTACAAACACCAGAACTATGTCTGCCATATTCCTACAACAGTTAACTAATTTGAATAGCAAAAAAAATGAGATGGTTCCTGAGGTGACCTTGGAAACTACAGACCACTGAGCATGACAACAATACAAGGAAAACGGATAGAGGCCATTGTAAATAACAGAATAATTAGGCATCTTGACAAACATGATAGGATGGGGAAGAGCAAGCATGTTTTCTGTAAAGGGAAGTCATGCTTTACCTGTCTATTGGAATCCTCTGAAGGTGTCCACAAGCATGGCAGTAAGGCATGTGATCTAGTCAATATTGTGTACTTGGATTTTCAGTAAGCCTTTGACAAGATCCTTCATCAACGACTCTTGTGAAAAAAAACTAAGCAGTCATGGGATAAGAGGAAGGATCCTCTCACGGGTCAGTAGCTGGTTAAAAAACTGGAGGGAAAGGGTAAGAATAAATGGACAGTTTCTACAATGGAGAAATGTAAACAGCAAGTGCCTCATGGGCACATAGCTGTTTAACATATTCATTAATGATCTGGAAAAGAGAGTAAAAAAAGTGAAGTGGCCAGATTTGCAGATGACACAAATTTATTCAAGGCAGTTAAGTCTAAAGCAGACAGAAGAGTTACAGAAGGATCTCACATGACTGGACAACGGACAATAAAATAGCAGATAAAATTAAATGTTGGTAAGTGCAAAATAATGCACATAGATAAAATTATCCTAACTGTATAATGTTGGGTTTTAAAATAAGTTTTATCATTTGGAAAAAGATCTTGGAATCTGTTATGCCCCCACTTCACTACCCCCCACCATCCTACCCTCCCGACACCACATACACACACCTTTTTACACCCATGCTTTTCACCAGAGTGGAGCATGGCTCAATAGAACTGCTATCTCCAGAACCAGTATAAAGTCCACTAAAGTGAATGGAAATGTTCCTGTTGCTTTTATGGGTGCTGGAATGGGCCCTGAGTGTTGTGTGTGCAAGCCTGGCCGGGACCAATCCCTGTGTATCCTGGGACAGATAATTTCAACTACCACACTGCAGGACCAGCAGAGCAGACAGTCCCTCCCCCGCAGGGAAACTGTGTGGGCGGGCCACTGTCTGACGTACCGTCATGCCCCGGACGGGTTGAGTCACTGGCTACACATATGTATGTCCTGCCCACCCTCTTGCAGCCTGCCCACTATCCTGCTCTGACCATGACATGGCCGCACAGGAATGGCACCAGCACCCACCACTCAAAGCCCTGAGGCAGACCTCACCGCAGGGCAAATCATACAGAGACCGGACCCACGAGTGGCAGTGCGCTACCTCAATTTGGGCAGCCTTACACCACTTTGGGTAAGACTGCTACTTCCTGCTATGCCTTTTGCTGAGGATGCTGGCATAGCAACCAGCTGCTTGCCCCACTTCACAGTGGGGTGAACATCTGGCAGCTGCTGGGTACACAAGTCACTGAATCATGTGGCAAAAGTACCCAAATTGGAGTAAGGCAGCCCAACTCAATGTAACATCTCATGTGGCTGTACCCTGGGGGAGAATACAATGGAGACTAAGGAGACTGAATGGAATCCAGCTTGAGGTAAGGTGGGATCCACACCAGTATTTGTCAACGCCGGAAGCACAGCCAGGCTCCGTGGGCTTTCTCTCGCTCTTTCTTTCTTTCTCTCACACACAGATCTCTTTATTTTTCCCCTTTCTCGTTCTGTCTTTGCTTGCATTTCAAGGTTAAAAAAAGTCAGGATACAATAGTAAATATGTAAGATTAGCTCCTAAAATATGTTAGCAAGTGAAAGCTAAAGAAAGCCAAATGAATTTAAAAGAGGCTTTCTTGAAGCTTAGAACACAGACAGTCCTTTTGATCCTTTATCTCACAATAACAAAAAAAGCACCAAGCGAGATACATATATATATAATATACATATTTTATACATACATATATATACACTCTCACTGTGTGTGTGTGTGTGTGTGTGTGTGCGTGCGTGCATGCGTGCGTGTGTCTATTTTAATTCACACAGGCTTTCCTTTCTTTAAAATGCTGCAAGAAGCTTTTTTTCTGCAGATTTCTTTTTCTTTCTTTTTTTGATATTTCAAAGCTGGCAGTTCAGTAAATGGCTGGAACTGCCACATCTCTGTTCTTGCTAAAGAAATCAATGCTAATCCTATTACTGGCAGTTATCACCTATCCCAGAAACCGCAGCTAAAAGGGAAAAAAAAAAAACCACTGAGATGTCAAAGTAGGAAAAGGGGGTGGGGGAGGGGGAAGGCGCCCTTGTTTCACTTTCAAACAGTGATTGTTTTCTTATTTTTTGATCATTTTTTTCCTGTTAAGAGAGAAACTAAACCACAAAAAAACCCTCTGTGCTCCAATAACATAAAGGGCCTGATTTAAATGCCCCCACAAAATGCCATTTGGAACTGAGACTGCTTTGCTTACTCCATTGTGCCTAGACCCCGCAGCTGACATGATGGCTGTGGTACCCATGGATCAGCAAGGCAGCATCCCACAGGCCTCGACAGCTTCCCAGGAGACAAGGCTGGTCTGATTCTCCTCTTGCTTACCAGGGTGCAAATCAAGAATGATACCAATGCAGTCCATGGTATAAAAATGGCAAGAGTGATAGGAGGCCCACCCCTTCACATCCCTGTGATTAGCTGAGTGACATGAGGAGTAGCATTTTCTCAACCTCATGAATGTATCCTTGGGTACTTTCAGACGTTACGGGCGGCCGGTTCACCACAGCGAACCACCAGGGGGGGCGAACAGCGCAACCACGCCCGGGGGTTGGAAAACGACCCAAACAGACGTGCCGGGAACGGGACCACGGGCCGGAACCGGGCCGCACCATCGCGGCCCGTGGCAGCACAACAGACGTGCAGCCGAACCCCCGGCGGGCGCTAAACCCCCACAAGGCACCGGGCAGGGGCGGGACACAGACATGGCCGACTGAGGGCAAACGAAGCCACAAGGCACACAAGGGAACGCCCACACAAGGGAAACGGGAAGGGAGGGGGGAAGAGCGAGAACAGGCTGACAGCCGGCTCACACAGCGGTCCCGCAGCGGGGCACAATGCACGGCCACACGCCCGGGCACACACACACACACACACACACACACACACACACCAGGGAAAGGCCGGGAAGGGGGGAAGGGGCGCCCGGAACACCCCACCCGGAACACCGGCAGGGAGGGGGGGGCACCACCACGGGGCAAGGCACAGACAGCAGCAACCCCCACCCCCACACCACCCCAGTCCAGTCCAGTCCAAGGAGGTGCCCCCACAGGAACAGAGGCAGTCTCGGGGGGGGGGGGCGGACCCCCGGAGCAAGGCACGTTGGGGGCCCCCAAAGCACAGCGAGGCCGGCGGAGGGGCGCCAGGAGGAGGAGGAAGGGGGCCCCACAGTCAAAGGCTGGCACAGGCAGGGCAGCCGGGTCCAGCGGTGCTCCTCCGCAGCACCAGCGACGCTCAGGCAGCACCCACGGAGTCACGGGGATGGAGGGGGCCCAGGACCACGGCCAGGGGCAGCAGCAAGCAGCGAGGCGGGCGGGAGCTCACCGAGGTGGGGTCCGCAGGTCGGGAGCGGCCAGCGGGGACCAGGCCCCCCCCCGGGCCGGGGCGGGAGCCCACACGGGGGCACCACGCGGGGGGGGGCAGGCCAGCGACGCGGGGCTCACGGGCCGCTGCCGGGGGCCCCGCTGGCCCCAGGGCCCGGGTGGCCCGCCCGGTGGACCAGGTGGGGCCAGTGCAGCATGCCCCGGCGGTACCCCTGCAAGGACATGTAGTGGGCGATCAGGTAGTAGGCCTCGAAGGGATCGGGCATGGTGAGGGCCAGCTGCACATCCACACGCGCCCACACCGCCAACAGGGATGACATCTCCACCGCGGAGGGCTCCGGCACACAGCAGGCAGCAGAAGGGGGCCACGGAAGATGCCCCAGCTCCAGAAGCCGCTGGAACGCCGCCCCACGGGTGCGCTGGTACCCACGGGCCCCGTGAACACAGGAGAAGTAGCTCACGGCCAAGGCAGGGCCACCCTCGGCCAGGCACTCCGAGTAGGCGCCCAGACCACACACCACCAGCGCTGACACGGTCTCCGAGGCGCTCCAGGGCACATGGGCGCACAGCACCTCCGGGATGCGCCCCTCGGGGAAACGAGCCAGCCCCAGGGCCTCCGCATGCAGCCGGCAATCACGGGCGCTCACCACATGGCCAAAGTAACGGAGCCCGGAGCTCAGGCTCTCGTAGGCACCTGCACGGCTCCCCGGCCCGGCCAGGAGCAGCTGCACGGCAGGGGTGTGCCACAGGTCGCACAGAGACATGGTCTCGCGGAAGGCCCAGATATGGGGGGCCCCTTGGGGGCCGGACAGCGGGAGCCCCATGGATGGGCAGCCAGCCATGGTCCAGCACAACAGGGAATGGGACACGGAGCCCGGAGGGCACACAGACTGCCCAGGGCCGGGAGAGGCTCGGCCCGGCCCCCGGGACAGGGAACACGGGCCCGCACCGCAACATTGTAGCACAACAGAGCGAGGCGTGGGGTGCGGGCCCGGCACAGCTGCAGAGAACAACAGCGAGCTCTCTGTCTGCCTAATCGCACCTTCAAGGCCATCCCGCTACAAACAGCGAGGGGAGGGGGCCCGGGGTGCTGGGGGCGGGAGCAGCCGGAACGCACCGGCACAGGGCGCGCGCAGGCCCGCGAGGCCGACCCCCGGGCGGAGCCACCAGCACCGGGCCGCCATAAGCGCTCCCAGCCCCCACCGGGGCCCCAGCACCATGGAGCGCGATAGGGCAGGTGGGAACTGGATGTTCCTCGCGCTCGCGGCTGAGTGGCACCGTGACCACACTGAGCAGCTGTGCCTCCTGACCGAGAGGGTGCACCTGGCCGTCCGCCTGCGCTATGTCCTGGCCCTGCGGGCTGGCGTGCGCCTCCGGGGCCAGCAGGCCCGCAGGAGAGTCCGTGCCCGGCTCAGGGCTCGGCGCCGGGCCTGGGGGGCGTGGCTGGCCGCCTGCCGGAGCCTCACCCGGCCCGCTGCGCTCCGAGGGGCCGCGAGGCGGTTCCGCTGGGCAACGCAGACCCTCCGCCGGGCAGCGCTGCTGGCTATGCCCATAGCGCGGAGCCTATGGGTCACGGAGCGGCCCCAGGCCTGGTGGGAGCGGGCCCAGGCCCACTGGGGGGAGGCCGAGTGGGGGTCCCACTTCCGGATGGGCAAGGCCACCCTGCTGCGCCTAGCGGAGCTCCTCACGCCCTGGCTGGAGCGGCAGCACACCTCCATGCGGGAGCCCATCCCCATGGTCCAGCGGGTGGCCATAGGGGTCTGGGCCCTCGCAACGCCCGACTCCTGCCGCTCCGTGTCCCAGCACTTCGGGGTGGGGCTCAGCACGGTCGCCTGCATCGTGCGGGATGTGTGCGAGGCTGTGGAGGGCGTGCTCCTCGACAGGACCATCCAGCTCCTGGACCAGGGCGCTGTGATGGCTGGCTTCGCGGCCGGGGGCTTCCCGAACTGCATCGGAGCCGTGGACGGCACACACATCGAGATCCTGCGCCCGGCCGCGGGGGAGGCCCTGGAGTATGTGAACCGGCACGGATACTACTCCCTGCACCTGCAGGGGGTGGTGGACCACCGGGCCCGCTTCATAGACATCTACACGGGCAACTCCGGCCGGAGTCACGACGCCAGGATCATGACCATCTCCCCCTTCTATGCCCGCATGTACCGGGGGGACTTCGCGGACATGGGCATGAGGTGGATCGAGGGTGTTCCCATGCCCCCCTGCATCCTGGGGGACCCCGCCTACCCCCTGACCCGCTGGCTGATGAAGGTCTACCCTGTCCCGAGCACCCCTGCGGAGCAGGTATACAATACCCGCCTGTGTGCGAGCCGGACCGTGGTGGAGCGTGCCTTCGGGGCCCTGAAGCAGCGCTGGAGGAGTATAGCTGGCCGCCTGGACTTCACCGTCCCCACCTCCGCCCTGGTGATCGGTGCCTGCTGCGTTCTGCACAATGTGTGCGAGACCGAGGGGGCGGCCCTGGAGTACCCCGAGCCCCACCGGCCCCCCGGTCCTGTTCCCCTGTACGTGAACGCAGGGAACCCCCGGGAGTACCGGTATGCCAAAAGGATCCGGAACGCCCTTGCAACCCACATCGCCCGGGGGGGCCCGCTGTGAGGGCCTTCCCGCCCCTGGGGGCCCCACCCCCCGTTCCGTGCCCATGCCCCTGTACACGCGGTCCCACAGCCCTGTCCCCCCCACAAACGGGCCGGGGACAACTGTCTCTTTACAACACTTTATTGCCCACACAGTTCACACAATCACCCTGTGCCCCCTCCCCACCCCCGTGCCCGTGACCCCGTCCACCACCCGCCCTCATGTGGCCCTCCCCCTCCCCCCCCTTCCCACCATCCCCCCGCGTTTCCTGGGCCGACCCCTCGTGCGGCCGCTTGGGCCCACCGAGCTCTGGGAGCTCCCCTCCCCCCCACTGTCCGTGTCCCCTGCCGTGTCCTGGGCCGGTCCCGGCCCCGGCAGGGGGCCGGGCGGCGGATGGGCAGCTGTGCCCGGTGCCCCGGTCGCGCCCCGGGGGGGCTGGACCCTCCGGAGGCCCGGGGGCACTGGGAGGCGCATGCGAGGGCCCTGGGGCCGGGGGGGCGCCAGGGGCGGCAGGGCTGGGCCCGGGGGCGCCGAGGGGCCCGGCATGGGGACCTGGGCGGGCAGGGCGCCCGGAGGTGCGCCGGCCATCACGTAGGCACACATGGTGCCCGCATGCAGGAGCAGGGAGGTCCCAATGTCGTGGGACCTGTCCATCTTTGCACTGTGCTCCCGCACCATGCCCTGTATGTCCTGCCGGAGGCCCCTGAGCAGCCCCTGCTGCCGCTGGTGCTCCCGGCGCTCCCGCCTCCGCTCCAGGCGCACCTCCGCCTCCAGCCGGCGGTCTGTCTCCAGGGCCTTCTCCATGGACCGCTCTATGGCCGCCTCCATGCGGTCCACGGAGGCGATCATGCGCTCCCCCTGTTCCTCCGCCCTGCGGACGATGTCCTCCGCTTGCTCCTCCCTGCGCCTGCGGACCCGCGCCCGGTACTCCCGCATCCGCTGGGCTGGGGCTGCGGCCGGCGGAGGCGCCGCGCGCGGGGGCTGCCCTGTGGAAATGGGCGGGTGGGTCAGTGCAGGGCCCTGTCCCCTAGCGGGGTCGGGTCCCGGGGCCCCCTGCCCCCCCTCCCCCACTGAGGCCGGAGGCCCCCCTGGGCTGGCGCCCGGGGGGCCCTCCCGCCATCCCAGCCCTCCCGCCTTACCTGGGTCCGGCACCTGCTCTCCTGTGCCCTCCGCGGGGGCCTGCACCGTCTCGCTGGCCCGGTCCTGGGGCTCCCCATGTCCTGCGGGCGGGAGAGGGGGGAGCGGGTGAAGGGGGCTGGTTGTGGCCCCTGCAGCAGGGCCCCCACCCCCGCCCCTGCCACCGGCCCCCTGGTCGTGCCCCCCCCTGCCCTGGGGGCCCGCTTACCCTCTATGTCCGTCTCCGAGCCTTCGGAGCCCGGCGCCTCACCCTGGGAGTGCTCCCCCTGGGACCACTGGCTGAGGGTGGTGAAGGTGCCGACCTCCGACTCCGCCTGGCCGGCCCGGCGTTGGGATGTCTCCGGGCTGCTGCTGGGGGGGGGCCTTGGGGCTTCTGCGGGTCCCGGGTGGTCCTCCTGGGGGTGGGGGTCCCCTGAGCTCGTGTCTACCGGGCGGGCGGCGAGGGGAGGGGGTACCTCGGCCCGCTCCCTGCCCTGGACCACAGCGCTGCCCACCAGGCGTGGGGCAACGATGGAGCCCTTCATGTGAAGGATGCGGTCCAGGGCATCGTAGTAGGGGGCGGTGCGGGCCCCGTGGCCGGAGCGGCTGTTATTGTCCTTGAGGGCCTTGTACCCCCTCTTGAGCTCCTTGGCCTTCGAGCGACACTGGTTGACAGTGCGCTCGTGCCCCGCCGCCTCCATGTCGCGCACGATGTCCCGGTAGACATGCTCGTTGCGCTGGTTTATTGCGAGCTCCACCTGGTACTCGAGGGTCCCCCAGATCCGTATGAAGTCCCGGGTCTCCTGGAGGCCCCACTGTCCCCCTCTGTGATAGGCCTTCCTCCGGCTGGGCCCCTGCTGTTCCTCCTCCCGGTGCAGCTCATGCTGCACCTGCCTCTGCTCCTCCTCCACCTCCTCCTGGGGGTGCGCCTCCGGGGGCCGGGGGCCGGGCTCCTCCTGGGGCTCGTCCGCCCGGGCCGACTTTCGTGTCTGGGGGGGGGAAGGGGGGTGGTTGGTTGCTGGGTGAGGGTGTGGGCCCTCTCGGGGGCCCCCTGCCCCCCTGCCCTCCGCCCGGGGTCCCCCTGCCCCCCTGCCTTCCGCCCGGGGTCCCCCCGGCCCCCTCCACAGGGGGTTCCCCTGTGCCCCCTGTTCCCCTCCCAGTGGGTGCCCTTACCCGTTTCCTGGGTGCCTCCTGTGGGCCTGTTCCGGCCGCTGTCCCCGGGGCGGCGCGACCCGGCTGCAGCTGTGGTTGGTGTTCCCGGGGCGCCTCCCTGGTCGGGTGCTCCCGTGTGCCCCCTTCCTGCACCTGTGCCCCCTCCGCCTGCATCGCTGGGCCTGGCTGCACGTCCTCCGCCTCCTGTGCCGCCGCTGTCGCTGTTCGTGCCTCCGGTCTCTTCCGCTTCCCTCCTCGCTCCATCCCGCCACGCTTGCTTGCTGCTGCTCTCGCTTTAAATCTCCCTCCGGTGTTTGTGTTGGTGCCGGTTGCCTGGCAGCGACGCTGCGTGCCTCGTTCCCGGCCGGGGCTCCATTTTCTTGGTTCCGCTGGGGGATTGGCGTCCAGACGTTACTTTTGCTTGGTTCCCTGTGGGGGTTGGTTTGACCACGCTTCCCGAGACCTTCCCCCGGCTAGCCCGGGAAGCGTGGTTCAAACTGACCCCATGTGGGTATTGAGCGTGATGAACATCTGGCGCACGCCGTTCAGACGTTCCGGGCCCTTTGGCCCCGCGGGGGGGTTCAGCGTGGTTCAGTGTGGTTCACCGTGATCTCGTAACGTCTGAAATCACCCCTTGTCTCCCAATGTTCACCTCTCCCTCGTCTCTCCCTTCCTTGTCTCTCCTTGATTGTAAGCCCTTTGGGGGTAGGGACTTGTCTTCTATAACTTCTGATTGTACAGTGCCAGGTACACCGCTGGCACTATAATAATAATAATAATAATAATAATTAATAATAGCATGGCTCAAGTATAATCCTACCATAGGATAGTAAGGCCACCATTTCCCTGAGCCTTTCTCACTCCTTGCTGCCTGCAGGAGACCATGAAACCATATTCTCCCACACACATTTGTTAGGCCTCACCATCAAATACCTGATTTGAGTTTAAAAAAATATTCAGTGACCCTATATAAGTTATTTTTGGCACATGGGAATTGAAACCCAGAGGTTTCCCCTCTGTTCTCCTGTGAGAGTGTGGATCTTGCCCTTCTGCCCTCCCCCATAGCAAAAGGATTGAGAGTCAAGACCCAGACCGTTTTTAGACAAGCGCGGCGGCGCCCACGCTTGTTTTTCAAAAGACCCAGCAGCCCGATTTACATGTGACACCATCGCCGAATATGCGCATGTGTGGGCGATGCACATCCATTTCTGGCCGCGTATGACCAGCCTCGATCACCGACCCGGTCAGTTCATGGCCAGAAATGGATGCGCATTGCCCGCGCATGTGCATATTCAGCGGTGGCGTCACATGTAAATCAGGATGCTGGGCCTTTTGGAAAACAAGCGTGGGCACCGCCGCGCACGTCTAAAAACAGCCTCAGTCTCCTGTTCCACCACCTGCAGAGAGATCTTCTATCTCAGCAGTGCCATCTGCACCCCACAAACAACAACATCTCTTCCCTGCTGCAGTGCCTGCATTGCACAGCTCCTTCAATGTCATCTTGCTGGAGACTGTCTGCCACAATTTCCTCTGATATGGACTCTTTGTTGGGTCAAATTAAAAATCCAGCTCCACAGCTGGGGGCTATGCTGTGCAGCATTTAATGTAGCATGAGCCCAGCTAGTTTCTCTGCTATTCTGAACAAACCACATCATTCCCCTCTAGCTATGGAACAATTCCCCAGAGTAAACTGGACTCCTGTCTCAGAATGTCATGTCAGTCTCTTGAATCTGGAGTTTCAATTGCTCTTTCAGATCTCCATGGATTCCATCTAGATATTATCCCTCTGTTTAGCTATTTCTGATCTAGTATTTTTACCCAGTAGCTATTCCACTCCAGTTACCTCTAGTCTGTCCCTCTCTCTACCTGTCCACAATTCCACATGCATTCAGTCATGGTATCGGAGGCACTACCTCTGAGCCTTGCTTCCAGGGCCAGATCCGGAGTAGTGCAGACTGTGACACCGCACAGGGTTCCATGTGCTGGGGACTCTCCTCAGGAGGCCCACAGTTGGAATCCATTTATAAACTTGAAAGGACAACATGAGTGTGAGTAGCGTTGGCTCACAGTCCCACAGAGCCTCAAATATGGGGAGCCCTGACCCATGGAGGGTCCACAGCCATTCAGGATGAGGTGTCCAACATAGGGGGAGTCATGAATAAACCAAACATGCCTAACATACATGCCTGTAGGGACTGCAATACAAGGACCCTGCCTCTCCCCACCCACCCCCCAGGATGTTATAGTTTCTTGAACATCAAAAATGAATGATGTTAACATTTTCCTTTCCTCGGTGAGTCAGTGTGTGTCTGTCACACATTCCTGTGTTAGGAGGGGCCGTCCACCACCATTTAGCACAGGACCCAGCTTTCCTGGACCCAGCACTGCTTGTTCCCCTCAATGTTGAGGTCTCTATTCCCATGCACAAATTCTGGCTCATAGTAACTCAGCCTTGAACCTGTTTCTTTTCCCCTGTTAGTTTTGGGTTTCTGTGGTACACATGCTGAGTAGCACCTTACCCCACTAGTCAACCCACAGAAATCAGTGGGGGTCTCTGTTGAGCACTCTAAATTTACCATCCTCTAAATACGTATGTGGCCCTCTTTGGGTGTTTTCAGATGTTACGAGATCACGCTCAACCACAGTGAACCACGCTAAATCCCACGGCGGGGACAAAGAGCCCTGAACATCAGTTAGGCAGCCACCAGATATTCACCATGCTCAATACCCACATGGGGTCAATTTCAACCACGCTTCCCGGGCTCCCCAGTGCAAAATCTCGGGAAGCGTGGTCAAAGAGATTCCCACTGGGAAACAATAAAAAGTAACGTCTGGATGCCAATCCCCAGGCGGAACCAAAGAAAATGATCCCCAGCCATGGACAATGCATGCAGCATCGCTGCCAGGCAACCAGCAACAACACAACCACCGGAGGGAGATTTAAAGGGAAATCTGCAGCAGGGAAGCGTGGCGGGATGGAGCGAGGAGGGAGGCGGAAGAGAGCGGTGGGTGAGAGAGTGATGGTAGAGGAGGAGGAGGCAGTGGCAGCAGTGGAGGGAGTGCAGGTGGAGGAGGGGGAGCCGGGGGTTGTGCTGATGATGGAGGAGGTGCAGGGACAACACTCGCAGCAGCAGGCGGGACACGACACCCCAGGGACATCAGCCAGAATGGGGGTGGAGGAGGCACCCAGGAAACAGGTAAGGGGAAACAATGGCAGGGGAGCAGGGGCACCAAGGGGGGGCATGAGGAAAGCCCGGGATCCTGCCAGGGAGGAGGGGAAAGGGGGTGCCCCGCGAGGGGCCAGGACACGCACCCAACCCTAAACCCCCCACCCCCTGCCTCCCACAGACACGGAAGAGCGCCCGGGTGGACGAGCCCCCGGAGGACACCGACCCAGCCCGGGTGGAGGAGGAGGAGGAGGAACCACAGTGGAGAAGAGGGAGGAAGGCGTACCACAGAGGGGGCCAGTGGGGGCTCCAGGAGACTCGGGACTTCATAAGGATATGGGGGACCCTGGAGTACCAGCTGGAGTTCGTGCTCAACCAGCACAATTAGCATGTCTACCAGGACATAGTGC
>QEPC01001081.1:1170758-1189156 GCA_003113815.1 Sphenodon punctatus | reverse complement strand
GTGCCAGGGTCTGGCCCCCAGCCGGCCGGGCCCCCCAATGGGGTGCATGGGTCTGTGGGCATGCCCATGAGTACACGTGCTGGCTGTGCATTGGTCCTCATGCCTGCATGGGCATGTGGTTCCGTGCACTCCTTGTACAGCTGCATGCCTTCACCCATCAACCCCCCACCCGCATGTCTGTTTGCAACACTGTGGCCTTGGCGTCCCGATTAGCTGTTATGTGAGTGCTATTGTGTTCAGCAGCTGTTCCGGGTCCGCACCCCACGCCTCACTCTGGTGTGCTACAATGTTGCAGTCCATGGCTGCTTTTCCTGTCCTTGGGACCCCTCGGAGACCCGCCCGGCCCTGGAGGGTATGTGTGCCCCCCTGTCCATGGTGTTATTCTCCCTGTCTAGCTGGACCATGGCTGGTTGTCCATCCACCGGGCTCCCGCTTCCCAGCCCCCATGGGGCCCCCATATCTGGACCTTCCGCAAGACCATGTCTCTGTGCAACCTGTGGCATACCCCGGCCATGCAGCTGCTCCTGGGCAGCCCGGCCAGCTGTGCGGGTGCCTTTGCGAGCTTGAGCTCTGGCTATGAGGTGAGAGCTCATGATTTCTGGCTGCATGCGGAAACCCTGGGGCTGATTTGCTTCCCTGATGGACGCATCCCGGACATGAGGTTTTCTCATGTGCCCTGGTCTGGGGCTGAGACTGTGTCTGCGCTGAGTTTGTGTGGTCTGAGTGACTACACATTGTGCCTTGCTGAGGGGGGCCCTGCCTTGGCTGTGTCCTACTTTGCCTGTGTTCACGGGGCGCGTGGGTTCCAGCGCACCTGTGCGGCGGTGTACCACGGGCTGCTGGAGCTGGGACATCTTCCTTGGCCCCCTTCTGTTGCCTGCTGTGTGTCGGAGTCTTCCACGGTGGAGCTGTCGGCCCTGTTGGGGGTGTGGTCCCGTTCGGACGTTCAGCTGGGTCTCTCCATGCATGATCCTTTTGAGGCCTACTACCTGATTGCCCACCACATGTCTTTGCTGGGGTACTGCCGGGGTTTGATCCATTGGCCCCACCTGGTTCACCGGGTGGGGCACCCAGCCCCTGGGCCCGCAGTGGCCCCCAGCGACTGCCTGTGAGTCCCGGTGTTCCTCCGAGCCCCCCGGTGTCCTACCCCCTGCTCCTGCCCCTGTCTGGGGGGGCTGGTCCCCACTGGCTGCTCCCTCCCTGATGTCTCTGCCATGCTGTGGTGAAGCCTGGTTCCCGGGGGTGCTGGTGCCCTTGCCTGTGGCCCCGGGCCCCCTCTGGGCCCCACCCTGGTCTGCCTGCACACCCAGGGTTCCCCTCCGTAGTTGCCCTCCCTGGTGCCTGGGTGCGGTGTTCTGTATGGCCTCACTGACCCACCTGTGTCCAGCTACCTGTCCCCACCTGCCAGCGCCGCCACCTACTGCCCGCCCCCCCTTGGGTGCTTGTGTGACCTGGGGGTTCCGGGACCCCCGGACTGGCCCTCGGTGCTTCCTCTGGGTGTGTGTGTGCATCCTTGGACCTGCAGCGCTGCACCGGCTCTCCTGCCTGCCCTCCATCGGCCCCTCTGTGGGTGTGGGGTCTCCATGTGCCTCCTGGACCATTCCCGCCCAGCTCGCTGTGCATTGCGGGCCCCCGCTGTGCCTTGGTCCCGAGATCCTGCCCCCCCCTTTCTGTGACTACCTGTGTTGCTGTGGGGGTGCCCGTGTGGACTGTGCTGCTGTGGGGGTTGTGGTTGCTGTTGCTTGTGGCCTGCCCTACCCCTTTGTAGTTTCTCCCCCTCTTCCATGTCCCACCCCCCCCTTTGCTCCCATTGTGCCTTGTGTGTTGTCTGGCCGCCCATGTCCCCCTTGCCTTCCTTTCCCATGTGTGTGTGTGTGTGTGTGTGTGTGTGTGTGCCGTGCATGTGCTCGTGCTGTGTACTCCGCTGTGCCTCCGCTGCCTGTGTACCTGCTGTGTGTGGTACCTGTCCGACTCTTCTCCCTCTCCCCCCTCCCATCCCGTTTCCCTTGTGTGGGCATTCCCTTGTGTGCCTTTTGGCTTTGTTTGCCCTAGGCGGCCATGTCTGTGTCCCGCCCCTGCCCGGTGGATTCTGGGTGTTTTGACCACGGCTGGGAATCGGCATCACGTCTGTTGCGCTGCCCCGGGCCGTGATCTGGCAGCTCAATTCCTGGATGTGGTCCTGGTCCCGTCACGTCTGTTCAGGGCTTTTATTCGCCCTGGGGGGTGGTTGTTCTGTTCACCCCCACCGGGAATCCACTGTGGTTAACCGGCCGCCCGTAACGTCTGAAAACACCCATTGTCAGGACCCACAGAGTTTGAGCCCATGTCTGCTGGTTCTGAGGTGGCTGTCTTGCCAAACTCTGGTCTGAGCATCCAAATCAATCCCATTTGCCTGATAACAGCATGACTAAAGGGCTCTTGACTGGTTATGCATGATCCCTGCAGGGACTGGCTGGGTGTAGCTATTTATTTAACTTTTCCTTCATTGCTCTTGCCAGTGCAACAGATCAGATCCTTGCTTCCTACTAGGCTTCTTTTGCTGTGCTTACTCTGCCTTTCTCTGGCTTCCAGCCCAGTTCCCAGTCTCACCTGCCTCCCACCTAGTCTGTCATCCAGCCCTTCTTCCTTTCAGACTAACTTCCCTGCACTTGACCTCATTGCTTGCCTTTTGGATTCTGGATTGCACCTTTGTGTTGTTGCTGGCTTAGACTGATTCCTGGTGTTGACTCTCCAGATTTTACCCTGCTTTGCCCCACAGTTCTAGTCATCTGGTCCTGTCCAGTCCTGATCCCACTTTACTCACCAAGGGCCTGGATCCACCCATGGTAGTAGTTGAGTGGCTCACAATCAGATGGATTGCTTCATCAAAACAACACTATTGTCCTCATTGTAGAGAACATGCAATTTACCCAAGATTACATAGGGAGTCTGGGTCTGAAGTGGGTCTGTTGGCCCTAACTTTTAAAAATAGCATTACAAGATAGCACAGAGACAAAAATAAAATAAATCCAAAACACATGAATAATTTTAAAGTGAAGGAATTATCCGTAGACATCCGATTGGACTTTCAGAATAACAAACTGTCACGGTAGATAAAATACAAATCTTAAGGCGGGGGGGGGGGGTGTTAATGCATCAGCTGAATTTCAGTAAGCTGGTAATGTTGATTGGACTTGTTTAATTTTGTGACACTGTTACCTTGAGAGATCATAATGTAAAAAGAACAGGAGGAAAATGGTACTTTAAAGAAAGTTACAGACCAGAAGGCACACAGCACAGAGAATAAATGCACAGAATGGCCACCTTCCACATGAACCCATTACCAAAAAGCAACAACTTGAGATGTCTTTATCCCCTAGCACCAACAGTCTACAGGAGCATTTTCCACTAAACAGTCTAATATTAATTGCTCTTACTGCTTAAATAGGTCATTGGAATTGCTTCAGATTGTTCTATATTTAAAACCTGTCATTCATTCCATGTGTCTATCATCTTTTCAAAGGAGCCAAGCCAAGGTCTTCCATTTTGCAAGAACCAGTCTTTCAGTGTTAATGGCCATGGATCTTTCCATTTGTAGATAACATAATATAGATATCGCTGACTGGATTGTTTTTGTTTGTTTGTTCTAGAGCTGAAATGAAGAGCAGATGTATTATTTGTGAGCATTATTTGCATTTATGGATAGTCTCAGAATATCCAAATAATATCCACCACTGAAATGGGTATTCTCATTTATGTTTTTGCCCGTATTCCATTTTGGTTATTTCAGTTTTTTGGTTCAGTTATTTTGGGTTTTCAGTCATTTTGGTTCTTTGGTTGTGTCACCTTTGGCAATTTCACATGGGTAATAGTGCTAATATTGTTGAAAGGACATAACCAAAATACTGAAATGACCAAAAAACTGAAATAACCAAACCAAAAAACTGGGGGAGGGAGGGGAGGACCCAAACCCTTAAATAACCAAAATGGGTACCCAATGGAACATAAACAGACAGTGGTTATTAGCCACGTTTTCAGTTCAGGTACAGAAAATGTAATGAGTTTCCTTGTTTTTTTCAAATATTTACTACTGCTCTAGTTTGTTTGTTTTTGCCTAAGGCGCCTCCCATTTCTATGTGATGGAAACCAGACAGACAAAATACTGTAGAGTTTGGAAGTCTTTACTCTTACTCTACCTGATGTGTTTATCTGTGATGTGAATGACATTATTCTATAGATATGGCTGAGGCAAACTTATTATCACCTTTTCAATATGGTCCTTAAGCCAGATAGTGGCAGCACTAGCACTTAGCACCGGCTGTAAGTCCAATTCACTTCAATGAAACTCACACCCATGCTAGTTCCTGTGCTGTCACTTGGAGGATTATATCCCTTAATTAATGAGTCCCGCTAGGGGCTCTTTAGTTAAAGGCAGGACCAAGTTCTAGTGTAAATGCTGAATCTTAAAAATGATTTTACAACTAAACGGGTTGAGCTTTCAGCTTGAAAATTTCACTATGCATTCTTTTAGGGAATAGAGTAATTGTGGTAAAATTTGAAGGAAATTGATTAAGCCATTTAAAAGTTTTATGGATTTTAAAATTAATTCATTGTGGTTGATTTCAGATGTCCTAAAATTTCTTTTGTAGTTGATATTTCTCTCATATTTGTGACTTCCAAGTTGTATATTTGCATGCATGTAGCCTGAGCAGTCCTTCAAGTGCCTTGATGGAGTGATGGTGTTTAGTTAAGTCTAAAAAGAGTTATCAAACTTTACAAAAATAGTTCTTCAACATGCACAGTTGAGCAGGTATGACCAATGCAGGGATAGGGAGCAGACAGATTTACACATATATTAAGTTACGATTGTATTAAGGCTGGGCTAGGGAGAAGACAGCATTACGCATATATTAAGTGTATTAAGTTACACACAATCTAGGGCTGCTGGTGGCTTGTTAGGGATGTGTGAACAGGACGGAGTTCAGCTGTTCGGCCAATCAGACTAAAAACTTAGTTCGGGTTCGTGGGTTTGGTCTGGTGGAGTTTGGACCCCCCAAAGGTTTGGCGGACTTCAGCACCGCTGGGAGGCTTGGGGTGCTGCAGGGACCCCCAGGGGTGCCCATAGTGGCATGGCAGGCCGTTGGAGACTCAGAGGCAGCAGAGACCGGGGTGGTTTGGCGCTTGGTACCCCAGGTTGCCTGGGGAGGCAGGCTCGATGCTTGGCCCCTGGAGGTGCCCGTGGTGCCAGGGTTTGCCAGCGGAGACCCAGCAGCAGCAGCAGCAGCAGAGACTGGGAAGGCTTGGTGCTTGGCACCCCGGGTTGCCCCGGCAGGCAGGCTCGGTGCTTGGCCAGCCCCAGAACCCTGACAGTGGTTCCACTCCCCGTGAGTGGAATGATGACCCCAGAACCCTGAAGGTGGTCCTGGAACTAGAGTGGCAGCTTCTAGATGAAGTGGCTGGACAGTCCCCCGTGCCTGTAACGTAGGCCCCAGAACCCAGATGTTGGGTCCTGGGACTAGAGTGGCAGCTTCTAGATGAAGTGGAATGACAGCTCCCCGTGTGCAGAATGACATCCCCAGAACCCTGACGGTGGGTCCTGGGACTGGAGTGGCAGCTTCTGGATGACGTGGAATGACAGCTGCCTCTGCCTGGAATTTAGGATCCACAACCCTGATGGTGAGTCCTGGAACTGGAGTGGCAGTTAGGGATGTGCGAAAGGGGTTGAGGAGTTCAGAGTTCAGACCACACTCAGTCCATTCGAATGACCGAACCGAACAGCCGAACTGAAACCGAACCGTCCGAACTGAACTCGATCTGAACTCAGAAACAACCAAACAATTCAGTATCATTCGGATGAGTTTGGGCGGCAAAAACGTGACTGGGAGGAGGGGCAGCTGAGGAGCAGACTTCTTGGCACCAGGAGTGGAGAAGCTTGGAGTAGCAGCCAGCCTGCCCAGTCACCATCCCTTTTTTCCTCAGACCACTGGCTTTGCAGTCTGCGATTGGACATTGGAGGACATGGGGCTAGGCTGCACAGAGCCAATGGGACTTGTGGTAAGGTGAACGCAACAAGTAACAAAAGTCATTGCCTTCCCCCCTTCCAACACCTTCTGAGCTAGCCACTGTTCCTGACAGCAAGCGTTTTCAGAAGTCTCCCTCTCCCAGCAGTTTGTGTTCCTTCCTATTCCTAATCCTAATCCATTGCCATCCTCCTCCTATTTCACCCCTATTTCACATTTACGTCCCTTGTTTCATTTATTTAGATTTGATTAGATAGATTTAGGTGTTATTTTTTTCAACCCTCCCTGTGTGCTTTCTCCCTACCCTCCATTGAATCCTCCCCTCCTCCCACTATATATTCCATTCCTGATTCCCTTCCCCTGTTTTTTAAATTTATTTAGAGTAGGGTTAGATTGATTTAGGTTTAATTTCAGTTTTGTACCCTTCCCTGTGTTGTTTGTTGTGAGCTGTCTGTATTCCCCCCCCCCCGCAATCCCTGTGTAATATTGTATATATATAGATAGATATTAGATAGTTACTATAGATAGATACATAGGTCTAGGAGTTAGATTAGTTATAGAGATAGATAGATATAGTATTAGTGTGTAGTAGTTATTCAGTTTTAATATTTTAGAGTGTGTTTGTAGGACTAGGCCTTTGTAGATATAATATTCCATTTAGTTCCATAGATTTTAGAATAGTTAATACTAGTTAGAGTTAGTGTGTGTGTGTATATATATATATATATAATATTAGATAAAAAAATTGAATATATATATATATATATTTATATATATAAAATTTACAAGTGCATTCCTTGGGTTGGAAGACATGGAGCAGGAGAGGTCAGTCTGTTGCCTGTAAGGTGGGCAATGGGGCACATGGAAGAGGTGGTAGGGGCCGTGCCAGCGGAGTGACAGCAGGCAACAGCCAGAGCCCATCACCATGCCCCAACTCCACATGCCGGATTTTGGGCAACAGGCTTCCGAGGCTCCCAGAAGTGGCACTAGCTGGGGGTGGTGGTTAGGCGGCGCCTCCTGCCAGCATCCTCCACTGCCACACAGGGCACGGGAAGGCCTGCAGTCTAGGAGGCTGTGGCTGCAGGAGTAGGTGCAGGTGCTTTAGGGGCAGGGTCCTAAGTTAACCATGGGCCACCATCGTCCCCCATTATTGAGGTGATCCCCAGCAGTCCAGGGCTGGTAGATGCCACCCTGGATGCTAGAGGCAGGGCTCGATCCCTGGGCAATGACAGTAGAGAGAGGAACAGCAGTAGCATCTATGGGGGGCACAGGGAGAGTGGCAGCAGCATGGTGGCAGTCCAGCAGCCTCAGGGTCCCAGTACACCCCTTCGCGGGACATCACTGTGATTAGGGACAGCAAGGCAGAAACTAATCCTGTGGAGGAGATGTCTGGAGCTGAGGCAATGGTTGTCCCTCAGAGAACTGTGTCGCCACCATGTTCTTCTCCTCCCAGCAGCGCTGTCAGCAGTGCATCACCCAGTGCAGGCCAGAAGTCAGGAGGGGGCAAATAATCCTCGGTCTGGGCACATTTTAAGTTGGTGCGGGCGGATGATCCCAGGGAGCAGGGGCGGATTGGCCATTTAATGCACTGGGAGGATTCCAGGTGGGCTGGGGGCTTGCTGGGGGCCGGTCACGTTGTCTTTTTTAAAATTATTCTTAACAAACAAACAAAAATAATTGTTGGCACTGACCCCTGTCGGGTTGGGTTGCGTTGGGGGGGGAGGGCTTACCTGACTCTCCCTCCTAGTAGCGCTGCAGCAGCAGCGGGGACAGCGATCGGGCTGGGAGATAAGGCTGTTTGTTTACAAACAGCTCCTGCCCATGTGCTGATCAGAAGGTTGCTACCTTGTAAAGAAGGTTCTTCGAGATGGCTCCCAACATTCTCACAACTGGGTTGTGCGCGCAGGAGCCAGTCACGACTCACTCCACTGGACTCTCGTGGAGAGCGCAGCAGAGCAGCGGCAGACACCGTCACAGGCGACTTGCGGGGCAGCAGGTGGGGCCTGCCGGGGGGGCTGGGGCCTGCTTGGGAGGGGCCGGCTGGGTTCTCTTTTGGGGCCTCTTTTGGGCGGGGGTGTGTGGCAGCCTGGGCTGATGGGGCCAGGGGCTGGTGGGGCATGGGCTGGTGGGGCCGGCCTGGGGGGGCTTGTGGGGGGCCTGGGCTGGCTTGGAGGGCCTGGGCCGGCCTGGGGGGCCTGGCTTGGGGGCCTGGGCCAGCCTGTGGGGCCTGGCTTGTGGGACATGGGCCAGCCTGGGAGGGCTTGGCTTGTGGGGGGCCTGGGCCAGCCTGTGGGGCCTGGCTTGAGGGCCTGGGCCGGCCTGTGGGGCCTGGCTTGTGGGACATGGGCCAGCCTGGGAGGGCTTGGGGGGCCTGGCTTGGGGGACATGGGCCGGCCTGGGGGAGGCTTGGGGGACCTGGCTTGGGGGGCCTGAGTGGGCTTGGGGGGCCTGGGCGGGCTTGTTGGGGCCTGGCTTGGGGGGCCTGGGCTGGCCTGGGGGCTTGTGGGGGCCTGGATGCACTCAGGATTAGCTTATTTAATAATGTAGATATTGGAAGTCTGGTATCAATTCTCCCCTTAGTCTTCTCTTTGCTAAGCTAAACCTGAGTGGTAGGAATGTTGTGTGAGAAGGCAGCTGTGCATTCTCAGAAAGGGTGCATTCCTTCAAGGCTGTTCCTTAATTGTGTGTTCCAGTGCAGCATTACTACAGATGCAAGGAATGGTGCCTTAATATTCAATAATGTAGATATTGGAAGTCTGGTATCCAGGGGCGTAGCTAGGTTGGAATGGGCCCAGAGACAAGAAATGGACTCCCCCCCCCCCCCATCACCATAGACTTCCCTGCCCCTCTCCCTCCCCTCTTTCCTCCCCTCAATGTCCTTATTGCATAAAAAACTGTCAACAAACGTACTTATTAAATTAAAACATGTACTCAGCTACTGCAATGGCCTCTTCCTTGCTTTTAGCTATGGAAACACAGAAATAGTAACATATAGCTTCCACCTGAGCCCCCTCCTGCTTTCCCAGCTCCGTCCCCCCACAGACCCTCCCTCCTGTTCCCTCCCCCGAGTCCCCTCCTGCTCCCTCCTCCCACAGAGCCCCCCTCCTGCTCGTTCAGCCCCCTCTCACCACACAGCCCCCTCCCCCCACAGACAGGGCCAGATTTAGGAATGTTTCACCCCAAGGCCCTTCTCAGGCTGCTGCCCCCCCACAAGCAAAGCCTCGCCCCCCCACTGTGCAAAACAGACAAGCAGGTGTACAAAATATGCAAGATATACAGAGCTGAATAGACACAGCATAAGCCAACGCACCAGGCGAACATTCCAGGACCTTCAGTATGACCTTCAGAAATTGATTTCAAAACTTATGAGATCAGAGATGGGGATGGGGCAACTACAAGGATGTACCAGAATCCAAGAAGTCTGTCTCCACCAAGTTTAGGAGCTTGCGGTTTCTGCTCTAGCAGTGCAAACACCTGTGACCTTCTTCACCTGCTCATGCCCCTCCTCTCAAACACCCTGGCCTGGAAGAAGATCAGTGGGGAACTAGCCCTCATACTCCACACTAGGGTTGCCACCTTTTGCCATTTGACCCCAAGACTCCTATAGGCCAAATGCGAGTCTCAGGATCAGATTGCAAAAGATGGCAACTAGGGTTGTCACTTACGCAAATATTTAAGGAATGCTTATGAAAAATACATGTTGCAGGGCCTGCATTGATGACTAAGGTGCAAATGCAGGTCCTACAACATGTATTTTTCATAAGTGTTCCTTACACATTTGCATAGGTGACAACCCTACTCCCACCCCCTTGCAAATTGCCTATAACATCCCTCCCCCAGGTTCTCTTGTTTTCTACTCCCCACCGTGAAGAGCAGTATGATTCCTCCCCCCAAATCCCAGCATTTGAGGACATGCATGAATAGAATGCCACAAACAAATCTCTAACCCCAGGGACGCCTCAATGTTCAAAAATCATGAGCTGGGCCCTAAAAATCATGAAACATAAATAAAAAGAACCCAAATGTTTCTACGCTTGGTACGCTCCCATTTGTGAGAATGGGAGGAGCCACTCAAAGAAGAACAGAAGGTTGCTGCCTTATAAACAAGGTTCTTCGAGATGGCACCGAACATTCTCACAAATGCCCCCCCCCCCCTTTGGAAGGAACTGTTCGGTATCTATGAGTGGGAAGGAGGTGTTTTATATACTGAAGGGTGGGGGGCTCAAGACTGTCACGGGGTGATTTTTTTAAACTAGTGAGCTTGATATATGCTGGTATAGAAGGGCGCGCAAATGCAAACCCATTTGTGAGAATGTTCACTAGCATCCCTTGTGCCACAAACACCCTTTACCTGGTGGTCAGGGATACTCTGGGCTTGGGGGAGAAGGGGATTAGGGCCAGTACCCTTAACTCCCTGATGGAGCGGGGGAGGAAGCTGGCCGGTTTATATAACCAGAGTGTGAAGGGCAGCAACCTCCTCCAGGAAAAGCAGGCTGAGCAAGGCTCCCCATTGCACCAGCTGGTGCAAGGTATGTCCACTTGGTGGAATTCGACCTTCCTGATGCTCGAGCGGCTTGTTGAGCAGAAAGCCGCCTTGCATCATGTGCAACTGGTGACAGACAGCGGTGCACCTCCAGGGTACACTGGATTAGAATGGGAGATCCTGGTGCACATGGTCTTTGTTTTGAGACCGTTCCTGGTTGTGACAGAGACTGTGAGCTCATCCATGGCCACCGTCAGCCAGGTGACCCCTTTGGTGCAGAGTCTCCTCAGGAGGCTGGAGGAGATTCTCCAGGGGCGGGATTGGGACCCTCAGGGCAGGAAACTTGCTGATGAGGTGGTGCGGCAGCTGAAGGCAGGGCTGAAGGCACGTTTCAACAAGATCCTGGGGTGGGCGGAATACGTTCTGGCAGCCATGCTGGACCCCAGTGTCAAGGACAGCATGGCACGCCAGACAGCACTCTATGGGCACTGGAAGGGTGACCTGGTGGAGAGGGTCCAGCAGGCAGAGCGGGCTCCAGAGAGTTGGTGGTGGCAGCAGGATGCCCCTGGGGATGGTGGGAGTGGGAGCAGCCACCCCTTTCAGCCGGTGGGGTCTATGCCTGCCCTAGCGATAGCATCAACAGCAGCAGGCTGAGCAGCATCAGCACCCCTATTGACAGCAGCGGCAGCAGCTCCTATGTGCAGGCCACTCTGTGGAGCATGGGGCCATGCACAATAGGTCAAGCAGTGTAGCTGAGAGCAGTGGTGGAGGTGGTGCCCAGGCAGAGTTACCAGAGGGAGTATGATGGCATCTCGGCAGCAGTGGAGACCTACCTGGAGGAGAAGCCATGCATCGATCCCAGCAGCGATCCTTTGGCCTACTGGGTAGGCAAGACCAACATCTGTCCAGCCCTGTCCAAAGTGGCCAAAGGTCTCTTGTCCTGCCCATCAACGAGTGTCTCCAGAGAGCGGGTGTTCTCCATGGCAGGGGACATTTGCTCGCCACACCCCCTGAGACTGGGGGCCAAGTTGGTGGAGCAGTTGCTTTTTATTAAGATGAACCTGCTGCTGCTGGGATTCCCCAAGCTGCCCCTGGACATGGATTGATGGTGCAGTGGAACGCACCATCCTATGCTAGGGGCAGTCTTCGGACAGGGCTCCTTCTCAATCTGGACTGCTGCTGTTTTGCTACGGTTCTGTCCCTCTTTCCCAATGCCCCGCGCTCGCCCTGACTCACTCTCTCTCTCCCTCTCTCTCATACTAGATGACCTCGGCCGGCTTATCTGACTATATACACACACACACACACACACACACACACACAAAGAAAGGAAATTAACTTATGGGTCTGTGGGTCTGTCCCCCAGAACATGGGGGAAAGGAGAAAGTGGTATGCGGGACCGAGGGGTGGGCACCTCCTCCACCTCATATCCATGTAGCCAAGCAAAGTCCAGGGCCCCCTCCAGGGATGCCTTCCATTTGACGACTGGCAGAACAGTTCGAGGGTGTCCTTCTCAGTGTGGCGGTACTCCCGGTACACCTCTGCCTGGAGATCCCTTACTTGGAGCTCCTCAAACCGTTCCACCAGCCAGTCATCCATTTTGTGGTTGTGGACTCTTATTTTTTGTGAGCCTCTCAATTTCTGCCCGAAATGCCCTTGCCTCTTGTGTCTCCTCATGGGGGCTGAAAACTCCTCAGTGGAGCTGGAGGGGGAAGGGCTGTGGTGGCAGTGCTTCTGTCTTGCCTCCCCCCTCTTGCTTCTGGTGATATTCCTCTGCAGAGTCCCTGCAGAGTCCCTGCACCCTGACCGAGACACGTCCTGCCACGCCACCTCAATTTGGTGGACGTTCTCCACATGGGCTATCAGCCCCAATGTGGTCCCCTGCATGCGAAGTTGTTTTTTTTTGTCGCAGATCTAAAGAACATAAAAAGATAGGAACATAAGAAGTGCCATACTGTGTCAGACCAATGGTCTATCAAGCCCTGCCTCCATTCTGTCTCCACAAGTGGCTGGCTGACCAATTTCTCTCTCTGCGGGGGACTTCCTAACAGGTCATAGGGCCACACATGCCCTATTGTTCCAGCCCCTGTGCCTTACCTTGCATTCTGCAAATGCATCTTTCACGGTATAGAAATACTTCTATACCATGGACCTCATCGTTCCGGTGGTTTTATCCATCGATGTCTCCTTTGATGGAGTTTTGGCACCCTCTCTGAAACAGGAACACATAAAAACACCTACATAATATCATGTATTCATGGTGATGCCTCTAGTCATTCCCAGACCAATACCCATTCTCCCACACCAAGTGCATGGATGGTGCTGCAGTGCTCCCTACTTGCCTCGTTCCCTTTCTCCCACGTACAACACCACCACATGAGGTGCTGTAGTGTCTGCAAGTTGAGACTCTGGCTGCTGCTGCTGCTGCTGCTGCTGCTGCAAGAGTCCCCCCCCCCTTTCTCTCTCTCGCTCTCTCTGGCAGACCCATAAATAAGACAGGAGCAAATCCTGCCTTTCTTCGGGTGCTAGGGTTGGCAAGTTGAGACCCTGGCTGGCACGTGTCTGGGTGGGTGCTGCGGCTTGTACCTGACTGCTGGAAGAGCCTGCCGCTCTCTCTGGAAGGCCCAGCTGCCAACTGCTGATGCCCACTGTTTGTGCCTGACTGCCCACCACACACCCACCCACATGCCAGTGAACTCTCTCTAAAGAATAGTATTCTTCTTGTCCTCAAAGTTATATGGAACAATAAACAAAATTAATTTTACAAACCTGGCAACTGTGGCATCTCTTCTGCCCCCTTCCTCCTCTGTCGAGGAGCCAACCTCCATCACCTCAGATGTTCCAGGCTGGGCCTCTTCCTCCTCCACCTTCACCTTCCTCATCTTCATTTTTCTTTGTTCTCACCCTCTATTTCACCACCTCAACCAAACCAAACCACACAACCACAACACACTCACACACACACACAAGCTCACAATCAATTTTTAACACTTTTCACACAACCCAGACAGACACCATGAGAACACATGCAATCAAAATACCATTTCCAGTTTCCAGTTTTTGGAGCGATCACTAGGGATGTGCAAATAGAACCAGGTTTGGATATTCGGCCGTTCAGTGGTTTGGATCAAAATTTCTGTTTGGTTTAGGTATTTAGTTCTGTTGGGCTTGGTTCGTTCTTTAGTTCAATGTAATCAGGAACTGAAAATAACATTTGGTTTTTGAAATAAAGGGAAAAAACTGAAAAACATATTTCTGGATATAACATTTTTGTTTCTTATTCAATTTTGATGAACATTGGAGAAATTGTATCCACGATTGAGGGCACTATGTGTACCAAAATTCAGAATGATTAAGTAAAGTAAATAGATTGCAGAAGCAATTGAATGTTGTGATTTTAGGAAACACTAAATACACATTCATGGCTGCAACGTCTTTATCTTACATCCAATGTTCATGAAACTTGTACGTTTTATGTCCCTCCATATTCTTAATATTACTGCTAATTTTCAGAAAGATTGTATAAAGGGTACCAAAGGTGTAAGACATTAAGCTGAAAATACATTTCCAGCTGTAACATTTCGATATTCCATTCTGTTTAAAAGATATTTGGCAAGAATGTATCATTTACCTTTCCTGGCATTTCTGCAAATGTACAGGAGATTTTGATAAAGGAACCCAATTATATAAGCAATGATGTTGTCCCTGTGAAGATCATTATTCAGATGACTAGCAGCATTTTCAGAGCCAGTCAGAGGCAGGCACCCTGCATGGCAGGGGGGAAAAGACTGTAGGAGGAAGGATGTGGAGAAACCCCAAAGACTGACAGACACATTCAATGGCCAAACACATTACTGCAAGCTTCTAGCTTTACAGGACCAATTGGTAGTGGCTTCGAGGTGGGCATAGGTGACGGCCCTGAGGCGGGCATAAGCAACATAACTGGGACTTCTGAGATAGCATCCCAGCAGTCAGGAGACATAGTTTAAACACATCCAGGCTGGCCAATTATCATCACAATCACATCCTGCAGCACTGAGACAGAGGACATAAGAGAATCTCTATTGACTCTTTCCTAAACAGATGCTTCTGACTTCCCAGAAACAAGTGGGGGAGATATGTTGGGATGGTCCCAGCACAGAATGAGGATATTTGGTTGACATTTCTGTTGGCCAATTCGCATCACAAACCGATCTTATACCACAGTGACATAAGAGAATCCCAGGCATAGGCCCCTTCTCTACATATGTTGTACAGGCATATAAAATTGGGACCCTTTATAATATCTTTCTGATATTTGGCAGAGATGATCATGAAAGTGAAATATATAGTCCTGCCAAATTTCATGTACACTGGTTGGACTACAAAGATGTTATAGTCAGACATACATTTATATGTTAATTGCTTATACCACCAAGACCTTTTTTCCAATCCTTCTGAAATTTGGCAAAGATAGTTAATATGGGAAGGGGTATAAACTGAACAAGTTTCACCTACATTAGATGTGAGGCAAAGAAGTTACAGCTAAGAATGTATATGTAGAATATTGCAAAATACAATAATTCAACTGCTTCTAAAATCGGATTCCTTTATCCAATTGTTTTGAAATTTGGTACACATAATGCTTTCTATTGGTGGTATAGGCACCCCAATTTTCATAGCCACATAGCATACAAAACAAAAAAGCTACAGCTGATAATTTGTTTTCCATTGAAACCAATGGAAATTCAATTCCGAACTCACCAAAAGCATACGAACCGAACGTTTGAATTCAAGTTTGGTTCGCACGTTCGGTTCAGTCAACCAAACTATTCGAGTTTGGTCTGAACCCCGAACTTCTGAACCGCGTTCGCCCATCCCTAGCGATCACGGTACCAAATGTTATTGATACGAATAACAAAAATAAAATCTTTGAAATTGGTATCGATATCGACAATAACAAAAACAACATTGCACAGTCTTTTCCAGCCTGTCTGAGTGCCCTGCCAAGGTCCCAGCCTGCCTTCCCTACTGCCTCTCATGCCACGCTGCCTCAGTCTTCCCACCCTTTGGCAAAAGCTTGAACTCTGTCCCAGTCTGCCTGCCTCTCATGCCAAGGTGGCTATCTTCCTGTCCTGGCAACCGTGGATGATGTGACCCACTGGCCTAGCAATCCTGCTGTTGCTGTCTGATAGTCCATGGGTGCTCTGCCCTGGAAAATACAAATGTGCCCAAGCAATCCTGCTGCTGCTGCTGCTGTCTGCTGCTGCTGTATGGAAGCTCTTCCCTGACAAATCCTTCTATCCTGGCTCCATGGGTGCGGCACTGCTGTGCACAGGCAAATCCTGCTGCTACTGTCTGCTGTGCCATGAGTACTGTGCCCTGGAAATCTAATGTCTGCTGCTGCCAATGCCACCTCTGCTGTGCCACCATGGGTTATGCTACCGGGCAATCCAATGTCTTCTGCTGCTGCCAATGCTGCCTCTGCTGTGCCACGGGCTCTGAGACCAGGCAATCCAATGTCTGCTACTGGGTTGTCCACATGATTCACCACCGGGCAAGACTTGACCAATTGGCAGTTGAGCTTCTAGAGTTCTATTGAGTATGACTCAAGCTTGCAATGCCCAGCTGAGTGGGGGTGCTGCCAGCCACCAAGCCCTGGCTGGGCCTCTGCCACTGCTCCTGGCTGGGCCTCTGCCATGGCAGCCAGCCTGCAAGCTCCACTTGGCTATTTCCTCACCTTACTCAGTGATGATTCTGGATACCTCCTCTAAGTGCAAATATCTGTCTGTGTCCAACAGGAGCAGAGCTGGCTGTCCCTGGGCCATGCTGTAAGTGAATAAGGACCCTCCACATGCGAGCTGTCATTCCAATTCATCCAGAAGCTGCCACTCCTGACCCACGACCCACCATCAGAGTTCTGAGGTCACCATTCAACTCACATGGAGCCATCATTCCACCACTTCCAGAAACAGCCAGTCACTACAACCCCACGACCCACCATCAGGGTTCTGGGGCCTACATTCCAGGCATGGGGGTTGTCCATCCACATTATCTAGAAGCTGCCACTCTAGTCCCAGGACCCACCATCAGGGTTCTGGGGGCATCATTCTGCTCATGGGGTGATGGCATTCCACTGCATCAAGAAACAGCCAGCTACTCCAGCCCACCATCAGGGTTCTGGGGCCTACGTTCCAGGCAGGGAGGGCTGTCATTTCACTTCATCCAGAAGTTGTCATTCCACTGCATCACATCCAACCACTCCAGCCCCAGGTCCCACCCTCAGGGTTCTGGGACCTATGTTCCAGGCAGGGAAGAGGCCCGTCCAGGGCTTGGTGGCTGGCACGGCACCCATACAGGGTCGGGCATTGCAGGCTGGCATCCTACTCATCAGATTTCAACCAACTCTTCTGCAAATTGGTCACATAGCCTTGGCCAGTGGTGATTCACGTGGCCAGCCGGCCAGCCACCACTGGCTGTGATGGCAACTAGAAATGGAGAACCCAGCCAGCATAGAGTGAGCAGAACTGGAGGCCTGCCAGCCTGAAATGCTTGGGCAGCCCAGGGTGCCAAGCGCCAAGCCTTCCTGGTCTCTGCTGCTGCTGCTTCTTCTGGGTCTCTGATGGTCTGTCATACCATCACCCCATGAGCAGAATGATGCCCCCAGAACCCTGATGGTGGGTCCTGGGACTAGAGTGGCAGCTTCTAGATAATGTGGATGGACAACCCCCATGCCTGTAATGTAGGCCCCAGTACCCCTGGGGGTCCCTGGAGCACCCCAAGACTCATGGCAGGTCCAAACTCCACTGAACATTCAGTGGTACCGAACTCCGCCGAACCGAATGACCAAACCTGAACTTAGTTTTCAAACCAAATGACCAAACCCGACCTCAGTTTTTGACACGAATGACTGAACATCCAAACCCCATTCTGTTCGCACATCCCTAGTGGCAGCTTCTAGATGAAGTGGAATGATGGCTCCCCATGATCGGAATGATGGTCCCAGAACCCTGATGGTGTGTCTGGGGACTAGAGTGGCAGCTTCTGGATGACATGGAATGACAGCCCTCCCTGCCTGGAATGTAGACCCCAGAACTCTGATGGTGGGTCCAGGGACTGGAGTGGCAGCTTCTAGATGTAGTGGAATGACTGTTCCAGGTGATTGGAATGATGGCCATAGAACCCTGATGGTGGATCCTGGGACTAGAGTGGAAGCTTCTAGATTATGTCAGGTTCTGGGGTAACTGGAGGGGAACAAGGAGGGAGAAGGAAGGCCAGGGCTATCAGGCTTCAAGGGACAGAGCCGGGGAGAGAGAGACACAGTAGGAGGAACCAAGGCCCAGGCACAGGAGGGAAAACAGGTGTCCTCAAGGCAACCCTCTGAAACCTCTCAGTCACTCTCTTGGACCCAAGAGATTATGCACTCAGCATCTCTACCAGACAAGCTGGTCTAAGAAGGCATGCGACTCATCATTGAGGCCAGGGTCCGAATCCAGAGGGAGAAACCACCACCGGGATGTAAGTCTCCCACGAATGGGGAAATTACAGGGGTATCTAGGGGAAGGGGAGTTTGGAGGAGCCCAGCCACAAGGGTACAAGCCGCGATGCTCAAGTCAGGGAAGCTGGCGGGTCAACCAGTACCCTGGAAGCAAAGGGGAAACTGGGCAGGGGCTCACCTGAAAGCAAGGGGGAACTGAGTAGGAGCCTGCCTAGAGCAGGGGAGGAACTAAGGCACAAGCCCACATGGGGCAAAGAGCAAGGGGCTAAGCACAAGCCCGCACGGGGCAAGGGGCTAAGCACAAGCCTGCACGGGGCAAGGGGCTAAGAACAAGCCCGCACGGGGCAAGGGGCTAAGCATAAGCCCGCACGGGGCAAGGGGCTAAGCACAAGCCCGCACGGGGCAAGGGGCTAAGCACAAGCCCGCACGGGGCAAGGGG
>QEPC01001081.1:1111237-1168562 GCA_003113815.1 Sphenodon punctatus | reverse complement strand
TTCTTTTTGCTGGAGAATGGCTTGCATCTGGGTGCATTCTTCTACTGCAGCCTGCCGAAGGCGTCTTTCTTCATTGTACAAAGAGTGGAGTCTGGATATTTCAGCTGTGAGCTGCACTGCTTCTTGCTCTAGGAGGTCGTTCTCATGCTTCAGTGTCAGGTTCTCTTTCCCTTTCACCTGTAACTTTTCTTCTAGACTCTTAATATTAGCCTTTGTTCTGAACTCTTCAGGGCCCTCTTCATCACCCTGGACTGCACTCTACAAAAATGGGACTTCAGGGGGAGGGGACAGTCATTGGCTCCTCACAACCAACCCCTGTGGAGGAGAATGGGACATCAGGGGGGCAGAAGGAAATGTCCTACCTTTTAGGCCCACACCCTGCATAGTTGTACCTATGAACGCTGACGAGGGGGCATTCCTTTCCTTCACCGACATCAAAGAAGGCACAATGGTCTTATGTGCGGGGGGTTGAGTCTTGTCGCTTGGACCGTCCTCTTCTTCCTCACTGCACTCTTCCCACTCTCCTTCCTCCAAGTCTGACCATTGGACCATTTTGCATGGCTGAGACGTAAATGGGGTTGATCATCTAGCCGTATTCTTAAGTTTCGACTGGCAGGAGGCAGCTACAGTCCTTTCTTGAAGGTTACCATTCACCTTTTCCAAGTGAGCCTTCACCTGGCAGTGAGCGTCCAACATCATGGGAGAGGGGTCAAGAGTTCCTGGTCGGTTGTCTCGGAAGGCTTCAACACCTTGATATGCTGACCATTTCCAGGGGGCTGGTGCCTTGGAATGCAAAGCCCGACTGACACTCATTTTAGCACCACAAATAGGGGAGTTGGGGAAGCACGGGAGCTATGAGGGGACACAAAGGGGTAGTTTTTGGGTGGAGCAATCTGTCAGGCTCCAGGTACGGAGCTTTGGGGGGAACAAGGAGGGAGAAGGAAGGCCAGGGATATCAGGCTCCAAGGGACAGAGCCGGGGAGAAAGAGACATGGTAGGAGGAACCAAGACCCAGGCACAGGGGGGAAAACGGATGTCTTCAAGGCAACCCTCTGAAACCTCTCAGTTGCTCTCTTGGACCCAAGAGATTATGCACTCAGCATCTCTACCTGACATGCTGGTCTAAGAAGGCATGTGACTCATCATTGAGGCCAGGGTCCGAAGCCAGAGGGAGAAACCACCACTGGGACGGAAGGCTCCCATGAATGGGAAACTTGCAGGGGTACCTAGGGGAAGGGGAGTTCGGAGGAGCCCAGCCACAAGGGTACAAGCTGCGATGCTCAAGTCAGGGAAGCTGGCGGGTCAACCAGTACCCTGGAAGCAAAGGGAAAACTGGGCAGGGGCTCACCTGAAAGTGAGGGGGAACTGAGCAGGAGCCTGCCTAGAGCAGGGGAGGAACTAAGGCACAAGCCCACATGGGGCAAGGGGAAGGGGCTGAGCCCAAGCCCACATGGGGCAAAGGGAAGGGGCTAAGCACAAGCCCACACAGGGCAAAGGGAAGGGGCTAAGCACAAGCCCACATGGGGCAAAGGGAAGGGGCTAAGCACAAGCCCACATGGGGCCAAGGGAAAGGGGCTAAGTACAAGCACGCACGGGGCCAAGGGGAAGGGGCTAAGCACAAGCCCTCATGGGGCAAAGGGCAAGGGGCTAAGCACAAGTCCGCACAGGGCAAAGGGCAAGGGGCTAAGCACAAGCCCGCAAGGGGCAAGGGGCTAAGCACAAGCCCGCAAGGGGCAAGGGGCTAAGCACAAGCCCGCAAGGGGCAAGGGACTAAGCACAAGCCCGCAAGGGGCAAGAGGAAGTGACTAAGCACAAGCCCACATGGGGCAAGGGGAACAAGTAAGTACGGGTTACGTACAAGACAAGAGGGACAAGCAAACCTGGGGCAAAGATAAGACAGGGGGAACAAGCAAGCAAGGGGAATGCACAAGACAGGGGGGACACAAGCAAGCAAGGGGCACACAAGACTTACACACACAACATACAGCACAAGTACTCCTCAAGTATAACAACCAAGAATAGGAAGGGGGTAAGAGACGTTGCTCCACCAGCTTCCTGTGGCCACACCAAGGCTTAAATACTTCCTCTGGCCAATCAGGAAGCTGGGAGGCAGGACTAAGGTAATTGGCTACAGCTGGGAAGGGGCATGACACACAACGAGCAAGCATACAAAGGGGACAGAAGGGGGAAAACCCCACACCCTCACCAGTCCATCAGGTGGCGCAGGGTGCTGGATAGCCTGTCCAGCACCTCAAGGGCCATGGGTTCAAGACCCAGCCCTGACAGATTACATGGATGGACAGCCCACCATGCCTGTAATGTAGGTCCCACAACCCTGATGGCGGGTCCTGGGGCTGGAGTTGCTGATTCTTGATATGGTAGGATGATAGTTCCCCATGAGCAGAATGATGGCACCAGAACCTTGATGATGGGTCCTGGAACTGGAGTGGCTGTCACCCCTGCTTGACCGGGCATTGCAGGCTGTCTGGCATCAGCAGAGCAGTGGCACAAGCCCAGTCAGGGCATGGTGACTGGCACCCCTACTCATTCAGGCATTGCAGGCTGGCAATGCTGAGTGGCACTGCTGCAGAGCACCCACTCAGATGGAGTGTTTAGGGAAGAATTCAATTGGGTGGTTCCAAGCAAAGCTACCACAGCAGCAAGCCACCATGCACTCCCTTTGCCATGGACCATGAGAGAGGAGGAAGCACACTGGGCTGGCCTTTGCAAGTGACATATCCCCACCCGGTGTGATCCTGGGGAACCCAGACTCCCCAGTGCTCCTGACTACTGAGGCCAAGTCCCCTGCCCAATGATGCCAGGAGCAGCGGCAGAGGACCAGCCATGGCTTGGTGACTAATGCACCTACTTAGCCAGGTGTTGCAGGCTGGCTGGCATTGGTGGGGCACTTGCGGACAATGAAGTGAAACAACAGCCCTCTCTGCTTGGAACGTAAGCCCCAGAACCCTGAGGGTGGGTCCTGGGGCTCGAGTGACTGGCACCCCTACTCGGCCAGGCGTTGCAGGCTGGATGACATCGATGGAACAGCAGCAGAGGCCTGGTCAGGGCTCGGTGGGCTGACACCCCTACTTGACCGGACATTCCAGGCTGGCATCCTACTCAACTGAGCTCAAGAATCTCTATTGCAAATTGGGAAAGCCTTGCCCAGTGGTGAATCACATGGACACCCGGCCCCCACCCACAAGCATACTCATCTGAGTGATGCCTGTCTACAAGATTGAGAAGCAAATGCCAAACGTGCAGTATCAGCTGCAGAAGCAGACATTGGATTGCCTGGGAACAGTAACTGGGGCTGGCACCCCTGCTCGGCCTGGCATTGCAGGCTGGTTGGCATCAGTGGAGCAGCGGCAGTGGAGCAGCGGCCTGACCATGGCTCGATGGCTGGCACCCCTGCTCGTTCGGGCATTGCAGGCTGGCTGGCCTTGATGTGGGACACTTGCAAACAAGTGGAATGACAGCTCCCCATGTGCAGAATGACGGCCTCAGAACGCTGATGGTCGGTCCTGGAGCTGGAGTGGCTGGCACTCTGCTCGGCCAGGCATTGCAGGCTGGCTGGTATTGGTGGATCAGCAGCAGAGTCCCGTCCAGGACTCAGTGGCTGATACCCATGTTTGGCCGGACATTACAGGCTTGCATCCCACTCTCCAGATCTCAACAAGCCATTCTTCCAATTGATCAAGCGTTGCCCAGTGGTGAATCACGTGGCCACCCAGTAACAGATATTGGATTGCTGGGACATAGTACCCATGGCACAGCAGAGGCAGCAGAAGAGGACATTTGGTTGCCTAGGCACAGAACCCATGGCACAGACAGCAGAGGCAGCATTGGCAGCAACAGAAGACATTGGATTGCCGGGCACAGAACCCATGGCACAGACAGCAGAGAGAGGCAGCATTGTAATTGTTTTCACGCTGTGGACAATGATTAATGGTCATGTCTTTGAAATAAACTTTGACAGCAGAGGCAGCATTGGCAGCAGCAGTGGACATTGGATTACCCGGGCACAGAACCTGTGACACAGACAGCAGAGGCAGCATTAGCAGCAGCAGCGGACATTGGATTGCCGGGGCACAGAGCCCATGGCACAGACAGCAGAGGCAGAGATGGCAGCAGTGGCAGACATTGGATTGCTGGGGCACAGAACCCATAGCACAGCAGAGGAAGCATTGGCAGCAGCAGCAGACATTGGATTGTCGGGGCACAGAACTCATGGCACAGACAGCAGCAGCAGCATTGTCAACAGCAGCAGCAGACATTGGATTGCCGGGGCACAGAACCCATGGCACAGACAGCAGAGGCAGCATTGGCAGCAGCAGCAGACATTGGATTGCCCGGTAGCAGAACTCATGGCACAGACAGCAGAGGCAACATTGGCAGCAGCAGACATTGAATGTCCGGGCACAAAACCCATGAGACAGCAGAGACAGCAGCAGCAGGATTTGCCTGTGCACAGCACCCATGGAGCCAGGATGGTAGGATTTGCCAGGGAAGAGCTCCCATACAGCAGCAGACAGCAGCCGCAGGATTGCATGGGCACATTTGGATTTGCCAGGGCAGAGCACCCATGGACCAGCAGACAGCAACAGCAGGATTACCAGGCCAGTGGGGCACATAGCCCAGGGTTGTCAGGGCAGGCAGACAGCCACCTTGCATGAGAGACAGGCAGACTAGGGCAGGGCTTCAGTTTTGCCCACAGAGCAGGCAGACAGGCGCTTTGGCATGAGCAGAAGGCAGACTGAGGTAGGGTTCGAGCTTGACAACCAAGGCGGGCAGACAGACAGCGTGGCATGAGCATCGGAAGGCAGGCTGAGGCAGGGTTTGATCTTGGCCACATGGGCGGGCGGGCAGACAGGCAGTGTGGCATGAGCATCGGAAGGCATACTGAGGCAGGGCTTAATCTTGGCCACCTGGGCGGGTGGGCAGACAGGCAGAGTAGCATGAGCAGAAGGCAGACTGAGGCAGGGTTTGATCTTGGCCACCTGGGCAGGCAGGCAGACAGGCAGCGTGGCATGAGCAGAAGGCAGAGTGAGGCAGGGTTTGATCTTGGTCACCTGGGCGGGCAGGAAGACAGGCAATGTGGCATGAGCATGGGAAGGCTGGCTGAGGCAGCGTTTAATCTTGGCCACCTGGGAAGGATGGCAGACAGGCAGCATGGCATGAGAGGCAGTTGGGAAGGCAGGCTGGGAGCTTGCCAGGGCACTCAGATAGGCTGGCAAAGACTGTGCAGTGAGTGAGAGAGAGAGCCAGTCAGATAGGCGAGTCAAGATCGTCTAGCCAGAGTCTGGCTGGCAGGCTTACAACTTCCCAATGCCACCCTGCATCATAAGGTTAGTCAGATAGGCTGGTCAAGGCCATCTAGTCAGAGAGAGAGAGAGGCAGGGTGACATTGGGAAGCTGTAAGCCTGACAGCAAGTTTCTGGCTAGATGATCTCACCAGGCGTTGGGAGGGAGAGACAGAACCTCAGCAGCAGCAGCCCAGATTGAGGAGGAGTCATGTCCCAAGACAGCCCCTGACATGGGATGGCGTGTGCCACTGCACCATCAATCCATGTCCAGGGGCAGCTTGGGGAATCCCAGCAGATGAAGGTTGACCTTTAAAAAAAGCAACTGCTCCACCAACTTGGCCCCCAGTCTCAGGCAGTGCAGAGAGCAAATGTCCCTCACCATGGAGAACACCCGCTCACTGGGGACACTCGTTGGTGGGCAGGACAAGAGACCCTTGACCACTTTGGACAGGGCCAGACACACATTGGTCTTACTGGCACAGTAGGCCAAAGGATCGCTGCTGGGTTCTATGCATGGCTCCTCCAGGTAGCTCTCCAGTGCTGCTGAGGCGCCATCGTACTCCCTCACATAACTCTACCTGGGCACCACCTCCACCACTGCCCTCAGCCACACTGCCTGCCCTGCTGTGCACGAGCCCATGCTTGCCAGAATGCCCTGAACATACGAGCTACTGCTGTCAATAGGGGTGATGCTGCTGTTCAGCCTGCTTCTGGTGCTGTTGCTGCTAGGGCTGGGGGCAGGGATAGACCCCGTCGGCTGAAAGGGGTGGTTGTGCCCACTCCCACCATCCTAGCAGCACCATGCTGCTACTGATGCTGCGCACTCTCAAGAGCCCGCTTTGCCTGCCAGACCCTCTCCACCAGGTCACCCTTCCAGTGCCCATAGTGCGCTGTCTTGTGTGTCATGCTGCACTTAACCCTGGAGTCCAGCATGGTTGCCAAAACGTATTACACCCACTGCAGGAGCTCCTTGAAACAGGCCTTCAGCCCTGCCTTCAGCTGCCACACCAGGTCAACCACCTCATCTTCCAGCTTCCTGCCCTGAGGGTCACAATTCCACCCCTGGAGAATCTCCTCCAGTCTTCTCAGGAGACTCTGGACCAGAGGGGTCACCTGGCTGATGGTAGCTGTGGAGGAGCTGATGGTCTCTGTCACGGCCAGGAACGGTCTGAGCACAAAGACCATGTGAGCCAGGATCTCCCATTCTGCCCCATCATACCCTGGAGGTGCCCCACTGTCCATTACCAGTAGAACCTGATGCAAGGCGGCTTTCAACTTGAGAAGCCGCTCGAGCATCAGGAACATAGCAGCAGCATGTGGACACATCCTGCACTGGTGCACTGGAGAGTCTTGCTCTGTGTGCTTCGCCTGGAGGAGGTCAATGCCCTTCATGCTCCGGTTAAAGAAACCAGCCAGCTTCCTCCCCCGCTTGATCAGGGAGCTAAGGATGCCTGTCCCAATCCCCTTCTCCCCCAAGCCCAGAGTGTCCCTGACCACCAGGTGAAGGGTGTGTGCAGTGCAAGAGATTCTGGTGAAGCCCCCCTCATGGACTGCCCTCAATATGTTGGCCGCGTTGTCCATAACCACACACCCCTTGGTGAAGGACATGCCTGGCGTGACCCCCTCCCTCACCATGGCAGTCAAGGCTGCCTTGATGTTGCGAGCGGTGTGTGGGCCATCCTTTACATCTGCCTGAAGCAGGGCCCACCTATGCCCTTTTTCAGGACACCTCCTGCCACTGCCACTGCCAAACGCTGCCTCTGGGTCCTGCCACCAGTGCGCCATCACTGCAAGGTCAGCATGCTGCGCATTTCTACTCAACCACAGGTCTTTAGTGAATCAATCAATCAATATTTATTGCATGGTCAAAGGCCATTGCAGTTACATATATAAAAATAAATCATAACAAAATCCATCTCCTACTATACAGTAGAGAGGACTAGGCATTATATAAATCAAAAATACTATTACTGTTGCAATACATAACAAAACATAAGAAGAGCAACCGGACCCGAGAAAGAAAACTATCCCCCAAGGGATACAATTTGTCTAGGAAAACTAAAGGGCGTTTCCTAGGAAAGCATTTCTAAGGTGGTGCACTCAAAGAAAATAAACTGTGATTTTCCTGATAGTGTTGTGGTCCGGACTATCCAGAATCAAAACAAGAAGGACAAGATCATCTCTGCCAGGGTATTTCTCCAAGACAGACCCCAGATGTTCCTGTCGTGGCCCATCATAGAGATGGCAATGGAAAAGTATGTGAGTAACTGACTCAACTGCCAAATTATCAAAAGGGCACAGACGTTCGAGATAGGGCATACCCTGAGCCCGACCCTCAAAAACACGGGAAGGGAAGGCATTAAAGCGAGCACAGCAAATCAATTGCTTAACCCTTCCAGAAATAGGGTCTGAAAGGTAATTGGCTACCTGCCCTGTCTCCAGGATCAGCCCCAGATAGTCCCGCATATGGAGTCACGAACCAATCCTACCCAACTCGGTCTGCCGACCTATGTCCTCTGAGCGAGAGAGAATCTCTTTTTTTTGAGAGGCTGGAAGCTTGTGCCAGAGATATTCCAGTGAAAGCCCCATCCCTCTCAGGTCAGACTCGATCTTTAGGGACCACTGGTCCACGTAAGTATCCTCTAGGGCGGCCTTCAGGAGTTGCGACCCCTGGCCAGATCGAATTTTAGCCCAGAATTTCAAGGCAGATTCTTTTGCCACCTGGGACCATGTTTTCTGTACCAGCTCAGTCCAAATTGCAGCCAAAGGGGACCCCAAAGGGGCACCCAACAACTTCCGGATAAAGCTCGATTGTGGCTTATCCACCATGGTGGAACAAAAAAGGGGCCCAGATCTCAGCTCTATATAGCAATTGGGATCTAACCTTGCTGGAATAGACCTGAAGTGTTGGGAAAACCGCTGTTCTCCCCTGTCTAATAAACAGTCTACTGACAGCTTGTGCAGGGCCCTGGGTGACTCTAAGTGCCCTGTTGATATGCTCTCGCCAACCACTAGATGATGAAAAAGAAGAGCCAGGTAGCGAAATACCGGGACTTGCTGGATGGCATTTCCTTCAATGGACCAGAACTGCATTTTCAATTTGGAAGTGAAAACCAGAATCTTGGACTTTTCATAATTAATGGACAAATGATTGGTACAACAGTATGTTGCAAAGGCATGCAGCTGTAGGTTGAGGCCTACGCGCATCTGTGAAAGCAGTGTGATGTCGTCAGCACAACATAACCAGCCGACGGGCTGCAAAGCTAATTTCTGGGGGAAGAAGTGAGGATTGGCCATAACAGGAATCAAATCATCAATGAAATAGTTGAAGAGGGGCGGGGCTAAAACGCACCCCTGACGAACTCCTACTGAGGTGTTAACTGGGGAAGTAGTATGTCCTTGTTGATCTACTTTCACTACCAAAGAGGAGCATGCATGAAGCAGGTAAATCAGGGCCAGCAAGCACCTATCTATTGATGAAGCCTGCAACTTTCTCCACAGGGCAGCCTGGTCCACTGAGTCAAAGGCTGCCCTGAGATTGAGAAATGCCACATAAAAGGCTCCATTACAAGCCCTATACTTGCCGGCCAGATGCTGGAGAATGTAACACTGCTCTATAGTTGAACGTCCCTGCTGAAACCCTGCTTGTTCAGGTAACAGGACCTTTGCCTGGATCATCCAGCTAGTCAATTTCCCCAAAAGTTATTTTGAGTACGTTTTTGCCACTATAGATAGAAGGCTAATAGACCTGTAGTTGGAACGGTCCATTTTCGATCCCTTTTTGTGGATAGGGACAATAACTACCTTGTCTCAATCCGCGGGAATAATTCCACTGCTATTAATGGCCGTGAACAATACCGCCAGTACAGGGAGCCACCAGGCCTTGCACTTCTTCAAGTACTCGACTCGTATTAAGTCTATGCCAGGGGCACAGTTGTTACTAAAAGATTCCACCAGGGCCTCAACTTCCTCCTCCTGGACTGGAGGACAAGGAGGGGTCTCCTCCAACTTGGGAACCAGCTGATCCTGGAGTTGTTCTCTGCTGGGGGGATTGTATAAGTTATCAAAATGCACCATCCAAACCGCCGGTGCAAGTGGAGTGGCGGTTGTGCTTCGATTCCCATTTGTGGAACCATTCACAACTGTCCAAAATCTTCTGGCATCCTTAGTATCGGTGGCCTGCAAGAGGGTTTTCCATTGGGTATCCCCAAAACTCTTCTTTTTGGAATTAATTAGGTTCTTATATTTTGCCCTAAATGCAATATATTCAAGGGGTAGAACCGGGACTCTGCTCTTTCTATAGGAGTGATGGTTCCACAAAGGGGAATCGGAGCACAACCTCCACTCCACTTGCACCGGCGATTTGCATGGCGCATTTTGATAACTTATACAATCCCCCACCCCAGCTCCTCCATGATGCACTGACGCTGCTGCTGCTTCTGCTGCTGCTTCTGCTCCCCCTTAGCAATGATACCGCTCCTGCTGCTAGAGGCAGCTGTTAAAGCAGGACGCTTGCCCATTGATGGAGGTGGACGACTGGCCGCTGAAGTTGGGAACCCACTGCCATCCACTGCCCCTGCCTGCCTGCCCCTGCCTGCAGCAGAGAGCTGTGGCATCCCTTGAGGTGCCTCGCCATGGCAGTTGTGCCAAAGGTTGGTGAGCATCTGCCCAAACTTCACCACCTTCTGGAACAAAGTGCACTACACCTCCCTGGGATCATCCGCCCACACCAACTTAAAATGTGTTTAGATGGAGGATTTTTTGCCCCCTCCTGACTTCTGGCCCGCACCGGGTGATGTACCTCTGACAGCACTGCTGGGAGGGGCAGAACATGGTGGCGACACAGCTCTCGGAGACATCACCTCAGCACCGGACATCTCCTTCGCAGGACTAGTGTCTGCCTCGCTGTTCCCAATCTGAGATATGACCAGCTGCAAAGGGGAGTACTGAGACCCTGAGACTGATCGACTGCCCACCATGCTGCTGCCACTCTCCCTGTGCCCCTTATAGCTGCTGCTGCTGCTGCTGCTCCTCTCTCTACTGCCATTGTCTGGGGAGCGGCCCTACCTCTAGCAGTCAGGGTGGGATCTCCCAGCCCTGGACTTCTGGGGTTCACCTCAACAATGGGGGTTGCGGACATTGGTGGCCCTGGAGGAACACCCGACCCTGAAGCACTTGCACCTGCTCCTGCAGCCACAACAGAGACAGCCGCAGCCTCCTGGAATGCAGACCTTCCAGTGTCCTGCATGGCATTGAAGGATGCTGGCAGGAGCTGCCGCAGAACTACACCCCTAGTGCCACTGCTGGAAGCCTCTGAAGCCTGACTTCCAAAATCAGACCTGTGCAGTTTGGGGTGTGGTGATGGGCTTGGGCTGCTACTGATGCCTGCTGCCACTCCTCTGGCACGGCCCCTGTCACCTCTGCCACGTGCCCCATTTTCCACCTTACGGGCAGCAGACCGGCCTCTCCTGCTTCCCTTCTCCATTTCTCCCACCCAAAGAATGCACACGAAGATTTTATTTATTTATTTATTTATTTATTTATTTATTTATTCAGATTTTTAATCTAATATTATATATATCTACACTAACTCTAACTGCTATTAACTGTTCTAAAACCTATCGAACTAAATGGAATATTATCTAATATCTACAAAGGCCTAGTCCTACAAACACACTATAAAATATTAAAACTGAATCACTACACACTATCTCTATCTTTCTCTATAACTAAGCTAACTCCTACAACAATCTATCTATAGTAACTATCTAATATATATATATACAGGGATGCGGGGGGGGAGCACAGACAGCTCACAACAAACAACACATGGAAGGGTAGAAAACTGAAATGAAACCTAAATCAATCTAATCCTACTATAAATAAATTCAAAAACAGGGGAAGGTAATCAGGAATGGAATATATACAGGGAGGAGGGAAGGATTCAATGGAGGGTAGGGAGAAAGAACACAGGGAGGGGTAAAAAAATTAAAATAACACCTAAATCTATGTAATCTAATCTAAATAAATGAAACTATGGAGGTAAATGTGTGGGAATGGGTGAAATAGGTGGAGGATGGCAATGGATTGAGAGGAACACAAACTGCTGGGAGAGGGAGACTTCTCAAAATGCCTGCTGACCGGATCAGTGGCTAGCTCAGAAGGAGTTGGAAGGGGGGAGGGCAATGACTTTTGTTACTTGCTGCACCCGCCTTACCACAAGCCCCATTGGCTCCATGCAGCCTAGCCCATGTACAATCGTAGACTGCAAAGCCAGTGGTCTGAGGAAAAGAGGGATGGTGATTGGACAGGCTGGCTGCTGGGACCAGGGACCAGGAAGTCTGCTCCTCCCCTCCCCCCCCCCCCGGCCTGCAAGCCCTGTTTTTCCCACCCAAACGTGCCCAAATTCATCTGAACAGGGCCGAACTGATTGGGGCTCCGGGGCTTCGGTTCTCCCGTTCGGTTCTGCCATCCAAATGGACCAAATTCACGCCAAACACTGAATGGCCAAACCGCGTTCGCACATCCCTAAGGCTTGTTTGCTCCTCCACCTCCAGCCAACAGGTGGCTGGAGTTGGGTGGGTGGTGGAGTGGGTTCTGTCAGGGACAGCCAGGTTCAAGTGAGTGCGGCCCAGAATACTCTAGGAAAGGGGAGCATTGGGTTGTTGGATCAGGCAGGGGGAGAGGTAGGGAAGTGGGCATTTGATGGCCACATCAGGCAGGGCGAAAGGTGGGGAGGGGGCATTGAGCTGCCAACTTGAGATGAGAGGGGTGGGGGATGAGTTCATCCAAAGGGAGCTGAGGTCATGCATCCCTAGCCCCAGGGCCCTCAGAGAGATCATCTTTAGTAGGGGAAAATGGCAATGATTGGGATCCAGGAGACTAAGTAGCGGGTGGACAGGCATCATTTTTGGAGTCTGCATCAGCCTGGTAATGCAGCAGCTCCTTTTAGCACGCTCCCCATCTGGCTTCTCCTAGCCACTTCCTGGCCCCTCCCAATGTGGCCTCCAAGAGAAACATGGCCAGATAACATCATCTGGCTGTGTCGCTCCAGGAGGCCCAGTTGGGAGGGACCAGGAAGTGGCTAGGAGGAGCCGGATGGGGAGTGCATTAAATGAAGCTGCTGTCACTGCCATCACCACTGCTGCAGGTCTGTTTATTTTCTAAAAATTGTCAGGCTCTAGAGGGTGGTAGGAGGGGAAGCTGGGGGGAGGGGGAGCCGGCCCTGCGCTACAGCCTTTTCACATGGATGCCACAGCAGCGCTGATGGGTGGAGATGGGTGTGGATGGGTGGGAGAGCACACTCAGCGAACACCTGGTGATGTCGAGCAGGGAGACGGTTACATGGACAGCGCTGCGGGGGGTTGTGGGATGGAAAGGGGAGGGGCTGGAAAACACACAGCAGCCAAACACCCACACCGGGAAGCACCCAGAAAACACCTATGGAAGTACATGGACAGCCGGGACTGGGAACACTGGGGAAGCCCCACCCGGTACAGCAATGGCACAACATGGCTGACGGAGGGCAAACGAAGCTGCACAACATGGCACCACCCCCGAATCACCAGGACCCATGTGGGTGGGGTAGGAGGGAGCAGGGATGACAGCTGATACAAAGAAGCCATCCCCTGCCAGCCCCGGCACAGAGGCCAGTCAGCCTGGCACCACGGAGAGCCCTCCCCCCAGCCAAGCACCCCACACACAGCAGGCAACAGAAGCACAGAGGGACAGGCACATGGCCTACCTGGGGCAAGGGGGGACAGCACCCACACCACGCAGGCAACCATGCAACACCCCACGGAGGTGCCCGGACAAGGGGAGAGGTCAAACCAAAGCACGACACAGATCCCCGGGGAAAGAACACAACAGACTTTATTAAAGTATACAACTGCAACAGGGGACAACAGGGTGGTGCAGAGGGACAGGGCATCAGAAGGGAGGTCAAGCAATGGCAGCGGCAGTGCTGGGGCACTCCCCGGTCAATAGGGCCAGCGAACCCATGCCCAGTGCCAGCTCTCAACCTGGGCACGGTCGAGCTTGTGCAGCCAGTCCAGGACATGCAGGAGGAGCTCCAAAACCTCCCCCTGCTCCCGTGTCCTCTCTGCGATCATGAGTTGCACTGGATGGGACAGAAGGAGAGGAGGCAGCCATCAGAGCTGGCCACACGCCCAGGGAACTGCACCCCACACACCCCCACATGGGGACAAAGCCCAGCAAATGAGCAGCACACTCATGGACAGCATCAAATAGCCAGCCGCCCACCCGCATGTCCCATGCCGCCTGCTCCAACTAGTGGACCATTCCTCCAAGCAACAGGACTGCCAGGAACACAAACACAGGGGAGAGGGGAGAGGGTGATGGGGAATGGCTGAACGAACAGGCCACGGTGAGCATCAACAACACAAGGAACACACCCCACATGCGACCAGCTAGCACCCTGACCAGCACCCCGGACCCCTGCATGATGGGGGGTTGGAGGGGCGAGACCTGGGGCCCACACACACCCTACTCATGCTCAGCTGCCCAACACGCCTGTTGCTGCTGCCCATCCATCACCACAAGCACATACAGACAGCACCAACAGGGAGTGACAGCACAGGGGAGGGGAGGGGCAGGTCCTGGGCTGCACCAACAGACAGGGGAGCACTGGGGGATGCCCTACCAGCCTGTCACCACCAGTACCACCACGAGCACATGGCCAGGCATTCTCGGCAAGCAGGAAGGCCCCCAGGGGAACACACAACACGCAGCCAGGTACCACCTCACAGCCCCGGTGACCAGAAGTATACACCAAGCACACCCCTAGCACACAACCACACAGACAGGGGCAGGGCTGATGCCAAGGGGGAGGGGGCACCCAGGTGGCAACAGTGGCACAGAAGCAAGGCAAGACAGAGCGTCAGAGAACTGTAGTGATGAGGGAATGGGGTCCCCCAACCAAGGAGCAGCAGCGGATGTGGTGCAGGCAGACCCACAGCTGGGCATAAGTAGCAGAACACCAGGGCATAGGGACACGCGCAGCCGGAGAGTGAGGGCACAATGGAAGAGCCATCAGGACAGCCGAGGGCACCCAGAGGAGGTGCTGGGGTCAGGCAGACGAGGTAGCTGGCAGCAGGAATGCAGATGACAGTGCAGCAGTCGTGCAGCAGAACGGGGGGGGCCTGGCACAGCACAGTCACGGGCAGCAGGGTGGCAAGGAGTGGGTGGCAGTGAGGCATGGCTCAGGGGCAGTCCGGTGGGTGCTCCAAGAACAGAGGCCCCTGAGCAAGACCCTTCCAGGCGAACAGGCCCCTGTGGAACCCCTGGGAGCACATATGAACATCCACCAGGAAGCCAGGCAGGAGGTGATTGGCAGTGCCGGCCGCAGCCCTCACAGCTGGCAGGTCCCGCACTGAATGAAGGATGGTGATCTCCGCAGCACTAGCAGTCCTGGTCAGGAGGGGTCCACCAACATCGGGGGCCAGCAAGCTCAGGTCCCACAGGAGGGCCCCCACATCTGGGGCTGCGTGCGGGATGCCACAGGCACACAGGAGGGTGCCAGTGTAGTGCGCAGCAACAGGGGGACCCCCGGACAGCAAGGCAAGTCTGTACCCAGGTCACGCCACCAGCAGGCGAATGGCCGTGAGCTCCTCAGCAGTCCACGGTACAGCAACGGTGGGTGGCAGTCCCCACAGTGGTCGCTGCAGGAGGGGGAAGCTGAGCTCCAGAGCACAGCCCCGGCACACAGGGACCCCAAGGGGGTGGCCCATAGTCCACATGTACCGTAACAGGAGCTGAAAGCCATCACATGCCAACAGGGGGTCATTCACCAACAGTTGCATGTCGGGGCTCAGTCAGAGGGTCCCCAACAGCTTGTCCGCACAGGGCAACCACCCCTCCTCACCCCCATCCCCGCCTGAGGGCCCTGCACAACAGCCAGCCATGACAGCGGCGAGGCCCGCTCCGGAGGAGCAACAGAAGCGAGATGGAGGGCGGTAGCGAATGGGCCGACCAGGGGAAGATCCGCTCCCCATGCCCAGAAGCGACCTTGCATGCTGGAGATAGTCCAGCCTGCTGGGGCCGGCACTCCTCAACCCATGCACCGGGCAGATGGGAACCAGCACAGGTGATGACAGATGTGCGAGACCATGGCTGCCTGGAGCACCAGGGCACTCATCCAAGTCAGGCACTGTCCTGCCATCAAGCACAGTTTCAGCCTGCCAAGGCATCCCAGGGCGGCAATGGAAGCTGAGCAGGGGTGGCTGCAATGGTACCACAGGGTTGGGCCACAGGCAGTGGGGAGGGAGCGATCAGGCATGGACATGCTGGGACCCCGTGATCCCAACACCCTGCCCCCCCAGAGGGCAGGCACCCGGTGCACCCTGGGGGACGTCCTTCTGGGCTGGGGACCCAGTAACAGCTTGCCACACACCCCCGGGTGAGCACCAATCACTGCCCAGCGACCATGGGGTGACCGGTAAATAACCGATCCGATGCAGGCAGACTGGCGTGGGATGTGGAGGGTGGTGGATGTGCTTGGTTGGTGTACAGAGACAAGGAACACTGAGCACGGGGCACACTGAGGTGCAACAGGGACACAGGGGGTGTGGGGTCTGGGGGCACTTCCAACACAGTGGTGCTGCCACCCGGGTGGTTTCGGGGGATGCCAGCTGCAGAGATCCATGGAACCATGCAGGTGGGGGGCGAACCCCCGCAGGCCACGGCTGTGGTGCTGAGCATCCTGAGCACCAGTTGCAGGCTGCTACACCTCCTCTTCCAACAGATGGGCCGCCTCCTCCTCCTGCCATGGCTTTGCAACCCCCTCCAGGGCAAATGCCGTGGGAGGGCAGCGAACCTGCAGAGGGTGGCAACAGTGCACTGGGCACGGAGGACCGCTGCTCATCGGCATGCCATGCTGGGCACCGCGCTGTCCCTGCACACCAGGCTCCTCAAGGCTCAGTGGTCCTTGAACGTGTACAGGCACCACGTGACCCTTCTGACCTGATGCCAGCACTGGATGCAGTTCCGCAGCAACGACTGGTGGGAGAATATGCTGGCCACCTGGACAGATGCAGAATGGACAGACCACTTCTGGATGAACCACTCCCTCCTGACCCAGTTAGGAAAGCTACTGAACCCCCATCTATGGAGGGGGGAGACCAACATGCAGTACCTTCTGCCACCAGGGATGCTACTGGCCATGGCAGTTTGGCAGCTGGCCACCCCTGATTTGTGCAGGAATGTGGGGGAGCAGTTCAGGGTGGGGATGGCCACCATGAACAGGGTGCTCCATGATGTGTGTGACCTGATCATGGAGCTCTTCCTCGAGCGGGTCATCCAGCTGTGCAATCCTGAGGAGGTGATACGCGACTTCGAGGAGCTGTGGTTTCCCCATTGCATTGGGGTGATCGATAGCACCCACATCCCCATCATACAGTCTCCCCACATTAAGACTGACTACCTGAACAGGAAGCAGGCCTTCTCCATAAACCTGCAGGCCGTCGTAGACCACAGGGGCCTCTTCATCGACGTGTACATGGGCCAGTTGGGGAGGAGCCACAATGCGCGCATACTGTGTGCGTCCCCATTCTATGCATGCATGTTCGATGGGGAGTTCGCCCCCAACCTCTACCCCATCATCAAGGGCATTTCCATGGCCCCTGTGGTGCTAGGGCACGCCGCCTACCCGCTCAGCCCCTGGCTCATGAGGGCATACCCAGTGGCTAGGTGTGGGAATTCCGGATCTTCCAGTATCCGATATTGCCTGGTATTTGGTGTAGTGGCAGTATCGGATTAAACCCAGTAATCTGGGGTAATTTACCGGATTCCCCGTACCAGGTTTTTTACATTGCGGCCATTCAAATGAATGGCCGCAATGTAAAAAAAAACGCACAAAAAAATCCCACTTTCCCTCCCCAGTCCAGGCTGCACAGGTGGAAGGGGGGACACCCCCCACCCACCCTGCCCATCCTGGATTTTTTTTTAAAAAAAATTTCCCCCTGAAGTCCCTGCTAGTGCGGGTTCCGGGCCGCCATTGGCGACCCAGAACCCGCGCCAGCAAGTAGGTACTAGGACTAGGTATAGGTAGTACTGTACTAGGGTGATCCCTGGGGTGGGGGTGGTTTAACACACACCCCACCCCAGGGATCACCCTACCTCCCCACCTAGGGATCGTCTACCTTGCGCTACGGGCGGCGGCGGTCCAGTGGCTTCAGCGCTGGCTGTGGCTGGTAGCTTCAGTGCTACTAGGCCTTCCGGGGAAAGCCGGAAGTTCACTGAAAGGCCTAGTAGTGCTGAAGTTGCCAGCCACAGCCAGTGCTGAAGCCTCCGGATTGCCGCCGCCGCCCGGAGCGCAAGGTAGGTGATCCCTGGGTGGGGAGGTAGGGTGATCCCTCGGGTGGGGTGTGTGTTAAACCACCCCCCACCCCAGGATTCACCCTAGTACCTGCTGGTGTGGGCTCCGGGTCGCCGGTGGCAGCCCGGAGCCCGCACTAGTAGGGAGTGGGACTTTTAAAAAATAAAATAATCTAGGCTGGGCAGGGTGGGTGGGGGGGGTGCCTCCCTTCCACCCACACAGTCTGGGAGGGGGAGGGGGGAGGTTTTTGTGTTTTTTTTTCATTGATTTCAGTGGGGACAGTTCCCCATTGAAATCAATGGAACAAATCCGGTACCGGTAAACTGGTACAAATCCGGTAATCTGGGTTTTTTGAATCCGGTAACTGGTAAAACTGGTAACCGGTAATTGCCCTGATGTCCCACCCCTACCAGTGGCACAGAACCCCAACCACCTGTTTAACTAACGCCTGTCATCAGCACGCAGTGTGGTGGAGTGGACCTTCGGGGACCTGAAGATGCGCTGGTTCCTATTGATGAACAACAGCCAATTTGACCTTGACCACACCCCCATCCTTGTCCTGGCAGCATGCATCCTGCACAACATGTGCGAGACGGTCGGCGCTGCCCTTGACAACCCACCACCTGTACAGAGGGTGGACCCCTGTACCAACATGCCCAGGGTGGGGCATTCTGGTGGATCTCCAAGAAGAACAGGAATGCCTTCTGCCGCTGCATCGCTGCCCGGGTGGCCGATCACAGGGCCATGCCCGACCCGTCCCTTTCCCAAGCCCTTATCCCTGTACTCCCCTTCAATAAACCATGTTGTCAGCCATAGCATCGTATCACGGCTACATGTCTTGTGTGGGAACGGGAGTCCAGGGAACAGGTCTGGTGGGTTGCCTGGGTGCGAGCACCCTCCCTTGCTGGCAGCCACAGGGTAGACTGGCAGCGCGGTGGCGTGTCTGGCACCTGTAGTTGGTTTGCCTGTGCTCCAAACCCGTGCACTCAGTGCACACACTGGTGCTGCCTGCCGGCTCAGTGGATGGCCCCCCAGCTCCAGCCCACACCCCCATGTGGTTGCTGACCCTCGCCCAGCACGTACCCCCCTGCCACCACCCCCATCCAGGAACAGACAACATGAGATGTAGGTAACATTTCACAGTGTTTATTGGGGGGCTAACCGTACAATGGGGTGGGGGTCTGGATTAGGTTCAGTGCCCTCGCCCCTGCTTGGCATCACCACTGGGGCTCACAGCCCTGCAGGCCTGTGCTGCTGCCAAGAGCTGGGATCTGCAAGTGTCTGGCCCGGGCTCCCCCACATCCACCTGCTGCTCCCTGCTGGCCTCCAGTGCAGGAACCTGAGGGGAAACACAAACATGGGGTGATCATGTATCCCATTGCCCTTCAATGTCCCTGACTGGTGCCTGGCCCACTGTTGTTGCCGGGAGCAGCCTAGGTACCCCCATCCCTTCCCAGCCCCTGGTGGGGTACCTCCCCCCACCCTCGGGGGCAAGGGGTGCAACAGCCGTACCTGAGGTGGCGGGGCAGTGGGCATGGGCAGCTGGTGCTCCTGGGGCACCGGGTCAGTGGGTGGTGGTGCTGCTTCCTGGGGGAGGGGGTACAATTGGGGGGGAACTGGGAGAGGTGCAGCCTGGAAGGGCGGCCCCACAGGCAGGTCCTGTGCTCCTCTGTGGGGAAGGGGCCCCTGTTGGTACAGGCCCCAGAAAGGGATGCTGCTGGGGGAACCAGGGTTGGGTGAAGTGCAGGGGGGGCACCTGCGCCAGTTGGTGGGTGCCATGGTGTATGTCAACTGCCATCCCTCCATCTGTAGCCTGGCGGCCCCTGTCACCCTGTGAGTCATGCCAGAGGGTCAACACTGCCTCATCCATGAAGTCAATGACCCTTTTGGCCTGACCCTCCAGCGTGGCACAGGAGCGTAGTGTCGCCACTCTGTTGAGCCACTGGTCACAGTGGAGGGTGGCAGCCTGGCGCCGGTCCCAGAGGTGCTCGGTGTGGGACCGGGTCATCATGGCAGCCAGGATGCCCTGGTCCTTCTCCCCCACCCTTCCCCTCTCAGCAGCTCCCTGATGAGCACTAGCTCCTGGGAGTGCACCTCAGCTAACCTTCTGGATTCCTCCAGCAGCTCCCTGCCCAGGTCCTCCCTCTGTCGCCTGTTCCTGGCCTGCATCTCCTGGTTCCTCTCTGCGTTGCCGGAGGCTGCACCCCTCACATGATCGGGTCCCTGTTCTGTGAAGGAGACAGTGCAACCCATGTTATCTGACCCAGTCTGTGTGCTCCATTTCCCCTCCCTCCCGGGTCCCGGGGTGTCACGGGGCGGCCCCTCGGCCTGACCCCTGTGGGCCGCAGGGGGGACAGGTTGCCGAGGTGGTCACAAGGTGCCAAGGCATCTGCTCCACCCCCCTTTCCTGCACCCCCTGAGCTGCTAGCATCCTGCAACTGTCACACACACACACACGGCCCCGTGGCTGCCTGGGCCTACCACTGTGCAGCGCCTCACCGGGTGACTGGGGTGCAGACAGGCCCACCTCGTCTGCAACCTCCACCTTATGCACCTCCAGGAACCCTTGAGTTGCAATGGCAACAGAGCCCTATTAGCGTGTACCAGCGCCGGGGCCCCGGTGCCGATCACTGTGACCCTGCCCTGGGCCTCCTCCACCCTGGGCCCACTGTGCCGCCCATACCTGTGTCCTGTTCATCCACCTCCTGTGGGATGGGGCCCTTCCTTTCCGCTTCTTGGCTGGCCTCGCCAGGGGCATCATCCTCCTCCCCTGATCCGGGGGTTCTTGTAGGGGGGGTTGTGTGGTGGCCCTCCATCTCCCCCTCGCAAAGGTGCTGCTGCTGTGTGTGGGAGGCCATTATGTCCCCATACATGCAGAGGAACTTCTCCAGCTCCCCCTGGAACTCAGCTGTGCGCATGGCACGGCTGGATTTGAGATTGTTGTCCTTGATATGTTTATATCCAGACCTCAAGTCCTTCGCCTGCTGCATGCACTGCATCACGTCCCTATTGTACCCCTGCTGCTGCATCTCCTGGGCGATGGCTTCATAGATCTGTCTGGTCTTGTAGCTGTGCAGCAGGTCGTGCTGTACCCTTTTGGACCCCCACTCACGTATGAAGTCCCTGATCTCCTGCCTGCACCAGGGCTCCCCTTTTTGGGGCCTGCATGTGGGGGACTTCCGGGTTGGCTGCAAGGGGCCTACCCAGTGGCCATCTCCTGTGGGAAGTAGTGGTTGGGGTTACTCTCTGTCCCACTGCCTTGGTCCATGCCCCCATGGGGCCCCCCATCCTCTTTCCTCCCTGGGGTTGCCCTCCACTTACCTAGCTGTTGGGGGACCCCTCCTCAGCTGTCTCCCAGATAGTGCAGTGCACCATCATCTGGGTGCTCTCCTGGGGGGATGGGGACATGGCTCAGGTCACTTCCGGCTGTCCTGTGTTCCCTCGGGCATGGTGCCGGGGCTGGGGGTTGGCCCACCCTTCTCTGGTTGGTTGGAGTGCCCTTCAGCTCACCTCACTGTCACTGCTGCTGCTCCTCTGGCCATGCCCTGTGGCTGGGGTGAGCCAGGGTTCGTCACCCGCTGACATAACCGCTGTGTGCCCTTGGCCCTGTGATGGGAAATGTGTGATGTGGGTTGCCTTGGCACGTTCCACCCTGGACAAGTTGCCCTGGACCCCCTCCCCCCCTGGAATGGCTGCCTGAGACCCCCATGCTCACATGGCCTCACCCTGCGCAAATGGCAGCACTGGCTCCCTTTGTTTTGTCAGTTGCTTTCCTCCTGGCCATTGAGGGTGCCAGTGCGCCCTTGTCATGTGTCTGCCCTCCTTTATGGGCTCCCAACCAGATATCCAGTGACCCCCCAGTGGGCGCGTCCACATGGGGGCATGTGTTGTGCCGGTGCGCTGTGGTCCCACCAGTCCCGTCTGCGTGGGTGTTTTTGCTGGTACATGGATGCTTGGGAGTCGGACACCCATCTCCACCCATGGAGGGTGCCAGCTCTGTCTCGGCTGCTCTGTTGGTGTTGGTGGGTGTTGGCGGGTGAGTTGGGCATGCGCATCCACCCACTCGTGCACTTTTACACAGACACTCTCCCACCCATCCGATGGGTGTTTCTGGGTGTTCATGGGTGGGTGGCATCTGTGTAAAAAAGGCCTACATCTGTGAGGCTGGGGAGCCTGGCACAGTGAGGCACAGAATTGGGCCCCCAGACTCCCATAGAATTTTTTAAAATTCCACGGGTGAATTGGGGCCCTAGCCATAGACTGGCAGCTGCAGTGCCTCCCTGAATGCACCCACAAGCCTCTGCACCCTGCCAGCTCCTTCCTGCCCCATTAGTCTTACTGTGTTCCCAGGAATACACACTTGCAGTGTGCTAGCTGCATGCTCTGCTGCTCAGCATCTGCAGTTGCAAGGCTGTGAAGCTGCTGCTGGGCACACAGAAATTGTTTAGATGATGCAGGCAGGCAGGCCTCTCAAGTGGGGTGGGGAAAGGAGGCTGGAGCTTCCCAGTGGTGCCACTTGTCCTGCTGTGCCACAGCCAGAGAAATCTCTCTCCTCTCACTCTCTGTGCCCTGGCTCCAGGCAATTACCCCATCAAAAAGAACATCCACACCCACCCTCATCATCTACGTTCTGGGAATTGATCCTGGACCAGGCGGCGACCTGGTCTGCATTATGTAGACCTGGCTGGACCATGAGTCGGGACCAATCCTGGTTGACCTTGTTCCAGCCAGGTTCTCCATGCAGCATCAACCACAGTCGAAGGGACAGGGGTTGTATCCATTATTTATAGGGACACAGTCTGTTTGGAGGTATCTGATGCAAACCCAATCCGGTATAGAGGGCCTCTATCTATTGTTTGATTTGGCCAGAGACAGATTGGGGCTACTACTGGTATATCATGCACCCACCTGTACAGCAGCTACCCTGTATGCTCTAGCGGATCTGGTATCAAAGGTGGAATTATGGTCCCCAAGGCTGATAGTCCTGGGGAACTGCAACATACACACCGATGCCAGTTTAGTGGGAGTGGAGCAATGAGTACATGGCCACCATGGCAACCATGGGCCTGTCTCAGGTGGTTTGTGACCCGACACTTGAGGGAGGTCATACTCTGGATTTGGTCTTTTGCACTGACCTTAAGACAAGGGCTCCGTTGGTGGGGGATGTGCTCTTATCGCCCTTGTCAGACTGTCATCCTAAAACAGCTCTTTTATTTGAGAAGATGGGTGAATTTAGGAAGTCATACGCAATGCTGTTTGACTCCTGTCAGATCTTCAGCTCAGTGCTTCAGGTATGTTTACGGGATCGCCAGGTGAACTGGCAATCGTGGGAAAACTGTTTTTTATAGAAAAACATTAAAATGCAACCGAACACTGTGTTTGATTCAACTGCAGATGTACAGTACAGTGTCCTGTGTTCATGGGAGTTTGTCGGCGCACCCCAATGAGACACAGAAACATAAGTTGGTGTAAAACTGGCCGCACTCTTTATTCAAAAGATGCCACGTTAGGCAGGTGGGGAAATAATTGCTATCTGCAATTTGGGTCCAATATGCCATTTAACTATTTGAACTTATTAACTCAGGTACTGCCCGGATGTGCCTTCCGTTGACAGTATCCTTTTAGCATTTTCCTCCCCTCCTTCGACAGGGCAAGGCCGAAGGGGGGGGGCAAACCACTGTGGGTTTGAGTAAGAAGTAATGTGTCCACCGGGTCTGAAGACAGCGCATGTCCCTGCTGGCCCCGGTTAAGACACCACTTCCAGGGAGCTTGATCACCAAGCATGCAGTGCCCTGCATTACACAGTGTATCATCTCCCCATCTCTTACTGAGATGACTCTTAACTATTTATTAACCTATTTATTAAACTTGTTGGCATATTGGACCCCTGCTAGTGCGACAATTATCGATTTTCAAATTGCTTCATCCAATCAGAATTCAACATTGTCCCTATCATCAAATTAGAATTCACTTCGAATTAAAAATCATTGGTAAAGCCAATCGTTGTTACTTATCCCTTTTAATTATAACTTGCCAATTAAATCACACTAATTTTCCTATTTATGGTGTTTTTTCCTACTCTGCACTGTAGAAGAGGCGAAAAACACAGTCCCCATAAATCAGAGGTTACCTGTCAAAATTCCTCTTCGGTCCCCTAACGGCGACCGTTCGGTACCACAGTGCTAGAGGGAGGTGGGTGGGCTGCTTCACTGCCCTCCGCTTCGGGAATGCCGCACCACGCGGCTAACAGAAGAGACGCCCCTCCTAAAAGGGGCGTGGCCTCCAGGTCCCACGAGGTGCGCATGCACCACCTCGCTCTGGGACGGTTGCCCCTGGCAACCCAGGCAAAGCGCGCGAACGGGCTCTCTATCGAGCCCCGTTCACCGGCCATGTTCTGCGTCTCCCCTCACAGGGGAGGGGGGGCGCGACAATCACCCCGTCGCCGCCATTTTGGCGGCGAAGGGGACTTGTCGGCGCACCCCAATGAGACACAGAAACATAAGTTGGTGTAAAACTGGCCGCACTCTTTATTCAAAAGATGCCACGTTAGGCAGGTGGGGAAATAATTGCTATCTGCAATTTGGGTCCAATATGCCATTTAACTATTTGAACTTATTAACTCAGGTACTGCCCGGATGTGCCTTCCGTTGACAGTATCCTTTTAGCATTTTCCTCCCCTCCTTCGACAGGGCAAGGCCGAAGGGGGGGGACAACCCACTGTGGGTTTGAGTAAGAAGTAATGTGTCCACCGGGTCTGAAGACAGCGCATGTCCCTGCTGGCCCCGGTTAAGACACCACTTCCAGGGAGCTTGATCACCAAGCATGCAGTGCCCTGCATTACACAGTGTATCATCTCCCCATCTCTTACTGAGATGACTCTTAACTATTTATTAACCTATTTATTAAACTTGTTGGCATATTGGACCCCTGCTGGTGCGACAATTATCGATTTTCAAATTGCTTCATCCAATCAGAATTCAACATTGTTCCCTATCATCAAATTAGAATTCACTTCGAATTAAAAATCATTGGTAAAGCCAATCTTTGTTACTTATAACGTTTAATTATAACTTGCCAATTAAATCACACTAATTTTCCTATTTATGGTGTTTTTTCCTACTCTGCACTGTAGAAGAGGCAAAAAACACAGTCCCCATAAATTAGAGGTTACCTGTCAAAATTCCTCTTCGGTCCCCTAACGGCGACCGTTCGGTACCACAGTGCTAGAGGGAGGTGGGTGGGCTGCTTCACTGCCCTCCGCTTCGGGAATGCCGCGCCACGCGGCTAGCAGAAGAGACGCCCCTCCTAAAAGGGGCGTGGCCTCCAGGTCCCACGAGGTGCGCATGCACCACCTCGCTCTGGGACGGTTGCCCCTGGCAACCCAGGCAAAGCGCGCGAACGGGCTCTCTATCGAGCCCCGTTCACCGGCCATGTTCTGCGTCTCCCCTCACAGGGGAGGGGGGGCGCGACAATCACCCCGTCGCCGCCATTTTGGCGGCGAAGGGGACTTGTCGGCGCACCCCAATGAGACACAGAAACATAAGTTGGTGTAAAACTGGCCGCACTCTTTATTCAAAAGATGCCACGTTAGGCAGGTGGGGAAATAATTGCTATCTGCAATTTGGGTCCAATATGCCATTTAACTATTTGAACTTATTAACTCAGGTACTGCCCGGATGTGCCTTCCGTTGACAGTATCCTTTTAGCATTTTCCTCCCCTCCTTCGACAGGGCAAGGCCGAAGGGGGGGGACAACCCACTGTGGGTTTGAGTAAGAAGTAATGTGTCCACCGGGTCTGAAGACAGCGCATGTCCCTGCTGGCCCCGGTTAAGACACCACTTCCAGGGAGCTTGATCACCAAGCATGCAGTGCCCTGCATTACACAGTGTATCATCTCCCCATCTCTTACTGAGATGACTCTTAACTATTTATTAACCTATTTATTAAACTTGTTGGCATATTGGACCCCTGCTAGTGCGACAATTATCGATTTTCAAATTGCTTCATCCAATCAGAATTCAACATTGTTCCCTATCATCAAATTAGAATTCACTTCGAATTAAAAATCATTGGTAAAGCCAATCTTTGTTACTTATAACGTTTAATTATAACTTGCCAATTAAATCACACTAATTTTCCTATTTATGGTGTTTTTTCCTACTCTGCACTGTAGAAGAGGCAAAAAACACAGTCCCCATAAATTAGAGGTTACCTGTCAAAATTCCTCTTCGGTCCCCTAACGGCGACCGTTCGGTACCACAGTGCTAGAGGGAGGTGGGTGGGCTGCTTCACTGCCCTCCGCTTCGGGAATGCCGCGCCACGCGGCTAGCAGAAGAGACGCCCCTCCTAAAAGGGGCGTGGCCTCCAGGTCCCACGAGGTGCGCATGCACCACCTCGCTCTGGGACGGTTGCCCTGGCAACCCAGACAAAGCGCGCGAACGGGCTCTCTAACGAGCCCCGTTCGCCGGCCCTGTTCTGCGTCTCCCCTCACAGGGGAGGGGGGGCGCGACAATCACCCCGTCGCCGCCATTTTGGCGGCGAAGGGGACTTGTCGGCGCACCCCAATGAGACACAGAAACATAAGTTGGTGTAAAACTGGCCGCACTCTTTATTCAAAAATGCCACGTTAGGCAGGTGGGGAAATAATTGCTATCTGCAATTTGGGTCCAATATGCCATTTAACTATTTGAACTTATTAACTCAGGTACTGCCCGGATGTGCCTTCCGTTGACAGTATCCTTTTAGCATTTTCCTCCCCTCCTTCGACAGGGCAAGGCCGAAGGGGGGGGACAACCCACTGTGGGTTTGAGTAAGAAGTAATGTGTCCACCGGGTCTGAAGACAGCGCATGTCCCTGCTGGCCCCGGTTAAGACACCACTTCCAGGGAGCTTGATCACCAAGCATGCAGTGCCCTGCATTACACAGTGTATCATCTCCCCATCTCTTACTGAGATGACTCTTAACTATTTATTAACCTATTTATTAAACTTGTTGGCATATTGGACCCCTGCTAGTGCGACAATTATCGATTTTCAAATTGCTTCATCCAATCAGAATTCAACATTGTTCCCTATCATCAAATTAGAATTCACTTCGAATTAAAAATCATTGGTAAAGCCAATCTTTGTTACTTATAACGTTTAATTATAACTTGCCAATTAAATCACACTAATTTTCCTATTTATGGTGTTTTTTCCTACTCTGCACTGTAGAAGAGGCAAAAAACACAGTCCCCATAAATCAGAGGTTACCTGTCAAAATTCCTCTTCGGTCCCCTAACGGCGACCGTTCGGTACCACAGTGCTAGAGGGAGGTGGGTGGGCTGCTTCACTGCCCTCCGCTTCGGGAATGCCGCACCACGCGGCTAACAGAAGAGACGCCCCTCCTAAAAGGGGCGTGGCCTCCAGGTCCCACGAGGTGCGCATGCACCACCTCGCTCTGGGACGGTTGCCCCTGGCAACCCAGGCAAAGCGCGCGAACGGGCTCTCTATCGAGCCCCGTTCACCGGCCATGTTCTGCGTCTCCCCTCACAGGGGAGGGGGGGCGCGACAATCACCCCGTCGCCGCCATTTTGGCGGCGAAGGGGACTTGGCATGGCCAAATCTTGTTACCATCATTGGGGATTTTCAGACAAAACACTCTCTACCCACGCCCCTCCCCCACACACTATACATGTTGCACAGCTGCAGTGTTGCCCTATGGGTACCCTGTAACATGTATAGTGGGTGGGAGGTGGGTGGGGAATTTTTTGTCTGAAAACGCCCTTTGTTCCACATCTGTTATCTGGTGGATGGGTAAAGCTTTGCTTTGGGAATCTCTGATACATTGATGTCATCCCCGGTGGAGCGGGGATTCCTCTTACCAGCTTACCTGAACCCAGCTGCCCGGCATAGTCCATCCCTGCGGGAGCCCGAGAGGGGGCGGAGCTAGCTGACCCGCTGCTAATTTAAAGAGTCTCCAGCAGCCTCCAGTGGCATGGAGTGGGGATTCCTCTTACTGGCTTACCTGAACCCAGCTGCCCGGCGTAATCCATCCCTGCAGGAGCCCAAGAGGGGGCGGAGCTAGCTGATCCGCTGCTAGTTTAAAGAGTCTCCAGCAGCCTCCAGCGGCGTGGAGCGGGGATTCCTCTTACCAACTTACCTGAACCTAGCTGTCTGGCATAGTCCATCCCTGCGGGAGCCCGAGACAGAGCGGAGCTAGCTGACCCGCTGCTAGTTTAAAGAGTCTCCAGCAGCCTCCGGCGGCACCAGTGGTGCATGCCGAAGGGTCATGCACAAAAGGGTGCACGCCCTTTTGCTCGCCCTTCAGCGTGCCTGGGTGCGGAGTGCAATCCCCTCTTCTTTTTTTTGCTTTTTCCTCTCTCCTGTTGTAGTTATTAAATAGGGTGTTGTTGGGGGAGCAAGTTGTATGCCAGGCACCAAGAGATTACAGGGGTTGCTAGGGGGAAGCCCTCCCCCGAATATCAAAAACATGAAGCAGAGAAGGCTTGATCCCTTTCTCTGGAAAATCGAGGAGGGTGCGCCTCGGTTAGAGAATGGGCCCTCACAGACTGTGGAATCAGGGGGAGGGAGGTTACTAGCTAATTCTCTGTCTCCATTGAGGGAGAGAGTTGGACACAGAAAGACTCCCCCCTCATGGCATTCAACTCCTATAAATCTTGAGGAGGAAGGAGCTTTAATGCCACAGCCTAGTAATTCATTATCTGCACTGCCTGTCCCAGAATGTTTGACTGACTTTTTAACGAAGCACGTGGCAGTTACAGCAAAGAATTTGTTTCATGTGCAAGCAGGTGAACCAAATACATGGGAAATTGGACCAGATGGTCCTTGCAGGAAGAGGACCCCAGAAGTCTCAGCCTTGTCCATGGCCAATGCAGCAGCTCTCTTCTTGTAATAATCTCCCCTCTGATAAATGTAAATTGAATATGCGTTGTAATTTGACTTTGGGGAATGTGTGAATACTTTGTCTAAGGATGACCTGGACATATTTCATCCCCTTCCTTTTAATTTGATATTTGTAATCCTCCCCTTTCTGGGCAAATGGTCTCCCTCCTGGAATATGCCTCTTGACATTGCCGAACATCTTAGGATGCTGCTGCAAGAGCCTATAACAAGACATGATATTGCCTCGGTTGATCAACTTTTAATGTCAAGGACAAGGCAAATGGTTAATGTGCGGTTTAAATCCTTAGAGACAGTTAGTTTAGTATGTTGGGGGGGGTATTTAGAAGAGCAAACCGTGTTCCTCTCTAGGACATTTGGGTCTAATTCGGGTCAGATAAGAGTGGCAGTGGATGTTGGGGCAGAAGTGCCGCCGGCTTCTGGGCCTTTAATGGACCCATTGAGATCCTCCCAGATTTTACCCCCTCCTTCGGAGATGAGTGGTCATCAGGCTCAAGTTCATCGGGGTGGGACCCAGCCCCAGCAAACTGAGGCCAGGCCAATAGGACTACAGGCTTCCCCTATGGAGTTGGACCCGCAACAACTACAGAGCTCCTGTCTGCGAGCTCTTCCCCTGCCCTCTAGGGATGTTGTAGATCACCCTGTCCCTTCTCCTCAGCTCCAGCTGGTTGCAAGACTAGATGATTTATGTTTACAATTAAACCAATTAAGGGTGCCAGCTCCTTTGAAGAGAGCTATGCGACGGAAGACTCAGTCTAGAAAATTACTATGCCCCATGGAAGATTCCCAGTTACTTTGTTCTTCCCAAGGAGAAAGCCAAGTCTCCACCTCAGTGATAGATGTAAGTCACATACCTCCCATAGCTAGTGGAATAGCACAAAGGGGACCTTTAAGATCTTCCTCAGTAAGTCATGTGGATACCTCTTATAGGACATTAGAGAAGGCTCTTGGCAGGAAAAACGAAAGGAGCCAGGGATTGGGAAATGCCCCCTTGGAGTCTCCTAAAGACACCCATTTACCAGAATTCATTTGCCACTCGGAGGGGGGTTTGAACCCCATTCATGGGTTGGGCTTGGAGAAGGCAACAAATGAGAATGGTCAACGGGGGGCAGGGGCCGAGGTGTCTGGGGACCCATTTAAAGCTCCTTCCAGAAGCCAGAGTTTCTGACTAGCGGTCGATTATATGGTTAAGATTGCCTCCTGGAACATCGCTGGATGGTGGTCCCGCCTTAAGGATCCAGAGTTTGGGCCCTTTCTTCAGAAATTAGACATTTGTCTCCTCCAGGAGACTTGGACCTTGGGAGATTTGGACCTGGAGGGGTTCAGGATACATTCACTTAAGGCGTTTCCTTCCCCAGTACAGGGGAGGGTGAGTGGAGGTCTGGCTCTTGTGACTCCAGTGAATAGGAATTTTAAAATCGAATTAATAAATTCATTTGAATCCTACTTTGGGTTTTATTCCTGCCTGTCTCCTCTGGGTTTCGAGCTAGTGATAGGGAATATTTATATCCCTCCGATCACCTCGGACTATTATTGCCCTCATATTTGGAGGGAATTAGTCGTGGGGATTCAGGAGGTGCGACAGCTATTTCCCCTGGCCCCTTTGGTTTTGGGGGAAGATTTTAATACGAGATTGGGGGATCGGGGGGGGGTTCCCCCCTCTTTGAATTTGTTCAATATTCCCCCGCGGGTCTCTCAGGACAAATTCTCAAATGGGAACGTGGCGAATGACTGAGGAACTAGATGACTGAGGAACTAGAACTGGTGATCCTGAACGGGAGGACCAGGGGGGACAGAGAGGGACTTTTCACATTTCATGCCTATCAGGGGTCCAGTGTGATTGATTTATTTTTGGTCCCTTTGTACTTCTTCTCAACAGTAACAAGTTTTAGGGTCTCTAGTTCTACCTCGGGTCATTTTCGTGTTACCCTATCGTGTCAGATCCCGGGGGGAGAGGCGAGGAAAGACGCCCCTACCTCTAAAGGTCCTTTGCCAAAGCCTGTCTCTTCTTTTGCGAGGCTGAAATGGTCTGCAAAGATGGCCTTAACATTGATAGACCTTCAAAGAGAACCTGAAGTTCACTCCCTTTGGCAGATGGTGAGAGAAGGAGGTTCAAATGCTTTGGGGGAGTTTGAGGAGTTGCTGTCCATTTTTACTTCTAGGATTAGACTGGACCATCGTGGGGATCAGTCTGGGGTTGATAGGCCTAGGTGGTTTAACTCACACTGTAGGAGCCAACATACAGTGATGAGGAGGGCAGCGAGAAATTTGAAGTTGAATCCCTCAAGGTCCACCAGGCACACCTTCCTGGGTTTACGTTCTCAATATCGCAAATTGATAAACGAAAGGCGCACAAACCATCAAAGGAACCAATGGGCTCTCCTGCAAAAGGCAGCAGGAAAGAATGACTCAAAGAAATTCTGGTCACTTATTCGGCATGCCAGGCTGGGGGGTGGGTATGTACCTATGACTTCAATTCATCCCATTTTTTGGGAAGATTTTTACAGGGAGGTGTTTGCATCACCCCAGGGTTTAGTTGACTGTCCCCGGGTGGAGTCTGTGGATACATTTCAGCAATGGCCTCCAGTGTCTCTGGAGGAACTTATTATATTAATTGGTCAGATGAGATCAGCTAAGGCCCCCGGGGAGGATCTGATTATGAGAGACCAATTAAAGGTCTCTCCAGAATGGTGGGCGGAAATTTTGGCCCCAATCTTTACCAAAATAAATGTATCTGGGAGGATCCCCATGGATTGGATCAACAGCATAGTAATACCAATCTTTAAAAAAGGAGACCCTACTTCCCCGGAGAATTATCGACCGATAAGCTTGCTTAGAGTAGTGGGAAAATTGTACACCCGATATCTTTTGGAAAGACTATTGAACTGGATTAAAGCCTTTGATATAATAACTCCAGAACAGGCAGGATTCCAGAGGCATAAGTCCATGGTTGTCCTTGCCCAATTGATAGGGAGGGGTGTTGCGCGCTGTGGGAGGGTCTTCCTGTGCTTTGTGGAACTGAGGATGGCCTTTGACTCCATCTGCAAGGAGCGGCTTTGGGGTAAGCTTAGCTCCCTGTGGATGGAGCCGCGGCTTTTGTATCTCCTGATGCAGCGCCATAGGGGGAATACTCTTCAGGTCTGTTATGACCGGGAAGGTGTCCTCACAAGAAAGGTGAAGGTGGACCAAGGGGTAAGGCAGGGGTGCCTTTTGGCACAGGTTCTTTTCAACCTTTTAATAAACGATCTGCCCCTCATTTGCTACCCGTGGACCCTCATCCACTGCAGGTAGGGGATAGGAAGATCTCATCCCTCTTGTATGCGGATGATGTGGTTCTTATATCGCAGTCCTTAATTGGACTTCAGAGGGCTATGCAGTCCATGGGGGATTACGCTTTGAGAGAGGGCTTAGTCATCAATTTTACTAAAACAAAGGTCATGATTGTAAGATGCAGGAAGAACAAAGAAGTACACAAGTGGAGGATTGGGTCCAATGAGATCTCCCAAGTGCCCCAATTTAGATATCTGGGAGTTAACTTCTCCAGTTCTTTGTGCCGGCAGGCACATGGGGCTGTTGCAAAGAGTCAAGCTTCCCAGACAACAGGAACTATTTTGAAATTCTTTTATGGAAAGGGAGGTTAGATGGTGCTTCCTGCTCTTCATTTGTTCCGGGCCAAAGTCATACCTCAGCTTCTTTACGCCTTTCCAGTTTGGGGTCTGATGTCTATTGATACTCTGGAGACGGCTCAAAACACTTTTATGTGTGCAATCCTGGGAGTCCCGAAAGGAACTCCTCAGATTTTACTGAGATTGGAATTGGGCTGTTGGCCTATACGTCTTTTGGCCCTCCAGTCTATTATTAGATATTGGTTGAAGATCATTTTGTTACCCTCCGAGGATAAGTCCTTAGTATGGTTAGCAAGGGTCGGGATGGTGGGCTTTTGGAGTCGTGGTTAGGACAAGTGGAGGAGGTGATCAGGAAGCTGGGCTTTGATCCATTGAGGCTGATAGACATTGGGTTTAAATTAGCATGGTCTCAGGTGAGGGAACGTCTTAGAGACCAACAATGTCAGTTGGACTTGGCCCAAGTGCAGCTCCAACGGGTAGCCAGGGATTATGTCCCTCCGGGAGTACCCCTTGGGAATTCTTCTTATTTGGTGGCTTAGCCAAATTTTCATACTAGGCGGGTGTTCTCCAGATTGCGTTGTGGGGTTTTCCCGTCAGCTATTCTGGAGGGCCGTTATCAGGGGATCCCATGGGAAGATAGGGTATGTTGTTTTTGTGATCTTCAGGCAGGAGATACTAATAATCATTTGATTTTTGAATGCCCAATGTTGACTACTCTTCTGGCCAGGGTGTTAACCCTTACTCTAAAGTTATTAGAGAAGAACTCAATGGCCAAGTGTTATAGGCTATGTTTAGATCCAATAGCGTCAGATCTAACAAAGGAAGTTGCAATTTTTGCGAATTTGGCTGACCAGGCAAGGCAAAAATGGTCAGGGGGGCAGTGATAGGATTTACAGGAGAATGATCATGGAACGTGACTCAGTAATGGGCTAAGGGGTTCCTCGGAGGTGGAATGTTTGTATCTCCTTATGAGAGTGGAAGAAGTACTTGGAGAGAATCCATCGGGTGGAAATGACTAGTGGGGGAATCTGATTGAATTTTGTCTACAGTCTTTTTTGGGTTATTGTCCCCTCGGTTTTTAGGGTTGGGATGTGGCTATCTATCTGATTTGATACTTTGGATAGTTTTATTGTGATTTTTATTAAGTCTATTAATTATGTTTACCACTAGCCTTGGTAATAGTGGTAGAGGAACAATGAGTTAACTTTGCTTGGATTAACAAGCTGTTGTAACTTTTTATTAAACCATATCGGTTGATGAGAAATGAGTTTTTTGTATGGACTAACAAATTTAGCAGGTATTTATAGTGCTTGTTTGTTTTATGTGTTTGTCTGTTTATTTTGTTATGACCAATGGTCAAACAAATAATAAAATAATTGAATTGAATTGATGTCATCCCCATTAGTTCAGCTTGATGAGTTGCTGCAGTTGATGGTTGGTCTGGTTGATCAAGAAGAAGCATAAATTAGCTGAGTTATCAACTAGGAAAATATATCTCTGGCCATCAACAGACACTCAGTAGCTTCCATCTCCAGACTGAAGCCAGCTCAATATCCTGGGAATATCATAGAGAGTGCTAGAGGGTGAGTGGAATACACAGATTCCCTAGGGCAGTAGCCACTTTGTGGAAAAGTTGTGACATCGAGCTTATCACAAAGTTGTAGTTATTTATTTATTTATTTATTTATTTCAGTGTATATCTTGCCCTTTCCCTAGGCTATACCAACCCTACAGTGTGACAGTGAATTAAGGCCACAGAGACTGAACTGGGACAGATGGAAATCTTCAAGTTAACCAACTGACTTTTAGAGGTGTGCACCAGGGGCCCATGTCATTTTTGTTTTCATTTTTCATATTCCTTATTTAAATCTGTTATTTTCAGTTTCATAAATATCAAATTGTCGTTTTCGTATATGCTTTTGTTTTAATTTTCCATTGGTCTCAATGGAAAACATATTTTTGGCTTTACCTTTTTTGGTTTTTCACTATACTTGGCTGAAACCTGAGAAGAACATACCTCCAATGGAAGGCATTATGTGTTCCAAATTCCAAAGAGATCGACTAAAGGAATCCAATTTTAGAAGCAGTTGAATTATTTTATTTTGCAAAAATCTTCATATACATTCTTAGCTCTAACGTCTTTGCTTCACATTCAATGTAGATTAAACTTGGCATGTTTATACCCCTTCCCATATTTAGTCTTTCTTCCATGTTTCATATGTATTGGATAATGGGTTCTGGTGGTATAAGCAATTAACATGTACATGTATGTCTGGCTGTAACATTTTTGTAGTCCCACCAATGTACATGAAAGTTGTCAGAGCTGTATATCTCACTTTTTCTATTATCTCTACCAAATATAAGAAAGATGTGATAAAAGGTCCCAGTTTTATATGACTGCACAGCATATGCAGAGAAGGAACCTATGCCAGGGATTCTCTTAAATGTCACTGTGGTATAAGATCAGTTTGTGATGCCAATTGGCCAGAAGAAATGTCAACCAAATATCCTCATTCTGTGATTTGACCATCCCAACATCTCTCCCACACTTGTTACTGGGAAGTAAGAAGCATCAGTTTAGGAAAGAGTCAATAGAGATTCTCTTATGTCCTCCGTCACAGTGCTGCAGGATGTGATTGTGATGATAGCTAGCCAGCCTGGATGTGTAAACTATGTATCCTGATTTCTGGGATTCTATCCCCAAAGTTCCAGTTATGTCCCTTATGCCCGCCTCAGGGCTGCCCCCTATGCCCGCCTCAAAGCCACTACCAATTGGTCCTGTAAAGCTAGAAGCATGCAGTAATTGGCCAGTGAATGTGTCTGTAAGTCTTTTAGGTTGCTCCACATCCTCCCTCCTACAGTATCTCTCCCCCTGCCATGCAAAGTGCCTGCCTCTGACTGGCACTGCATGTGCTGCTATTTATCTGAATAATGGTCTTCAAAGGGACAACATCAATTGCTTAAAAAATTGGGTCCCTTCAACAAATTGTCCTGTAGTTTACAATAGACGGCAGGGAAAGTATGTGATACATTCCTGCAAAATATCTTGTAAACAGGATGGAATATAAAAATGGTACAGCTGGAAATGTATTTTCAAGTTAATGTCTAATACCATCAGGACCCTTTATCCACTCTTTCTAAAATTTGGAAGGAGGGTTAAGCTTGTGGAGGGACATAATATTCACAGGTTTCATGCAAATTGAATGGAAGATAAAGAAGTTGTAGCCATGAATGTGTATGGAGCTTTTCTTAAACCACAATGTTCAATTGCTTCTAACATCAGTTTCCTTTATCTAATCATTTCAGAAGTTGGTACACGTAGTTCCCTCCATTGGGGGTACAAGCCCTCCAGGTTTAATCAGAATTGAATAAGAAAAAAAAAAATTATAGCCAGGAATAGGATTTCAAATTTTTTCCATTTGTTTAAAAAACAAAATGTCATTTTTGTTTTCATTATTATTATTATTTGTCGTTTTCATTATTGCAATAACGATAATGAAAAAGACAAATTTTGTTATCATTATAGTAATAACAAAAATGATATGTTCTGCCTCTTAATGTACTGCCTTTACATTAAGAGGCAGAACAAGAACAAGGAAATTCATCACCAAACCCAGCAACTGCTTCCATCATCACTGGGTTTTGACATTGTGCTTGGCGTGGACATATTATAAAGTAATCTATGGTTCAATATTAAATTGGAGAGACATATCAATGCTAAATTAAGTTGTGTAATTCATGAAATAAGCAAAATATTGTGTACCCTAGGGTGTAACAGTAATTCAACTGGCCCTGAAGACTTAAATTCATTCAAAGTAGCCAGGTATTCTCTGACCACCTCTTTATCTTTTCAGTCCTGCAAACTTTCAGACACTTGTATTGGGTGTTTTACACACATTTCTCCTGGATGTTTGCTGTTACATCCTGAACTTTCTGTGTGTCTAAATCCTCACCCAGATCTTAAACATCTGGCTCTTGAACTTCTGCGTAGAACTTCTCTCAGAATTTTTCTGTGTAAAATGTTCTCCTGGTAAACTGCTTTGCTCCAGGCAGCTGTGGTTAGGTTTCCATGGCAGCCCCTCACATCTATAGCTGTGGCTACTCTAGGCTTCCTCAAGGCAGTGTTTGTGTGAAGACTGCATCCAGGAACTGCCTCAGGGCAGCATATGTGTGAAAAATGAATCCGTAACTTACTTGTGGACTTGTAAACCCAGAAGATTGAAAAATCTGGAACTTTAACATGTGTGTAAAAATGGCCATTGTTTCAGACACCTGCTAGCAGACTGGACACAGTTTCCCTTTTCTGTAAGGGAGTGAGGTGGCACTAGTACCTTTTCTGTAAGGTACTGGTGCCACCTCACTCTATGAAATAAGCAACATCACTGCCTTATTGATAAAATTGGCAATAGTGCTGCCTAATTAATAAAATAAGCACATTTTTTGCCTTATTTATTTATTTATTATTTATTTATTTTAAAAACTTATTACCCTGCTCCTCCTGCCACAGGCAGCGCGTGGCAACTTACAACAATAAAAAACAATTAAAACAATTAAAATATGATGCCTATTTCATAAATTAGGCAGTGGATTTGCTAATTTCATGAGTTAGGTGGCAACACTCTTCACAGCAAAGACTTTATGGAAAAGCATCAGTCTTTACGAAAAAGGGAAACTGTGTACAATGGGTGTTTTTAAATGAGATGCTACCATGCATGGCCACCCATTAACCATCCATCCATGCTTGTTTGAAGGTGGTGCGTGGGAATGTGCATTCCCGTGAGCCACACAGCACCCACTCATGGCCACTCACGGGACATTGCCAAAAAAGCTGGAGTGCACCATGCGGGCAAAGCCAAAAAGGGTGCACAGGAACATGCGCCCAGTCATCCCCTGCATGTATGAATGGGGGCGCCCACCCACGCCAGCAGACAGGTCCACGTCCTACCCACAGCCCTGCCAGGAGCTCTCTGGGGGAGCTCTTAAAGGACACGCGCGTGAAATACAACACCATGGTGGCTCAAAGTACAACAACCCCCCTCACAACACATGAGAGAATAGCCAATGACATGGAGGATGGCAGCTTAGAAAGCAGCTTCCTGCATGTTCCCCATCCCCACCAGTATGTGCCTCAGTTGTTGCCTGGGACTGCCAGCAGCTGCAGTGGCTGCGCTGACTCCTGGGCAGGAAGGGGTTACTGGCTGCTGCAGCTTCCTGTTTCCATGTTGTCTGTAGCTGGGTGTCATGACAGAGGGTGAGCAGTTGGGCGGGATTTGGTGTGAGAGGTTGCCAGGTGATGGGGATGGGGAACAGCTGTTGTTTGCAGGGTCGGTCCGTGGTAGCAAGAGTGCGTGGAGACTGCCTGAGTGGGCATGGTGGCCACACTAGAAGACACCCATTAGAATCCCTCTACACTCACTCTACGTGCATGGGTGCTTCGCAACCATGCCACTCCGCTACCATGGACCCCTCCTCAAGTCTTGCTTGTTTAAAAACTCCCAATAAGAGGAGGAAATTGCAGGCCAGAATAGATAAATAGGTGGCCAGGGAATGCCTGGCTACTTTGAATGAATTCAAGTCTTCAGGGCCAAATGAATTACACCCTAGGGTACAGAACAAATGTCCAGACGTACTTTCAGAACCTTTGTCAATTATTTTGGAGGACTCTTGGGAAACAAGTGAAGTGCCAGAAGATTGGATATGGGCAAATGTTGTCCCTATCTTTAAAAGGGGGGAGGGGGGGAGGAGGATCCAGAAAAGTATAGAACAGTCAGCCTGACTTCAGTAACAAAAAAGATACTAGAAAAGATTATAAAACAATCAAACTGTATGCACTTTAATGACAATGCAGTGATTGCTCAGTCAGTATGGATTTTTCAGGAACAAGTTGTCCCAGACTAATCTTGTCTCATTCTTTGATAAGAGGAGAGCAGTCCAGGTCATGCCACGGAAAAGAGCTGGTTCCTTACAGCAGTCTGTGTGCGGCGGGGAACAAGGAAGATGCAATCTGCACATCCTCCTGGGAGTCTCATCAGAGCAGCATGAAAGCCACTGCAGGAAGGAGACAGTGACACTAGGGGTGAGGAGGCAATGGTAGGAGCGTGGGAAACAGTGAGAGCAGGCAAGGGGTGAGTAACTAAGCAGGGAGAAGGGTATGGGCAGAGGCAAACTGGTGCATCAGTTGGTGCCTCAGTCCTATGAGGTAATTACCCAGGACAGTGACAGAATAAGACAAAATAGGAGGCACCTTCTCCATATTCCCCAGGGAGCAGAGACGACTGACAAGGAGTCTACAGTCTGCAGTGAAACGGACTCAGAAGGAGAACTGGATAATTATAATGGTATAATAGAACATCATGGAGGGTGGCCTCTCAGGCCTGAGGAAGAACCCCTCCCTGATCAGATCAGCACGGCAATGCCACCAAACGCAAAGACTAATTGAACAATGCTAAACTGATATGTTTAATTTTAATGTTAATCTTTTAGGAATAGAATAATGAAGTTCATTATTAATCTCATGCTTCCTAGAGAGGAAAAATGTGGGGAGCTGGCCCTTTAAGGTCAGCTCAACACAAATGGTTTGGGGTGGCTGGGAGACAGGCTTCAGTCAGAGTGAAGCAGCCATCTTGGAGGCTGCCCTGAGAATAAATCACAGTTTGGTCTGAGTTATCCTTGAGTCTGTGTGAGTCTCTCTAATACACAGAACATCACAGTGGGCATGTATTGGCTAAGGGTGGAATAGCCCCAGTCAATGGCCCAGGCTCCTACGAGAGCCATAGGGGCAATGTGAGCATGGTCCCATGCTGGGACATGAACAGGTATGGGAAGGGTGCCCATGCCCCCTGCAGATTTCGCCACTCTTGCTCACAATGCAGAGGCCCGATGTGACCTTTGGCAGCAGCAAGTTTTGAAACTACAGTTCCAAACCTCAACGGCAGACAGTTAGGCAAGGGCAAAACCCCCATGTAGCCTTGGGTAGTGGCAGAGGAAACTGCTCCAACACCAGTCAGGCTTGATGCCTTTGAGCATGCGCGTAGGGACTACCCTGACCACAGCACAGTAGCTTTTAGTTTCAGAAGTGGATTTAGGTTAGAGGCTCAGGGGGATACCCCCACTCCCAGAACAAAATCAAACTTGAAATCAGTCACAGATCTGGATCATGTAGCTTGCACCAAGCTCCACAAGGAACTCACAGAAGGCCAGATTGTGGGTCCCTTTGACTCCCCACCAATGGATAAGCTTTATTTGTCACCCTTGGGTGTGGTTTCTAAGAAGGTCTCAGGTGAGACTCATTCACCACCTCTTTTACCCAAAAGGGGCATCAGTGAATGATGCTATTCCATCATAGTTATGCTCAATTTGTTATGCATAATTTGACTCAGTGGTTGAAATGGTGCAGAGGTGCAGGACTGGGGCTCTTCTAACGAAGTACGATATCAGATCTGCCTTCCGCCTTCTTCCGGTCCACCCAGATGACTTTCAGTTGCTTGGGTTCATTCACCTTCCAGGAGAAATATTACTTCAATAAGGTCATGCCTATGATCTGTTCTATCTTGTGCTCAACTTTTGAGAAGTTCAGATAATTGATCGACTGGTTGGTCTATCAGAGCGCAGGTCTTCAGCAAGTCATCCATTTCATGGGTGATTTATTTGTTCATAGAGTGGGCAGAGACAGGTGAGTGTGAACACGTCTTGCATAGCTTCCAGGAGACTACTGAGAAACGTGCTGTGCCATTTGCCCATGAGAAGACTGAGGGTCCGGCTACATCACTTGCCTTCTTGGGGACAGAGTTGGATATGGTTCATTCCATTTCTCATCACCCTGAGGATAAATGGGATGCTCTTAGGGATGGGATCAACAACTATTTAAGGGTGTCCAAAGTGACAATGAAACAACTGCAATCCTTGATAGGTACTTTGAATTTTGCATGTCATGTTGTGGCTCCAGGTTGGACCTTTCTGTCTCAGTTGTATGCAAAATCCTCAGGTAAGTTACCATCCTACTACCATGTCTGAGTGATGCATGAGATGATGGAGGAAATGGCCACTTGGGTGTCATTCTTGGCAGAATACAATGGTGTCAGCTTCTGGAGGCAAACCTGTTGCTGGAAGCAGAACTCCAGGTCCAGTCAGATGAGGCAGGTGGACTGGGTTTTGTTTTGTACTTTACAGGAAGGTGGTGTGCAGCCCAATGATTGGTGCCATGGGTGGACCAGGGACTGACCAAGGACCTCACTTTCCTAGAGTTGTTTCCTATCCATAGAGTTGTATGGCTGGCGGTCCATTTGTTGGCGGAGTCCTTCGCTAACAAGACAATCTTATTTTGGTGCGACAACATGGTGGTCATTCATGTTATAAATTCTCTGACATCTAGGTCATCCAGAGTAATGAAGCTGGTGAGGGCATTTGTGCTGAAATGTTTGATGGATAACATTCTTTTAATAGCTAAACATGTGCCAGGTGTGAATAATGGCATAGACAATATCCTCTCTCACTTACAGATGAACTGTTTCTGTCTGTTGGCTCCCGAAGCAGTCAAAACACCAGAGATCATGCTTCCAGAAAAGTGGAGCCTTAGATTTGAGAGTTGTTCAGGACCATCCAGGATTCAATAGCACACAGGGCCAGGGCATCTTATGAATGGGCCTTCTCTGAGATTCAAGATTGTAGGGCGCAGAAGATTTGGGCATTGGGTTTTCCCATTCCTGAGCTTCAAATGATACAGTTTATCTTAGTTCTCCATGGGAAGGGACTGGCCCCAGGAACAGCAGCCAGTAAGATGTCTATTCTGGCTTATGTGAGCAGACTAGTCAGTCACCCCATCTCAGACCAGAGTTTCTTCCTAAGACGCATGATTGAGAGCTGGTCTCAGAAGTGAGGCAGGGTGGCTGATGGCAGGGTGCCTATCACACCACCCCTCCTTGCCAGGATCTGTGCAGTCCTCGACAGGATATGTTATGATGGGGGCACGGTGTTATTGTTTGCCACTGCATTCAAGCTGGTAATGTGTGGGGCATTTAGAGTGGGTTTGGTGGTGGCAAATTCTCAGATGGATGCCACAGAGAGGTCCCTGCAAGTGGAGGAGATCCAGGTGGAGACTGAGTATATTTTGATGTGTATCAGGTGTAACCCCTTTTTAAAAGTGGCATGCACTTTACAGGGTCAGGAGTTCTGGGAGCCACAGCTGTGTTGGGGGATTTGAGGGGAGGCTCCTGATTATTTCTGCAGTGCTTAATAATTATAATATATCCTGGTGGTGCCTCCACCTGGATGAGCCCTATAAATAAGGGTTTCTGTGATTAGGGAAGCCAGGAAACAATATTTCAGACCTTCTGTCAGATAAAACAGTCTATTTAATCCATTACAACTTTAAAACTAGAATGCAAATAATAACAACAGAAGAAAACACCACCAACACCTACCAACCCTCAAGTTCAAACCACAATCCTTGAAACTTGCTTGTGTAGGCACACTGGAAGTTGGCAGGTTCTGGGAACAAGGGGTCAGTAGTATCCACTCTCCAGAAGGACTTCAGAGGACTGTCCACAATGTCCTACCGGAAGCTTTGCTGGCTCACTGGCCTTCTCTGAGGAGGAGACTTCCCTCAGCTTTAGCCCAAGGTCCAGCTAGATTTCCACCTGGGCTCTTCATATGTCCCGATGGTGGGACAGCAAAGCAGTCTTCCACAGTAATTTATCCACTCATGCTCCAGGTTTCCCAATATAGGCCTGAGAGTGATCTCCCCCATGAAGCTCAAACAGCAACCTTCTCCACACTCTCCCCCTTAAGCTCCCAGCAGCACCTCTCTTTCTCTCTCTCTCTCTCTCTCTGACAGTTGGCTCTCTTAATTGCCACGGAATCTTCAACCCTCTCTACTGAGCACGCTCCAACCGTGAGATGTTGGTGACCATGACCATGAGTATGAGATGCTGGGGACTCGCTTCCAGGATCGAGCTGGAGTGGGCGGGATTTTCCTTGACTGGTTCCGCTCTTTCCTAGCCAGGAGGACTCAGTGAGTGGTACTTGGGGATTGTTCTTCATTTCCACAGGACTTCACGTGTGGTGTCCCGTAAGGTTCTATTCTGTCCCCGCTCTTGTTCAATGTGTATATGCAGCCACTCAGCGAGGTTGAGAGATGGCATGGGGTGTGGTGTCATCAATATGTTGATGACACCCAACTCTACCTCTTGTTTTCATCTGACCCACACCTGGCAGTCTCAGGCTGCTTTTAAACGAGGAGCACTGAAGCGCCTCCTCAACACCGCATTAAAGGAAAGCCGCTGGAAGTGACGTTCTCCCCATTGCCGGCGGCGGCTGGAGATACAGGGCTTTGGAGCGGCGCGTTCTTAAGACTTCAAGGCTGTTTTTAAATGAGGAGCGCTGAAGCGCCTCCTCAACGCCGCATTAAAGGAAAGTCGCCGGAAGTGACGTTCTCCCCGTTGCCGGTGGCGGCGGCGGCTGGAGACACGGAGCTTTGGAGTGGCGCATTCTTAAGACTTCAATTATCAGGCTTAAGAATGTGCCGCTCCAAAGCCTCGTGTCTCCAGCCGCCGCCGCCGCCGGCAATGGGGAGAACGTCACTTCCGGCGGCTTTCCTTTAATGCGGCGTTGAGGAGGCGCTTCAGCGCTCCTCGTTTAAAAGCAGCCTCAGTGCTTACCTGAGGTCTGGCGACTGTTGGGGATTGGATGAGGGCAAGCTGACTGAAGTTGAATCACGACAAGACAGAGGTGATGGTGGTGGGGAGGGCAGTGGATGTGGTGGCTCCCATCATTGATGGGATCTGCCCTCTGCTGGTATCCCAGATCTGTAGTCTGGGCATGCTCCTTGATCCACAGCTCCGCCTGGATTCCCAGGTTGGGGCTGTGGTGAGGAGTGCGTTTCTCCAATTACATCTGGTGTGATGGCTTTGGCCATATGTTTCAGATAGTGACCTGGCCACCATCATCCATGATTTCATTACCTCAAGATTGGACTGTTGCCAAGCGTTCTATGTGGGGCTGCCTATGCAGCTAGTGCAGAATGCAGCAGCCCGTCTACTTACGGGAATGGGTCGCTGTGAGAACATAGTCTTCCGAGCCCGATTCAAGGTATTGGTTTTGACCTATAAAGCCCTATATGGCCTTGGCCCAACTGCCTCGCTCTCCACGCTCTGGAGCGGCCTCTGCAGTCTGCTGGGAACACTCTTCTCTAGGTCCCCTGTGTGGCCTGGGAGGCCAGTATGGAGAGGGTGTTCTCAGTGTCTGCACCTAGGCTGTTGAATTCCCTCCTGGTGGTGGCCCGGAAGGTCCCGGATCTCCCCTCCTTCCATCATATATGTAAAAGCTGGCTGTTCCACCTGACTTTTGGTGAAGGAGATGGAGTGTAGGGTGAGATGGGAGGGAGATGGGGTGTAGGGTGGGGTGGGAGTGGGTTAGGGAGGGGGAGGGTTTGTTGTTCAGTGTCTTCTTTTTTAACGTGTTTTAATTGTGTTACTTTTAGCTTTTTACATTTGTCTATTATGTTGTAAGCTGCACCGAGGTGCCTGGAGCGAGGGGGGGGGGTTAAAATATAATAAATAAATAAATAACCCCCAGGTCAGAGCCTAATATGTTATTTAAAGGCACCTTACATTTTAGGATGCACTTAATGTGTACAGTTGTACAAAATGGAGAACACTGAAATTTGCCCCAGGGTCGTGGTGCAGGAATATCTAAAATGCGCCCGGCTATCCCAGGCGAGCTATTCATACATGCAACCATGTCCTTACTCGCTACCAGTTTTCATCCATCCTAAGGAGGTGTCTGCTGGAGCTGGGGATCCCACCAGATACGTTCATTCCTCATTTCTTCCAGATTGGGGCTGTAAGCTTTGCAAAATTGGGTATTTTTACACACACATTAAAGTTCCAGATTTTTCAATCTTCTGAGTTTACAAGTCCACAAGTAAGTTCTGGATTCATTTTTCACACACACACTGCCTTGAGGCAGTTCCTGGATGCATTCTTCACACAAACACTGCCCTGAGACAGCCTAAAGTATCCACAGCTGTAGATGTGACAGGCTGCCATGGAAACCAAGTGACCACAGCTGCCTGGAGCAAAACAGTTTACCAGAAGAACTTTTTACACACAAACGTTTTGGGGGAAGTTCTACGCAGAAGTTCAAAGACCCAGATATTTAAGAACTGGGTGAGTGATTTAGACACACAGAAAGTTCCTGTGACCGGGGTGGGGGGAATTAGGGAAGCAATTACACTAGTCCACACGTTACCAAGGATGAATCCCAGGAAGGGGGGCATGCGCCCTACATGAAGAATGCCCATCAGGATAGAATGTGGGTCTTCACCTCTAATTAAAGAGAACAGACCCCCCTATCATCATAGGGCATGATAAGTACTGGGAAGCCACGGTCTGCCCCTACAATCCTGAGAGCACACACTCGGGGTAAGGCGGAGGGTAAGGGGAAATGTGAGTTATTATGCCAGGGGGATAGGGAAGGGAGTTCCACAGGGGAAGGGAAGAAGGGGAAACTCAGGCAGGGAAGGAGAAGGTAGCCCAGGGAGGGGGAAAGGTAAACAGGGGAACACACACTTAACTCAGGCAAGCCAATTCTTTGCACTCACAGATGTCCTCCAGATTTGAGGGAAGGGAGGTCCAAGCACACAATTCTAAGGGTCAAGCATTCCACAAGCAGAGCAGCAACCAACAGTTCAAGTGGGGGGCCCGGTATCTCAGAAATCACCAGCGCCGCTGCCTCAGCGGTGCTAGTTCTTAACCCCTGGCCCCACCCCTGTTCATGCTCTCAGGTGCTCCGAGCACCACAGCTGGGGCAGGGGAAGTCCCAGACCGTGTTCCAATGTCGGGGGTGTGGCCACCGGCCGAAGCCCTGACTCGGCGGCCGGCAGCCCCGCTGAGCACTCCGGAACCTGCGGCCCCAAAGGGGGTGGGGGCAGAGAACCCCCAGCCTGCTCCTGATGCTGCTGCTGTTGAGGGGGACCCCCTTGAGGGTGAGTCCTCCAGGGCAGCAGTCCTGGCAGTTCCAGATATAACGGAAAATATCCAGGAGAAATGTGTGTGTAAAAACACCCATTGATGGGTTTCTCTGACCCCAAAATCAAAAGGGTAGGGCAATGGAGGTCAGAGGTGTTCAGTCCCTACATCCACTCTATCCTATAGTTAAACAGTTAGCAAAGAGAAGTTGTTTAATGTTCATGTCTGTTTGTGTGGTTTGCAGATCCTGATGGCAATCTCAATCTCAAGGGCAGTGGAAGCTCATGTGGATCCTGGGCCACAGTTCACCCATTGGGCTGTAGAAACTGCAAGAATGGCACAGTGGGGATCACAAATTAAAATAAGTAGCATGGTTGAGAAAGGGCATGTGCTGGGGACAGCTGCTGCCTGTTTTGCATGGAGCTACATCCTCACAGGACCCTGATGTTTTAGTTATACATTTTGGGGAAAACAATTTCACATCAGCTAAATGTTTAATAAAGGTTGATTTGCTAATAGTAAATGGAATCTACCAGGAGATAGTGGTCTGTAGCAGGGTGCAGTCCTCTGGGGATGTATCCCCTTTAAGAGGTGACTGAGTGGGCCAGCTGGCAGGCTGTGAGAATGTGTGGGTCTGGGGACACCAGCCCCTGGCGAGAAGGCAGTTTGGGTTGGAAACTTGCCCAGGAAGGATGAATAACCCAGTGGAAGCTTCAGGACTGTTAGAGCTCTAAGTACTGGGGCATGCTCAGTAGGGCTCTGTAACCCTCTCTGAGCTCCGATTACAGAGACATGCTTAATAAGGACCAGGTGAACTGAGCATGCTCAGGGTCTATAAAGGTCCTGGGCTCAGATGAGAGGGGGGTAGCATAGGAGCTGTAACTCCCTACTCCTGGGAAGTAACCTTGACGAAGGGCCAGCTGATAGCATAGGGACTGGGCCCAGGTTAAGGCCTAAGGTGGAAAACAGAGAGGGTTTTTGGGTCAAGTTCTAGAACAGAAACAGTGTGCACATGTGGTGGCGTAGGCCTTGGTTATAAGAGGAGGTAGGAAACCAAGGATGGGGCCCCTACAGGGGTACTCCACAGAGTTCACCCCCTACTTGGGGGAATACGACCAAATTGAAGGTGGAATGGGTGTGGTAGTGGGGTTGACTAATTCGCCTATAGACACCCCAGTGCCCCATGTGGCCCTGGGAAAACCCCTGCTGCTACATGGTCCTCTGCAAACACCTGACTGAGAGGATAGTTTAGAGGGGAGTAGTGCTGAAACTCATTCCTTGGTTTTACTAAGAAAACCCTTAGGATCAAAGTACTAGACTCAGTTTTCCAAGTTCTGAAATTTCAAGGAATGGCCCCTGAAACTTCAGAACTCAGAAAATTCTCAGCTGAATACAGGGAAGGGGGCTGGAGTCCAGCACTAGGCCCCTGCTACTAGGGCTGTAGCGGAATGTCACAGCAGTTTCCACAATTAGTGGTACGGCGTGGCAGAGACTTTCATTCCACTAGTTTCATTCTGCTACTTCCGCAGTTCCTCTAATTTCATTCTGCTACTTCCACAGGGTTCGCAAAATAGTGGAAACATGACATTTTCACTACTTCCGCCATTCGCCAGCACCACAAAATAGCAGAACAGCGGTTTTCCGACAGTTTCTGCAATTGTTCCACAATTCCGCAATTTGCAGAATGCTGGCAGAATTAGCAGAATGTCTTCAGAAAAGCCGCGGTGTGGCATGGGCAATTTTGAAATAGTGGAATGGAATCGCGGCGTGGTAACAGCTGCTGCCACATCAGCCCTACCTGCTACCCCTTCCCTGGCCCCTGCTGGCTAGGGAGAGAATAGACCAAGAGGGGCCAGGAGGGGGGGTCTCAGGGGGCTCTAAGGAGGTGGGGGCCTAGTAGGGGCTGAGGGATAGAGTACTCACCCTCTAGCCCCAGAGATGCATGGCTTCCTCTGGACCTGGTAATAGGGATGTGTGAACAGAATGGAGTTCAGATGTTTGCCTGTTTGGCTATTTGGCCCCAAAACTTAGTTTGGGTTCATGGGTTCAATCCTGTGGAGTTTGGACCCCCATGAACATTTGGAAAATTTGACCACCTGAAGATTTGGGGTGCTCCAGGAGTGCCCGTGGGGGCATGGCAGGCAGTTGGAGACACAGCACCAGCAGCAGCAGAGATCGAGAAGGCTTGGGGCTTGGCACCCTGGGTTGCTCGAGAAGGCAGGCTCAGTGCTTGGCCCCTGGGGCTGCCCATGGGGGAAACCCTGGGGGAGACCCAGAGGCAGCAGTAGCAGAGGCCAGGAAATATTGGGGCTTGGTGTCTGCCCTGGCACCCCTACTTGGCTGGGCATTGCAGGTTGCCAGGCATCAGCGGAGCAGCAGTAGAGGCCCAGCCAGGGCTTGGTGTCTGTCACCCTACTCAGCCTGGTGTTACATGCTGCCAGGCATCAGCAGAGCAGTGGCAGAGGCCCAGCCAGGGCTTGGTGGCTGGCACTATTACTTGGCCAGGCATTGCAGCCTGCCTGGATTTTTGGTGAGTGATTACCAGGGCACAGAGCCTGTGGCACAGCAGAGGCGGCATCAGCAGAGACAGGAGCAGCAGACATTCGATTGCCTGGGCACAGTACCCATGGCATAGCCATGGCAGCCTCAGCAGAAGCAGAAATTAGATTGCTGGGCCGCAGTACCCACAGCACATCAGTGGCAGCAGCAGCAGACATTGGATTGCCAGTGCACTGTAACTGCAGCTGGCACCCATCCTTAGCTGGGCATTGCAGGCTGCCAGGCATTGGCAAAGCAGCGGCAGATGCCCGGCCAGGGTTGGTGGCTGGCACCCTTACTTCACCAGGCATTGCAGGCTGCCTGGATTTTTGGCAAGCACTCTATGCATGGCCTTGAGTGGGTGGTCTGTGGTATGGCAGCTGCCTTTGATGTGTTATGCACTATGGCCAGTATGACACCCCTACTTGGCCAGATGATGCAGACTGGCATTGTACTTGACTGATCTCAAGAAGCTCTACTACAAATTAGCCAAGCCTTGCCCGGTGGTGAATCTCATAGACACCCAGCCCCCACCCACCGGCACACTCATCTGAGCTATGCCTGTCTATTAGAGCGAGGAGCAAATGGCTGATGTGCAGTACTAACAGCAGCAGCAGACAGTGGATTGCCAGGGCACAGAGACGTGGCACAGCAGAGGCAGCATCAGCAGAGGCAGAAGCAGTGTACATTTGATTGCTGAGACACAGTACCCATGGCGCAGACAGCAGTGGCAGCCTCAGAAGCAGCAGAAATTAGATTGTCAGGCCACAGTACACATGGCACAGCAGCAGCAGCAGCAGCAGTGGACATTGGATTGCCAGAGCACAGTAACTGTGACTGGCACCCATCCCTGGCTGAGCATTGCAGGCTGCCAGGCATCGGTGGAGCAGCTGCAGAGGCCCGGCAAGGGCTTGGTGTCTGGCACCCCTACTTGGCCAGGCATTGCAGGCTGCCAGGCATCAGCAGAGTAGCGGCAGAGGCCCGGCCAGGACTTGGTGGCTGGCACCCCTTCTTGGCCATGCATTGCAGCCTTCCTGGATTTTTGGTAAGTGATCTGTGTGTGGCCCTGAGTTGGTGCTCTGTGGTATGGCACCTGCCACCAATGCATTATGCAGTATGGCACCCCTACTTGGCTGGGCGTTGCAGGCAGGCATCGTACTCAACCGATTTCAAGAAGCTCTACTGCAAATTGGTCAAACCTTGCTCATTGGTGAATCTCATGGACACCTAGTCCCCACCTGCCAGTGCACTCATCCGAGCTATGCCCATCAACAAGAGTGAGGAGAAAATGGCTGATGTGCAGTACCAGCAGCAGACATTGGATTGCCAGGGAACAGAGCCCGTGGCACAGCAGAGGCATCATCAGCAGAGGCAGGAGCAGTGGACATTCAATTTCTGCGGCACAGAACCTGTGGCACAGCAGTGGCAGCCTCAGCAGCAGCAGGAATTAGATTGCCGGGCCACAGTACCTATGGCACAGCAGCAGTAGTGGATTGGATTGCCAGGGCACAGTAACTGTGGATGGCACCCATCTTTGATCGGGCATTGCAGGCTGGAATCAGTGGAGTAGCATCAGAGACCCAGCCAGGGCTTGGTAGCTGACACCCCTACTTGGCCAGGCATTACAGACTGCCAGGCATCGGTGGAGCACCAGCAGAGGCCCGGCCAGGGCTTGGTGGCTGGCACGCCTACTTGGCTGGGCATTGCAGACTTGAATTCTACTCACCTGATCTCAACAAGCTCTTCTGGCACGCACCAGGTGATGCACCATTGACAGTGTCATGGGTTTGAAGTCCGCACTCCCACTTTACTGGGTTTGAGTGACTCAGTTTCCCTCACGCACAGTCCACTTGAGCCAGTTTTCTCTCTCTGACTGATTCAAGCCTGCCACAGGGACAACCCCTTTGTCACTCAAGGGCCAGATCCTTCCCGTTTACAGACTCTTTACTCTTTGGGTTCACAAGAGCTTGAGAACTCTTGTTGCTCACTTGTGTTCCAATGTTAGACACAGACACTTCTTCATAAAGATAAGAAGTACGTTTATTGAGCAAGATAGTTGATACAGAGTGGTTACTAGGAATCAAAGGTAAATATAACGCATTCCTAACCTATACTGGTTTAGTTCCTAAATAAGCATCTTACCTTACAAAGGTCCATAAGTTCTTCTCAGCCCTTGATGTAAGCAACTGGGTCTCCAGACTTAGAGTTGCTAGAGAGCAAAGTCTTGTCTCTTAGTTCATGGTTTCCAGCCTTGCTGGCTGCAAGATGGTGAGTGAGTTTCTGATAGTCCCTTCCCCCCTCTGGGCTCCAACTCCTTATATCCCCAGGAGGAAACTCCTCGTATCTTCTCAAGGCTTCTAGAATTCCCTTTGTTCTCGTTATCAGCTTTCTCTGTCTCTGCAGGTAGGCAATGGCTGCTGGCATTAGCATTGTTAATATCTCTGGCCATCCGTCTGGGGAAAGGTATCTCTTTGCATTTCCTGGAGCTTGGTCACATGTCACAGCTCTGATTGGGTTTTATAGTTCTCAATTGTAACATTACATACATGTGGAACCTTTTGCTTTACATATCTATCAGGCCTGCAGTCTACATGTATGTTCCTCCGTGACAGACAGTGCTGATGGAAGGGGCAGAACATGGTGACGACACAGCTCTCGGAGGGACAGCCATCACCTCAGCACCAGATATCTCCTCCACAGGACTAGTATCTGCCTCATTGTCCCCAATCTGAGATATGTCCTGCCACTCTCCCTGTGCCCCCTATAGATTCTGCTGCTACTTCTGCTTCTACTGCTTCTCCTCTCCCTGCTGCCATTGTCTGGGGATCGGGCCCTGCCACTAGCAGCCGGGCTGGGATCCACCATCCCTGGACTGCTGGGGATCACATGAATAATTGGAGACATTGGTGGCCCATGATGAACATCCAACCCTGGAGCACCTACACCTGCTCCTGCAGCTGCAGCAAAGATCGAGCTTTGCCCACAGGGCAGGAAGACAGGCACTTTGGCATAAGCAGAAGACAGGCTGAGGCAGGGTTCGAGCTTTGCTCACAGGGTGGGCAGACAGGCACTTTGGCATGAGCAGAAGGCAGACTGAAGCAGGGTTCGAGTTTTGCTCACAGGGCGGGCAGACAGGCACTTTGGCATGAGCAGATGGCAGGCTGAGGCAGGGTTCAAGCTTTGCCCACAGGGCAGGCAGACAAGCACTTTGGCATGAGCATCGCAAGGCAGGCTGAGGCAGGGTTCAAGCTTGGCAACCAGGGCGGGCAGACAGGCATCATGGCATAAGAGGCAGTAGAAAAGACAGGCTGAGGCAGGGTTCGAGCTTTGCCACAAGGCGGGCAGACGTGCACTTTGAAATTAGCAGAAGGCAGGGTGAGACAGGGTATAACACCTAAGTCTATCTAATTTAAATAAATGAAAATATGAGGGAAATGTGTGGAAATGTGTGAAATAGGAGGAGGATGGCAATAGATTGGAAGGAACACAAACTGCTGGGAGAGGGAGAGTTCTGAAAATGCCTGCTGACAGGATCAGTGGCTATCTTAGAACTAATTGGAAGAGGGGGAGAGCAATTACTTTTGTTACTTGCTGCGCCCGCCTTACCATAAGCCCCATTGACTCTGTGCAGCCTATCCTGTGGCCAATCGCAGACTGCCAAACCAGTGGTCTGAGGAAAAGAGGGATGGTGATTGGGCAGGCTGGCTGCTAGTCCAATCCTCTCTCCACCCCTGTGGCCAGGAAGTCTGCTCCTCAGATGCCACCCCCTGGGCCTGCCAGCCAGGTTCCCCCCTGAATGTGCCCAAATGCACCAGAACCTTTCAGGGGTTTCCACTTCCGGTTCGGGCATCCGATTTGGGCATCCGAACTGGCTGAGTTCGGGCCGAACTCCGAACGTCTGAACCGCATTCTCACATCCCTACCTGGTAATTTTTTAGGGGAAAAGAAGCTGGGCATGCTCAGAACTTTCTAAGATGGCACTGGCAGTGTCAGTATGCTGTGGGCACCATCTTTGAAAGATCTGAGCATGCTCAGAAGGAGCCATTTGGCCCTTCTGAGCACACCCAGCTTTTTCTTTTTCTCTTTTTTTCAAACTTACCCAGTCTGAAGGAAGTCATGCGTTGCCAGAACCCCTATAGAGGGTGAGTACTGTACCCTTTCAGCTCCTGCTAGGCCACCACCCCCTCTTCCCAATAGAGATGTGCACCAGGGGCCCATGTCATTTTCATTTTTGTTTTTTCTTTTTCGTTGTTTAAATCTGTCGATTTTATTTTCATAAATATCAAATTGTCGTTTAAGTTTTTGCTTTCATTTTCATTTTCATTTGGTTTCAATGGACAACACATTTTTGGCCATACCTTTTTTGTTTTTAATTATATTTGACTGCATCTTGTAGGGAGTATATCTCCAATGGAAGTAATTAAGTTTATTAAATTACAAAAAGATTGGATAAAGGCATCCAATTTTAGAAGCAGTTGAATTATATTATTTTGCTAAAATCTTCATATACATTCTTAATGGTAACTTCTTTGTCTCACATTTAATGTAGATGAAACGTTTCAGGTCTATACCCCTTACCATATTTACTATATCTGCCAACTTTCACAAGCATGGGATAAAGGGTACCAGAGGTATAAGCAATTCATTTATAAATGTATGTCTGACTGTAACAACTTTTTAGTCCAACCAGTGTACATGAAATATGGCAGGGCTGTATATCACACTTTCACAATCATCTCTGCCAAATATCAGAAATCTGTGATAAAGGGTTCCAATTTTATATGACTGCACAGCATATGCAGAGAAGGAGCCTATGCCAGGGATTCTCTTATGTGTCACTGTGGTATAAGATCGGTTTGTGATATCAATTGGCAAGCAGAAATGTCAACCAAATATCCTCATTCTGTGCTGTGACCATCCCAACATCTCTCCCCCACTTGTTACTGGGAAATCAGAAGCATCTGTTTAGGAAAGAGACAATAGAGATTCTCTTATGTCCTCTGTCACAGTGCTGCAGGATGTGATTGTGATGATAACTGGCCAGCCTGGGTGTGTAAACTATGTCTCCTGATTTTGGGGATGCTATCCCCAAAGTCCCGGTTATGTCCCTTCTATGCCCACCTGCAGACTGCCTCCTATGCCCGCCTCAAAGCCATTACCGATTGGGCTTGTAAAGCTGGAAGCATGCAGTAATTGGCCAGTCTGTCTGTAAGTCTTGGGTTTCTCCACATCCTCCCTCCTACAGCCTCCCTCCTCCTGCCATGCCAGATGCCTGCCTCTGACTGACACTGCATGTGCTGCTATTTATCTGAATAATGGTCTTCAAGGGGACAACTTCAATTGCTTATACAATTGGGTCCTTTATCAAATTGTCCTGTAGTTTGGCAAAGATGACAGAGAAGGTATATGATACATTCCTGCCAAATTATATTCCATCCTGTTTACATGATATTTGGCAAATATAATGTAAACAGGATGGAATATAAATATGATACTGCTGGAAATGTATTTCAAAGTTAATGTCGTATACTATAAGTACCCTTTATCCAATCCTTCTGACAACTTGCAGAAGTGTTAAGCTTCTGGAGGGACATAATATCCAGAGGTCTCATGCAAATTGGATGGACAATAAAGCCATTAAATTGGATAGCCATTAATGTGTATGGAGTTTTTCATAAAATCACAATATTCAATTGCTGCTTAAATCAGTTTCCTCTCTCTAATCATTTTGAAACTTGGTACATAGTGCCCTCTATTGGGGGCACAACCTCCCCAAGTTTCATTAGAATTGAATAAGAAACAAAAACGGTATAGCCAGAAATACGTTTTTCAGTGTTTTCCCTTTAATTCAAAAATAAAATGTCATTTTCATTTCTATTTTTGTTATTATTATTTGTCATTTTTGTTATTTCAATAACGATAATGAAAACAACAATTTTCATTATTGGTATTGTAATAATGAAAACTACATGCACATCCCTACTTCCCAAGTCCATTTCCCCCACCCCGGGTCCCTCTGGCCCCTTCCTTACCCCCTGTCCTCAGAAACTACTTGCAGTATTCACCGAGGGTCCTCGGACCAGCTCAAGCACTCAGGACTGGTCTTCGAAACTTGGGCAAATACCTAAGTAGTTTTGCGAGTTGTTTTTTTCATTACTCAATTCAGAACTAGAGAGGAGCCATTTGCACAGGGAGAATAACAGGGCCAGGTGTAAAATCACCAAAGAAATGGGAATGTGGATTGCACTGCAAGGATCGGGATCCACTGTACATGGGAATATCCAGCATTTCAGGTCAGAGTTATTTTGGAATTATAGGCTTCATCTGTCAGAATTTGGCATAGGGGATGTACCTAACAAATCTTAGGGACTTGCTTCATTAAAGGGTGGTTAATTAGGTCGAGAGTGTGGGGATTTGAACCAGCCAAGCAAAGCTGGCAGTTTGGTGTGACAGAGAAGGATCCAGTTAGCAGTTAGCATAAGTTAAAGTAGGAATTAGTTCATTAAAAACATCTCCTTACAAGATGGGAAGATGCTACACCATGCTTGAGATGGGTGCGGCCGGCACGGGCACTTTCCCAGGGCACAACATTTGCACAACCAAACTCCAGTGCAACGCTGGGTCCCCATAGCCCTCTGATAACTGGGTCCCAATTATGGAACAAGTCAGGACCTCTCCCAGCCATGGGCTTTGGCTGGTTGGTGGAGGTGCACCTAGGTTAGTTAAGATGTTGTGGATTCAGACGTGAGGTGCCTCAGGCCTCCACCCCCTGGATGTTATGTTGTTATTTTAACTGGACCCAGTTTTCCTTAAAGTTAGGATGACCCCATCCCCCATGTAATGTAAACTGTAAATTGGCAATAAAGAGTGCGGCTGTTAAAATCCAAAAACTGTGTCCTTGTCTCCTTCTGGGATGTGGCAATAATTGTTCTCAGGAGTGGAGAGAAGCACTCCCCTTTAGAGAGAGCCTTCCCTACCACACTGGAGGAGCTGTCCTAATATTTCTTCTCCATGGAGACACTCTCTGTGGTACCAGTCCCACTTTCCTCCTCAGAGACAATCTCTAAGGGACTGGTCTCCCTCCTGACTCCGTGAGCTACTGGTAATGTGGTCTAATTTGGGATCAACTGAGCAAATATTTCCAAAAGCATTCACAGTGATGACAGAGAGGTCAATGAGGCCAATCCTATGCCCTGCGGATCCTACGCGGCACAATGTGCCAGCAATGGTGGTACGTGCAGTTCCTGCACAGGGTCACAGGCATGGGTTTGGCCCCAGTAAGATGTCTCTTGTGGTCACCAATGGAATCAAGCACTTTCCAGTCTATCCTCATATCACTAATTAATAATAATAATAATAATAATAATAATAATAATAATAATAAATTTCCTCAGGTAAAAGTATTTAAGTCATGCAATATATGGCTTTACACCACAACCTCAGAATCTATTGTAACTAGTACTTTGTTAATATTTTGTTATTTTATTTATTTATTTATTTATTTATTATGTAAAAAATTTCTCCTGCCCCTCCTGCCAACAGGGCAGCCTGGGGTGGCGAACAACAATATAAACAATAAAACAATTTAAAACAATTAAAAACAATTAAAAATTCACAAATGCAGGGAAAAGAAACTCACCATGCCCCCACCCTCACCCTCCCCTTCGCCAAAGGCCTGACGGAACAGCCAGGTCTTACATAAATGCCTAATAGCAGGAGAGTGGGGTACAACTGAGCCTCCTCCGGGAGTGAGTTTCACAGCATAGGGGTGGCAAATGAAAAAGATCTAACATCAGTCGCCACCCACCTCACCCAGAGAACCTCCCAAAAGGCTCCCACAGATGATCTCAAGGGTTGCACAGGCACGTGGGGAGTGAGGCAGTCCCGCACATAAGAAGGGCCCAGGCCGTGAAGGGCTTTAAATGTTAGAACCAGCACCTTGAACCTGGCCCAGTGCTTTATAGGAAGCCAGTGCAGAGCCCGGAGCACTGGTGTCATGTGCTCCCTGTGGCCCACCCCCTTAAGGAGACGGGCCACGGCATTCTGCACTTGCTGCAACCTCCGGACCAGTTTCTTGGGCAGCCCCACGTAAAGCGCGTTGCAATAATCCAGCCTTGAGGTGATGAAGGCATGGATGACAGTGGTGAGGTCAGAGTCTGAGAGATATGGTCGAAGCCGCGGGACAAGATGTAACTGCTGGAACGCAGTATTCTTGACTCCAGAGCACAGTTTTACAAAGGCCAGGAGTGATAAATAAGCAGTCACTTATTACATTGTTATAATGAGATTAAAATGTTCTTTTAGCAGTAGGTGAAGTAACTCAGTTGGGAGTGTGTTAGATGGAAGATCTAAGGTCCTTGGTTCAGTACCTAGTTTGGTACTGAACTCTTAGTTGCCTTTGATAAGGCGTGACACAGGGAAGCTATCTGATACAGCAAGGCTTTCTAATCTAGCAGATAAAGGCAGAATACGATCAGTGCTTGGAAGTGAAAGTTAGGAAAATTCAAACTAGAAATAAGATGCAACTTTCTGGCAGTGACAGAAATTATCTACTGGGACAGAGAAATAATAAATTATCCATTGCTCACAGACTTCCAATCAAAATTGATTGACTTCAATAAAGACTGCATTTTCAGCATAATCCTCTGCTTGCATAGAACATGCTGTAGCAGTTAGTATGGGTACAACTCCCATTCACTTCAACAGGACTCACACCCACACTAACTCGGGTGCTATCTATGCAGAGGATCACATCCTTTATCTTAACTGCACACCATGGGTGTTTTCAGACATGACGGGGCCAGTTGACCCCGTCACGAAAACAATAAAGTCATCCCCCGCCGGGACAACCCTATCACGCCCTAACAGACGTGCTGGGGGATCCCAGAGAGAAATTGCGGAGGAGGCGGGGCCGCGTGGCGCAGCGTGCGGCCACACAGCCCCGCCCCTCCACGCTCCCCGCCGCCCACCCTCTGGGGAGACGGGCGTGCAGCAGGGCCAATGCCGCCGCAGCATCTGGCCGAATCTGCCATGGCTCGGAATCCCAGCGGTGTTTCTGGGCCATGGCAACCAACCAGACGTTACTTTTCTTTGATCCCTGCTGGGGATCACTTTCACCACGCTTCCCAGGGAATTGGTGCGGCTAGCCTGGGAAGCGTGGTTGAAACTGACCCCATGTGGGGATTGAGCGTGGCGAACATCTGGCGGCCGCCAAACAGACGTGCGAGTCACAGTGACCACAGGTGGGTATTCACCGTGGTTCACTGTGATCTCGTAACGTCTGAAAATACCCTATGGGTGGGTGATTTCAGACGTTACGAGATCACAGTCAACCACGCTCGATTCTACGTGGTGGCTGTGATCGCGTAACATCTGGTGGGGGAAATGGATGTTTCCCCCCAGATGTTACCATGGCATGGGATTGCATTCAACACGTGAGCGGCCGAAGTGGTGGGACCGGAGGCCGCCGCATGTTGAATGCAATCCCATGCCGGCGTGAACCCCGGTGTCTCGTCTGGTCGGGCGCCACGGCCCGGGATCACCGGCGGGACCCCGGGCCATGGCAAATCCAGCCCGACGCGGTGGCAGCATTGGCCCCGCCACCTGCCCGTCTCGCCAGAGGGCGGGCAGCGGGGAGCGGGGAGGGGCAGGGCCG